>OZ007595.1:154720485-155257985 GCA_963931845.1 Maratus michaelseni | reverse complement strand
CTTGTTAAGAATATTTGAAATGCTGTATAAGATGGATTTAATTCTGGGTAAATTTATTCATATAGTGGGATTTTGTACGATTTTTATGTAAAACTACAAGGTATTATTGTTTTTTACTGTTTATACATATAATTAAATCTAATATAGTGGATATGTAACTCAATCTTAATTTTGAATAATTATCATACCAATAGATGGAGGCACCTTACTTGTCAGGTAGATGTTGATAATATTGTTAATATTATATTTAATTTACCTATAGAGGGCGCTATCGCTTGTATATTAATTTTACTTTTAGGGATTAAAATTGAATGGAGTATTTGTATATTCATGGATATAATTTTGTTATTAGTGTTTTATCACAGGAATAAATTTGTGTTTTTGAATCAATTTGTGTTGGGGTGTCACAGTTAGGTTAATATTTCAAAAGATGTGCTCTCAACTTGACTTTCAAATAATTTCTCTCAACTCGACTATGTCAACAAGTATAAAATATTTCATGATGTGTGCCATGTGGACGTGTGGTATCATTAAGAACTTGTGATGTTTAAGGATTCTCGATAATTATTGTGAGTAAAATATTTTATCTACTCTTTACGGGTTTTTATTTCCAATTTTATTATTTCAAACTGATATCAGGTAGTAATTCAGTGAGGTGTTGTATACAGACTTTAGGATAATTGATGTGAGTGAAATATTTTGTCTATTCTTTACGGGTTTTTTATTTCAAATTTTAATATTTCCAATTGTTTTCCGGTAATAATTCAGTATACCTGGGTGATTCTACTGATCTTAGCATATATGCCAGTAGAATTATGAAATACTGAATTATTTTTTAAAACATATGTGGGTACATCCAGGCTGATGATTATATCTACATGTGTTTTTTCATATCCAATTCTGATTTAATTCTCTTGTCCAATTTTCCATTGTATATGGTTCATATTTCATTTCTTAATCCGTTTGTATTCACTTGATAGCAACTCCAAATTATTATTTTTTTTTCTCTCTCTCTTTTTAAATTTTCTTCATGTTTTCAGTATTTTTGGCCAATTACCATTGACGCACAAGCTATGGTAATATTATGATTGCACTTGTTAATCTATTAGCTATGTGGTATTCTGTCTACACATTATCATTAATTATCTCTTTGGAGATTTAAGTAGAATGATACAAGAACTTGATATGTTTTTTGAAATTCATAGATATTATAATTATATATATATATATATTTATTAAAATTTACAAAAAAGTCAACTTATATTATAAAACACAAATGTGTGCGTCGCTCAATGCTGACGTCATAATGTTGCGGGCGACAGTGTGGTGAAAATGGATGAATGTTGCAACAATGGTGCTATTTTTAAATTCCTACTATTAGCTCGCGCTCTCTCTCTATATATCTTGTTCAAATTTTCAATCGTTAATAAAATATTTTCTATTCATCCACTCAAGTTCAAATAAATTTTTTTAAACTTGCAGTGGATGACACTTTATGTTAATACAGTTTTTTTCAAATATTAATTCATTAATTAAATTAAATTAATTAATTTTAGTTTTAAATGGGAGAAAAAAAATTCCACCCATTGTTTTCATAAATGAAATGAAAGATTTATCTCAAATGAGTGATGCCACAGAAATAAAATACCGCAACGATGATTATAAAATAATGTTCAATAAAGATAACGTGGGACATTAATACTGCACGGGTTTATTTTATATATTTATGATAAAAAAGTAGGAATTGACTTTAAAAAAATTATATTACTTGTTTCAATTAAACAATCGTAACGTTATTTCTATGGGAAAAATGAAAGTTTTGGGCCGACGACATTGACCCTCCATAAGGATCGAATTTTTAAAAAATAATGTCCAATTCATGTATTGCCCTCAGGAATACATATGTTACGGTCAATATGATTAATCGGTCATTATTAATAATAACCGGTTATTATTAATAATGACCGGATTAATCATATTGACCGTAACACATATATATTCCAAATTTCAAAGCTCTGCGTCACCAGGAAGTGAGTGAAAAATGAGTCACAAGAATTTGACTGTCACATACATACAGAAATGTAAGTTATAAAGAAAGTACGTAATAAAAATAGTTAAGGTAGCTATTTTTCTTAAATGTAATTCCATGTCCCATTCGTTATTTTTAGTATCCCATTCAGCCGCATGAGTGGCGTTGAATGGAGCAAAAGTATTTATTTGAATTTTTCATTAGCATTCACTACAAATTACTTTAATACAAATTTTTATTTTTATTCATGCAGACAAATAAGAAATGAAAATATAACGTAGTTCTTAGCAAAAAGAGAATGAATGGAAAAACAGAAAAATAAAAATTAATGATCGATTTTCACATTCATTTACCACTCTCTCCTACCGCATTTTCTCTTGCATTCTTTCAAGACCTACCTTCGGAGGTATATACAAGGTGTCCCAAAAGTCCTTGACACATTTTAAAATTCAATAAAAGATGAAGCAATTGGCATACGAGAGTGCTGTTTGGACGAAAATGCTTCTTATGATCTGAAATTTTGTTTAAGCAAATAAAAAAAAGTGTTCCAAAAATTTCTCATAGATGGCGTTGTTTCTAGAAAGTTATCTAATAGGTAGAATGCCTTTAGACATAAGTAGCTGACCCCTGCCCAGCGTTGCCCGGGCCCGTGATAATAAATTTAAAAAGAAACATCAAGTTATTATTATTTTATATCTTTAACCGAATTTTGTATGACATTATATTTTATAATGGAAAATTCGCGCAATAATATTGATATTTAGTGATAAAAGCGCTCATTTTTTTACGTAGGGTCGTTTCATAGTTTCAAAATAAAAAGTTATTTTTGTCCGAACTCTTTGAAATCTTTATTGGTGATAAATATAACGGTTTTACAGCCCTTGTAAGAATTTCGTGAAAAAATATTGGTATCTAGTTGTAAAAGAAATGTTTTCTTCTCGCTTTTTTTTTTTTTTTTTTTTTTTTTTTTTTTTTTGCGTCGGCTCCTTTAACATAATAATAAAAATTGTTATCATCTTCCGAACTCTCTGACATTTCAATCCGTTGTAAATATATAACTGTATCCAAGCTCTCTTTAAAATTTTGCAAAAAAAATATGCATACTTAGTAATGAAAAAATGAGTCCTTAAACATGAGTTCTTAAAAAAAAGCTTTAGCTTTCAATCTCAGAACAAAAATATATTAGAAGGTCTATGCTTTCAATGCAATGGTGACTCCATCCGCTTTCAATCAACCCTTTTCAATCCCCCTAGGCTAAATAGGTCAGGGCTAATCCATCAGGTTTCCCCTTTCTGACGGGAGAAGCCTTCAAAAAAAGTTCGCGCATGCGCAAAGAGACAATATTCGTGTGGAAAATTTGACAGAATGCGCTTTTCGTTTTAAATATATAGATAATGGCGAAAGATGCACATTGCGTATGTACAGTTTTTGTCCAAACTATGGCAACCCACATTTCAGAACTCATCCTCTTGAGTTCGATTAGATGAGTGAGGATGGATTGACAAGTATTGTTAACTTCTGCAATGTGGGTTGCCATAGTTTGGACAAAAACTGTGCATAAGCATTGTGTGTCTTTTGTTTTTAATATCTTCGTTTAGAATTTATTTCTACTTCGTATTTCTTTTCCGTCCTAAAATTAATTATGCAGATCTGCCAACCTTTGAAAATGAGAAATAGTAGCACACCAAATTCAAATTTATCTGAAGGTTGGTTGGTTGGTGGCTGTTTTTTACACTGCAAATTTTAGCGAGCAAATCAGAGGTGATTCTGAGTAAAAAAAAAAAAAAAAATCTGAAATTCACAGCAAATTTTCTGAAAAGTTACAACAGAGGGGGGGGGGGGGCATTTTTTTTGCATCCCTTTGACGAAATTTGCATTTTTTCACGATCTTTTGGCGAAATTTGCAGTTTTTTCGAGATCTGTTTATAAAATTTCCATTTTTTTTTTGCAATTTTTTTAATGAAACTTGCCATTTTAGGCGATTTGTTGACAAAATTTGCCGTTTTTTCGGGATCTTTTGACGAAATTTGACGTTTTTACGCGATTCTCTGACGAAAGTCACGTTTTTCCCGCGATCTGTTGACAAAATTTATCGTTTTTTCGCGATCATTTGACGAAATTCGCCATTTTTCGCAATGTTTTTGAAGAAATTTGTCGTCTTTTCGCGGTCTTTTGACGAAATTTGCCGTTTTTCACAATGTTTTTGACGAAATTTGCCGTTTTTCGCAATGTTTATGACGAAATTTGCCGTTTATTCGTGATCTTTTGACGAAATTTGCCGTTTTTCGCAATGTTTTCGACGAAATTTGTGCCGTTTTTTAACGATTTTCTGACGAAAGCAGGGATGAGATTGACAAAAAAGCAAAAAAGCTGAAAACTGCGCGAACGACATTTGAGCAATAATTATGAATTTCAAGCGCAACAAATATTATAATTGCTATTAAAAAATATATTATTAACTAAAAAAAATATATATAATATAAAAAATCGCGTTTTTACGGCGAACTTTCGGCTAAAATTGCGTTTTTACGGGGATCTTTCGGCTAAATTTGCGTTTTTACGGCGATCTTTCGACGAAATGCGCGTTTTACATCAATTTAGCTGTGAGTACATTAAAAATAAATTATCAACAAGAATTAGGTAGAAATTATTTACTTACTCTAATTAAAAGTCTATTTTACCAAGATACAGCACATTAATAAAATCCTTCAATGGAATGAACATTTTTTTAAATTGAAATTTTGAAAAATAGTAAGATACTTTTCTTGAAAGAGCAAATCAAGTATGTGCTAATAATTGCAACCACCTTAAATAAATGATAGAACAGAGTTCCCACCCTTTTTTAAAATAAAAAATAGTTTTTAAGGAATTAAAGAGATTTTTTAAGGACATTATCAGTGGCACCAACTAGTCAGTGCTGTGGTTATTCCAGATTCCCGGTCATTTTTACCAGTCAGCTTGAAGCTAGTTTTTGGATTATTTGAATAGATTTTTTAAATTTTAATTTGTTTTTGCATTTCATAGCAAAATTTCTACATTACGAAAAGAAATTTGGTTTCAATCTTTTAACCCAATGCAGTAAATTCTTACGAAATTCGCGTTTTTTCAGCAATCCTTTGACGAAATTCGCTTATTTTCAGCGATCTTTCGGCTAAAATCGCGTTTTTACGGCGATCTTTCGGCTAAAATCGCGTTTTTACGGCGATCTTTCGGCTAAAATCGCGTTTTTACGGCGATCTTTCGGCTAAAATCGCGTTTTTACGGCGATCTTTCGGCTAAAATCGCGTTTTTACGGCGATCTTTCGGCTAAAATTGCGTTTTTACGGCGATCCTTCGGCTAAAATTGCATTTTTACTGCGATCTTTCGGCTAAATTAGTGTTTTTTCAGTGATCTTTCGGCTAAATTCGCGTTTTTACGGCGATCTTTCGGCTAAATTCGTGTCTTTTCAGCGATCTTTCGGCTAAAATTCGCGTTTTTTCAGCGATCTTTCGACTAAATTCGCGTTTTTACGGCGATCTTTCGGCTAAATTCGCGTTTTTACTGCGATCTTTCGGCTAAATTCGCGTTTTTACGGCGATCTTTCGGCTAAATTCACGTTTTTTCAGCGATCTTTCGGCTAAATTCGTGTTTTTTCAACGATCTTTCGGCTAAATTCGTGTTTTTTCAACGATCTTTCGGCTAAATTCGCATTTTTACTGCGATCTTTCGGCTAAATTCGCGTTTTTTCAGCGATCTTTCGACTAAATTCGCGTTTTTACGGCGATCTTTCGGCTAAATTCGCGTTTTTACGGCGATCTTTCGGCTAAATTCACGTTTTTTCAGCGATCTTTCAGCTAAATTCGTGTTTTTTCAACGATCTTTCGGCTAAATTCGTGTTTTTTCAACGATCTTTCGGCTAAATTCGCGTTTTTACTGCGATCTTTCGGCTAAATTCGCGCTTTTACGGCGATCTTTCGGCTAAATTCACGTTTTTTCAGCGATCTTTCGGCTAAATTCGTGTTTTTTCAACGATCTTTCGGCTAAATTCGTGTTTTTTCAACGATCTTTCGGCTAAATTCGCATTTTTACTGCGATCTTTCGGCTAAATTCGTGTTTTTTCAGCGATCTTTCGGCTAAATTCGCGTTTTTACGTCGATATTTTGGCTAAATTCGCGTTTTTACGGCAATCTTTCGGCTAAATTCGCATTTTTACTGCAATCTTTGGGCTAAATTCGTGTTTTTTCAGCGATCTTTCGGCTAAATTCGCGTTTTTACGGCGATCTTTCGACGAAATGCGCGTTTCTTCGCGCGATCCTGTGACGAAATTGGTCCTTTTTCGCGCGATCCTGCGACAAATTTCGCATTTTTCTCGAGTGATCCTGTGACGAAATTAGTGTTTTTTTTTTTTTTTTTTTTTTTTTTTTTTTTTTTGCAGAAAATCGTAGTTTTAGACAGATTTTCGTAGCATCGTAGTTTGTGGTTCAAAATCGTAGAAACTACGATTTTTTCGTAGCAGTTGGCAGCTCTGATTATGTAAAAAAAAAAAAAAAAAAAAAAAAAAAAAGCAGATGCAAATACCACATTAGAATAAAATGTTTTCTTAGTAATTTTTATTAAATAAATACGTAATATTTTATTGTTTAATTAATCAATTATATTTTCTGTAATAAACAGAAATATAAATGAATTGTTGTAGTTTATACATACAATAATTTTAGCTTCTTCTTAAATCTTCTCAAATACGAAGTGTCCCGCGTAACAACAGCAAATGCATAACTATCACATTAGACTAAAATCTGTCATTGGTCAGTTTTGTTAAATGAATGGATAATTTTACTGTTTAATTATTTTACTACACTTTCTGTAACAAACAGAGATATCAACAAATTGTTGTAGTTTACATTTACTAATTTTGGTGCGTAACTGGAAATCTTATCAAATATACGAATTTATATCACCAAAGAGAAACAAATGCAAATATCATATTAGAATAAAATATTTTATTGATAGTATTAATTATATAAATCGGTAACTCTATTGTTTAATTATTTTATTATACTTTCTCCAATAACCAAAGATGTAAATAAATTATTGTAGTTTACATTTACTAATTTTGGTGCGTAACTGAAATCTTAACAAATACGAAGTTGTATCACCAAACAGAAACAAATGCAAATATCATATTAGAATAAAATCTTTTATTGATAGTATTTATTAAATAAATAACTCTCTCGGTAACTCTATTGTTTAATTGTTTTATTAATACTTTCTCCAATAAACAAAAGATGTAAATAAATTATTGTTTTTCTACATTTAATAATTTTCATGTTTCATTATAGCGTCATAAAATATGAAATGTCAAGAAGATTCGGGAACACTGGTGTATTTCATGATAAAAAATAAAACTCTCTCTAAATACAGCATAAACATACTTAGAAATCTAATAGGATAGTCCGAGCAGTAAATGAACAGCCCCTAGTGAATTAACAGATAGTAAATATTTTAGTAGAATAAGGTTTGAACCCCCCCTCCCCCCACTAGTTAATTATCATGCTGTATTACCGGTAATTCAGTGAAAACGTCTTGTAAGTTATTTGTACAAGTTGTAGGTAAAACAAATAACATAATACGAAACTTAAGTGTTTTTAAATTGCTGCCTGTTCATTCACTGGAAAATTTTGCGTTCATTCGCTGGTAAGAACTGTTCATTTACTTGGTTTTTGTATCGCTTTTTACTAAGACACCTCTAACATCCCAAACAAATGAAATATAAACTTCCTTTTATTATTTTTTAATCATTTGTATAGCAACACATTGTA
Organism: Maratus michaelseni; assembly: GCA_963931845.1. NCBI lineage: Eukaryota > Metazoa > Arthropoda > Arachnida > Araneae > Salticidae > Maratus > Maratus michaelseni. The sequence continues at coordinate 155,250,157 of OZ007595.1, read as the reverse complement.
GCTGCACTGACAGACACCAAAAAGGTACTGTTTATTAAAATATTATCAAATTCTTTTTAACACTTTCCAACCTAGTTGAAAAGTGTTTATGACTTCGGTTTGTCTGCTGTGTGTACGTGCTCTAACTCGCGTAAATATACTCGGATCACCCTGAAATTTTTGTATGTTATTGTCGTTTACTATAGCATGTTCCCTATTTCAACTGAAGTGTGTAGCACTTATAGTTTTTTTACAGGGATAGTCAAAAGTATTCCGTTACATTACAGTCAATGGGAAATAATCGTTTCAAGTGCATTTTGGTGATGCTACGTCATTTAAAACATGATGAAATTGATATATAATTATGAAGCGCATTAAAACATGCTTGTTGTAGAATATGGGGTGCAAATAATTAATTATTCATTTACAGGGTCAAACAAAAGAATTCTGTTATACATTGTTCTATGGGGAAAAATCGTTTGCAGGGTAATTTATAGTGATAATTTACTATTTCCAAACATAATGAAAATTATATGCATTACTGAGGTGCACTATAAATTGCTCTCTTGAAAGTGTGGTGTGCATTGCTGTTATTTACAGGAACATACAAAATATATCGGTTACAGTACATGTGCGGTATTTATAGTCTTTGTGTGATAAGTGCGTTTTCAATTTTGGTTTGTGTCTTTAAGTTTAACTAAATGTTTTCATAGTACATATGTATTTATAAACTCGGTTGTTCATATACAGGCCTACACAAAGGAATCCGTAAGTATTACAGACTATGGAGTGAATTGCATATCTATTGATCATGTACAGGGACAGGGCTGCACAAAATAATTCGACTACTTTTTTGACACGGGAAGGTAATTTCGAAAACTGTATTTTTCAATGTGTTATATGTTTTCTAAACTGTTTACTTACACATCTTCTTTCGCCTTATTTAACGGTGAAGTTTCGTTACAGTTTTCTGGCTGTGTTGGAAAGTGTTTCATAATCTATGCTTAATGCATGATTTTTCGTTTTTTTATATTTTTTTATTTTATTTATTTATTTTATTTTTATTTTTAAATGTGCTTAAGTGTTCATTTACTGGTCGGACTACCCTACATAAGATATAGTTTGAATTTTGAATGCAAAACTGTTCAGTACTGAATAGTAATATACTATTAAATTTCTGTTGCTCAAAATAATTTTACATATTAAACACACATCTTTAGATCTTCTTTATAATACTGGCGCATTATCTAGTCTAGTTACAGTCTTTTTATTGTTTTGCTTCGTGCTATATTGGTATGTTTGCTGTAATTTATGTTTTTAATGGTGCCATTCTGGACTGCTAAATTTAGAATGGCGGCAGGAATATTAGTTAGGCACCAGTTGTTAGATACAACTGTTTTTACTGTTTCAGACACAGCAATGATACTTTTTATTTTAAAGATCATATCATGATTACCGGTTTCATTCTCATTGTAATAAATAGGCCAAACATGTAGGCAGGCAGATGGGTAAATCGCTTTGGATTGAAGCTTTCTCCTTTCACGTTCGCCTTTTTAAATCACGTATAATGTTTTAAGGTTTATTGTGGTTTTCTATCTATCCAGCTTTCCAAAAATTACTTGCAAACAAAAAGAATAGGTGAAACAATGTCATTTTTCGAGGTCATGTTCTGTAAAAATGTTATCAAAAAACGAACACTCTTTCATTGCAAATAGATTATGGCTTATTATATCCTCTGCACTTTTTTTTTAATATACAATATGTTCTCTAGAGAATTAATTATTGTGTTTTTAAGTCTATTGATGTTAACACCTTTAAAAATAATTTGATAAATAATCGCTTGTTGGCAATTTAATAGCAATTGAATGGCAATTGAATCTTGATAAAAATCCGATTATGGAAATATCGGCATATTTTAACATTGTGAAGGTCTCTATACAACATGTTTAATTTTGAATTTTTTTTTTTTTAATATCGCATTTAGTCTACGTGACAGATATTATTACGACAGAGTATAATAGCGGGCTTAGCCCGCTATCGGACCGGTTCAGATTTTCGAAAAAACGAGAAAAAAAGACCGGTAATTTTTTACTTTATAAAAAACATGAACTTTTTTTTTTTTTTTTTTTTTTTTTTAATGAAATTTATTTGGATTTATTAAAGAAAGGATATAGTGTTGCGAAAGGAATATTAAACGAAAACCTTTGGGCGATCTTCGATCACACTTACCCACTTGTTTATTTTTAATATGTAAAATTTTAAAAATAAATATCTATATATTTTTTAATTTATTTTTTAGGTGCGTTCGTAATTATATAAATACGTAGCACCTATAGTTGTCGTCTGACCCGTCCGTCCGTCTGTCCGCATATAACAGCGCAAAAACTACCCAACCAAATGGTTTGAAATTTAAGATATATTATCTTTGCAGAATTTTGTCGAGACATTTCAAATTTTATGAAAATCGAATCAAAACTTTAGAAGATATTAATAAAAATACTTACTAAGAAATTTGAATTAAAAAAAAAAAAAAAAAAAATCGGTGCTTTTTCTTGTTATAGGAGCTTCCGAGGTTTAATCGTCAAGCGACCGAGATATTTATTTTATTACAGAAATTAATTTGCAGACATAATTCATTTCACAGAATTAAAAATCATCAAGATCTGAATATTTATATAACTAGCTATAGTACGAACGCGCCTCGTTTGTCGTACAATTTCCAACTTGTTTTATTTTAACTGTATTTAAAATTTTACAAATGTCGTCTAAAAGTGATCTTTTTGCATACTTTTTTCCATTTTTGAGTACAAAAAAGAATGAATATTAATATGTAATCAGGATTGACAAAAATATTTATTTTTAAAAGGGAAAAAAGGGAATAACTAAACACCACTTTGAATTCGAATATCATATTTTCAAAAAATTCCTTCCAAAATAAAAAGCGCCAAAGCCAATTTAAAAAGTGAAAAACATTGTATCATTTCATAATAGCTTTATCTTTCATGGAAAAGATTAGATATAAACAATTTAAATATGACACATCTTGAAAAAATACATTCTGAGATAAATGAATGATTTAAATCTTGTGAAAGGAGCGCGGTAACGGTAACCACAGATATCATACAACATTAAAAAAAAAAAAGTGATTTATTTTTATCTTTTGATTTAATAATCGTATTTACATCCGGTTTACGTCATTCTATTCTAAAAGCTCTAGGATATATATATTCTTAAGTCATTAAGTAAAAATGTAACCCCATAACAACAAGCAAGTATATCTTGGGCCTTGGTTCTTGTTATAATAGACAGTATTTGGAAAACTCGTTCATTATTATACTCGACTCCATTCCAATTCATACGACGTCTTTGGAAAGATGTAACGTAAGGAAAAACAAAAGAAATTTATGGAGTCGGAGAAGTAGGTCTCACATATCCGCAATTATACATCAAACGTGTTTTTACTCAATTTTAATGAACAAATAAGACCAAAGGTAAAAACGAGAAAACGAAAACAATATGGCTATATATGGAACCACTACTGTTTTGAAAACTCGTTTTTCTGCTTATTTATTTAGAATGTTTTTACAACAAAAGAGCAAAATGTTTTTTATGTTACAATTCAACAATTCGTTAACCCCTTCGCGACGAGCGTCCCGTATACGTGACGTACAGGATGCTCAGAATCTTTGATTGTTCCGACTAAATTTTTCCCTTTTTTTTAATCACAGCATTTCTGCGATTGAATTAGACAAAAATTTCTATTTTGAATTACCGGTGAGAAATGATTAAAATTTATGTAAAAGACGCTCATTGCGAAGGGGTTAAGGGGTCAAGTATCTTAGATTCAACCAAACAATCGACGTTTTCCCACTTTTTCACTCATAGTAAAATCTAGTTAATGTGTAACATTCTAAACAAAACCACATTCGATATTTCGAATACAGTGTAAACAGGAGTGTAGTGAAGGGTATGACGGAGGTATACGACGTATACTTTCTGGATTTTATTAAGAAGCTCTGTATAACCTCTGTTTCTCAAATAAAGCTACGGCGTATACTCTTAGCCATGAGCGTTCACGACTCTACTATATACCCTCTGGACCAGAGTTTTTTACGACCACAACACTGAGTGTAAGGGTACACGAGTTACACCAGTAAGGGATACAACGAAGAAGTTTTAGGGGGCCACAACGAGTCAAATATGACTTCAGGAGGTGGTCCGGGGAGGAAAATACCCCCTTCTGGAAGATTTGATATTTATGTTTATTAACGGTCTAAAAGTGCACCCCTCACTTTCCCGGAACTCTATAATATCCACTCGGAGCCACAGAAATCCCCCCCTCCCCCCGGCCCAGTGAAAAATGTCTGTATTCAACAAATATGATGTCATTCTCAAATGCTGAAACATTTCGTTCCTTTTCGAGACCTTCACTATCACTGCTGCTTATATAAACTCAACAACAGAAAGTAGGTGCACGTTAACACTGGGAAAGAGAACAACACGAGATTCTTGATCCATATGTTAAACCATATGCTAGTGCTATTGGTGATAAATTCATCATTATGGACGATAATGTTCGACCTTACCGAGCTAAAAGCCTGCCGATGAATAAATATCTTGAAGATCAAGATTTGGAGTGAATGGATTGGCTAGAGCATCTTTGGAACTACTTTCATTGAAACAAATAATTTTTAAGACAATATTGTTCTTTTGATCAATGTTGAATTTAGAGATTTAGACTTTACGCACAGAGGGAGGTTGTGGAATTCCGAAGATATATATATATTTTTACTTTTGGTCCATTAACAGGGTCTTTTTTTTTTTTTTTTTTTTTTTTTTTTTTTTTTAAAGGCGGAGAGGGGGGGGGGGGGGCGTAGCCAGCGTTCTAGGCGAGATTTTTTTTCATCACCCTTACAAACGATATCTTAACAACAAACAACAAAAAAAACTAATTAGTAATTTTGCGTATTTTCCATCACTTCGATTTTATCGCCTCGGGCGGTCGCCCGACTTCACTTCTCTCTAAAACAGCATCTGGAGCGAGGTTGGACGACAGCTCGGGGTGCTAAAAACTAAGGTGCAGAAAATATGTAAGATACTTGGTTAGCATTTAATAATTTCTTTAAAAGATATCATTTGTAGGGGCGCCGAAATAAAATCTCGCTCAGGTCACCGTGGCTACTATAAAGCCGCCCTTATTCATTAATAAATCAAAACTTTGAAATGCAACATTTTCTGAACAAAAATGACTTCAGTAAGACTACATTTAGAATAAGATTTCCCCCCCTAGAATGATGAATCCCTTTAATATAGAAAAGCAGCTTAATAAAAAAAATCCCTTGACAGCTCGGCCTACAGGTGCAGGTAGATTTCGAAGACGCAGACCGTGGGGGCGCCTGTTTGTTGGGAAATGCGGAATAAATTACCTTTTTGCCATAATTCGGCAGTTGGAAACGCCCACTTCGAAACCTAACTTGTTTGCAGGCGGAGCCAGCAGGGATTTTTTTTTTTTTTTCCTATAAAAGTTGGTTTTATAAAAAACGTCAATATAAAAATTTTTGATTATTAAGAGGATTTATAGTAAATTTAAGCGAATTTGATATCTTTTGAATTGACGAAGTTATGGATTTTTTTCTTCTAAACCCCCCCCCCCCCCCCTTGAGACCATTTTGTATGATATCAAAAATCTGTCATACATAAATTTTCGGCCCTTTTCCTAGAAGTAATAATAACTTTAAACGGATTCGATACGTATCATAATTAAAAAATTATGGGGGGTTTTCTGTTTTCACAAGAAGCCCCCCCCCTCCCCCCATAGTTCGATTTTGCCCATTAACGAACTTGACCGAGATTTTATGCCCCTTGATTTTATGTATCAGTTAGGAAGATTTGTGCAGAAATTTTCCAGTTATCGTGTCCATAAAAAAGTGACATAGATAGATAGATTTCTGTATATAAAGTTTTGAACTAGGGGTGGTTTTGGGTTTCGGAAGTCATAATCGGCGTAGATCTGCAAAATTTTTTTCAAATATTCCAACTTAAGGGAGAATGTAATAGGTAGTATTTCTTACGGAATCTACCTAAAACGCAGCTGCATTTAATAGAAAAACCGCACAGTTGTTAGACCGTGCATGGGGAAGAGGCGGTCAGGTGTAGATCGGATTGTAACATTGTCATCATCGGTTACTCCGCCCTATCATCAAAGGCGGGAAGTTGTAAAAAGGAAGTTGGCTTAAATCTATTATAAAAAAATATATATTAATAACATACACATGCACAACTGCATTGCAGAATTTCGCAACAAACTGATAAAGCTAGAAAGCTAAATTATTTCTGAGGTCTGAAATACGCAATACTATTTCGGAGTTAATATTGCTAAAAATTTTAATATAAGTCTCAATTTCTTTATTTTTTTAAAGTAATTTCCCTTTTTTTAAAAAACAAGAACGAAAAATCATGCGTCAAGCATAGATTATGTAACACTTTCCAACGCTTCCAAAATAATTTTACAAATCATTACCGTTTAATAAGCTGAAAGATAACATCTAAATAAACAATTTGGAAAACGCATAACATATTTAAAAACATAATTTCAGGAATTTCCAATATATACAATATTCGGAAATCTATCCGAATACTTTTATTCAGCCCGGTATATGATCTATAGATTTGTATATATACTACATAGGATGCTAAATTTTAGTTCAGTTAGGAAACGCGTAGCGCAGTTTAAAATTCTCCTTCTGGAGTTTCTGTCAATAAACGGAAATGTGTTCGCGAACTTTTGTGCTTCCCTGTATAGGATCTACAGAATTTATACACACCACAAATAAACAAAAAGTGAGTTAAATTTAAAATCGCGTTCAGTAACTTAAAACGCACTTCCAGGAATTATTGTTAACAGACAGTAGAGAATTCTTTATTCTGTAGTAAGCCTCTTGTAATGCACTTTAGTGATATATATAAATTTCAATGCGTTTAAAATAGTGAAACATTATTTAAATAAACCGCAGACGATTTTTCTCCATAGACGTAATGTAACGGGATTATTTTGACTGCCCCTGTAAAGTAACTATAAGTGCTATGCACACCCTATTCCATATTAAGCTTCTTGTAATGCACCTTAGTGATATATATCAATTACAATGTGTTTGAAATTGTGTAACATCATTAAAATAAACCGCAAATGATTTTTCCCCATAGACCGCAATGTAACGGAATTCTTTTGAGTATCCCTGTAAAAAAACTATAAGTGCTACACACTTCCGTTGAAATAGGGAACATGCTATAGATAAAGACTATAACATATAAAAATTGCAGAGCAATCCGAGCATATTTACAGGAGTTAGAGCACGGACAGACGGCTAGACAAACCGAAGTCATAAACACTTTTCAACTAGGTTGGAAAGTGTTAACAACTAGGTTGGAAAGTGTTAAAAATGAGATCTAACTGTCATCGACTGTCACCAGGATTGCGCTTAATTTTTCTTTGGGCGTGCGGGGGAGACGTGGGTATTATATTTAAAAGGTCTGTAGTAGGGATGTACTGACTATTCAGTATATAGTCGATATTCGAAAATACCGCTGAATATTCAGTTTGGCCGAATACCAAAATGTACAAAATGTCTAACGAGTATTCGGCTGGTTGATTACGAGACTAAAGTCATCTTTTGCACACGGGGTATAAACAGACCGGGACCTCTGTTTAAAGTGAAATCCGATTCATTTCAAACACCCATGCCTAAGTTGGGATTCGAACCCAACACCTCTTGTGAAGTAGCCAGCGTCCTAACCACTAGACAAGTCGGTGGGCGTCGAATATTTGGCTTGGCCCTAACAGAATACGTAAAAACCTCCAAATATATATTTTTTTATTCCTCCAAAATAGCTGTTTTTAACAGTCAATAGACTGAGATATTGATTCAGAATAATTTAAAAAACAGGATCGTTTTTTATTAGGGTTTCGTTCATATCACGAAACCCTATTGCTCCCGCTCCGTTGTCTGTCTGTCACAGAGCCATTCTCGAAAACTATGTAACTTACAGAGTTGAAACTTTCTGTATAAATCAGAATATCACCTGTGAAGAGCTGAAAATATTAAAATTTGAAAAATTCGTATTATTTTAATAAATAGAGATAAAAAACCAAAATTCTAACAGCCTTTTCCCATTAAATTTAAACATTTTTCGTTATAGCAGATGCCAAAGATTTAAAATCCACAATGAAATTCTTTCTACAATAATTAATTTCTATCAGACGATTTCTACGTGAAAAATAAACATGAAATAAAAAGTTTCACCAATTGAAAAAAAGGTAACTATGAAATAAAATTGATTGACGTCATAGTCGTAATAAAACGGAAAATGTCTAAGATTTCTCAATAATACAAGGAGTATGAGTATGTGTAAGTACACAAAGCAGATTAATATCACGTCATTAGACAATTAAAAAGAAAATCTGACGTCATATGGGAAGTTTAACTAATTTTTCAAATGTTTGAGAATAATACAAAGCGAGTATCAATATAAATAATAGAGAATAGTAAATATATGAGTTTACGAAACATATTGAATCGTGATAAAAATCCGATTATGGAAATATTCGCATATTTTAACATTTTGAAAGTGTACAATTTGTTTAATTTTGAAATTATTTTTTTAAATATTGCATTTAGTCCGTATGACGGATATTATTACGACAGAATATAATAGCGGGCTTGGACCGCTATCCGGCTGGTTTAGATATTCGAAAAAACGAAAAAAATAGACCGGTACATTTTCATTTTATAAAAAACATGACTTTTTTTTTTCTAAATAAAATTTGTTTGAATTTATTAAAGAAAGGATAAAGTGTTTTGAAAGGAATATTAAACGAAACCTTTTGAGTGATCTTCGATCACACTTACCCACTTGTTTAAATAGAAGAGATTGCTTTAATATTATTTATTTTGTCTAAAAAGTGACACTTGAAAATTAATTATTGATGATGATACACAAAGAAGTTTTTAATGTTTAAAAAATTATTTATTAACCTATAACGATAATTCAACAAAAGCAAGTTATCTACATTAACCCTCCATTACTCGCGCGGGGTGTTCTGAACACCCCATGAGTAAAAACTTATGCACAAGTACGGAACTACTCAAGGCCAAAGTCAAATACTTTTAGTAGCTGCAATTTCCTAAATGCTACGCAAACTGACAACATATGTTCATTCTACAATTTTTCTTGAAGAAGAGAGGACGTAAAAATTTTCAGCTGGGGTGCTCACAACAACCCGCAAGTAATCACGGAATATTTTTTTTATTAAAATAAATAAATAAGGTAACTTATAAACGTTTTATTTTATTTTTATGATTAGTATATTAACGTTTTATTTTATTTTTATGATAGTATATTAACGTTTTATTTTATTTTTATAATAGAAACACCTTTATTTATGAATAACTTTGGGATTTTTATAATTTATTTTGAGCCTTTTACAACGATTTTTGACCTTTTTTCTAGAAAATGTCGACTTCATGGGAAATAGAGCAACAGCGTTTGTGGAATCTTTTGAGCATTTGTTTCATCAGATTCTGAAGATGATGAGGCAACACGTACAGTTGATAACTTTCTGGAGGATGACGAACATTTTGTGGAACGTTCTGATCCCAACTCAAAATCAGAACGAGAATCTGAAGAAATATTGGAACAAGATATTTATGCCGAAATACAGACGGTCTCTCCATATTACTTCGGAAAGGATAAAATCACAAAATGGTACATGAAAATAGGTACAACTGAAACACGTACTCGCTCTTCGAACAAACTTACTAATTTACAGGGTGGGTGGTATATGTGCTGCTAAGTCTTGTATAACGCCTGTTGAATTTTTCAAAATTATTTATATCAGATGATATAATCGAAGATATAGTTAAGCACACAAATATATAAAGAGATAAAATATAATCTATTTTTTTTAGAGAAATAGGCAATTTTAATCAGTAGCAAATTACATAATTATTATAATTCATTACAACTTAAAAATTGTGATAAAATCTTTGGTGTGTTTAGAATACTCCCGCGAGTGATCGCGTGACAAAAAGAAGCGCGAGTAATGGAGGGTTAATAAAAGAAAGATCTTTCTCTCTCTTTCTGTGTGTGTCTGTTTAATGTAGGGGTGCACAACCTGTGGCCCGCGGGCCAAAAGTGGCCCGCGATCGTATTACTGGTGGCCCGCGGATCAATTTCGCCGATCGGACGCGAAAAAATCATGAATTTCGCCGATCAGGTGCATAGAAATCGCGAATTTTGCCAAATTTCGCCTATCGGGTGTGTAAAAATCGCAAATTTTACCCATCGAGTGCATATAAATCGCGAATTTTGCCGATCGGGTGCGTATACATCGTAAATTTCGCCGATCGCGTGCGTAAAAATCGTGAATTCTGCCGATCGTCTGCGTAAAAATCGTGAATTTTGCCGATCGTCTGCGTAAAAATCGTGAATTTTGCCGATTGTCTGCGTAAAAATCGTGAATTTTGCCGATCGGGCCCGTATAAATCGCGAATTTCGTTGATCGTATGCGTAAAAATCGCGAATTTTGCCGATCGGGCCCGTAAAAATCGCGAATTGTGCCGATCGGGTGCATTTAAATCGCGAATTTTGCCGATCGGGTGCGTGTAAATTGTAAATTTCGCCGATCGTCTGCGTAAAAAGGGCAAATTTCGCCGATTGGGCGCGTAAAAATCGCAAATTTTGCCGATCGAGTGCGTATAAATCGCAAATACGTTGACAGGGAAAGAAGGAACCTAGGGGGCTAAATCTACCCTTCCGAAATTTATGTTTTTTTAATCTGATTCCCCCCCCCCGGTCACACTTCCTCGACACAAAAATTTTCTGATGGTGGCCCTCGACAACCCAGTCATTTTTGTAAGTGGCCCTTTGCTTAAAAAGGTTGTGCACCCCTAGTTTAATGGCTAGGGAAATCTATCACACAAGTCCGCAAATTTGGATAGGTAAAGACAGGTCCGAATGCATCTGAGACTCAGATTTTTCATTTTTTGATAATTAGCCGATAAATTAATTAAAAATCCTCTTTGAACGCTAATGAACGTTGAGGACGGTGTCGGGAGACTTTTCAGACAGTTTGTATTTTATTTTATTTCTTTCATTCCGAGGCAAGAATCTTTCAAAATTTATTTGTGTACCTTAATTTTCCTTTAGTAATTTATATATATATATATTTTCAATAGAGACATCAGCATATGTCTTTGTAGAATGTTAGTGATCATGTCTTGCCTTAGGTACTTTACTGATGTTTTAATAAATTTATAATCAATCTACATATATGAGATAAAAAATCTTATCTATTTGTTACCAAAAGGATTAACAAGTTTTCGTTCAAAAGAAAAACATTCAAATTGTTTTCACAAACTGATCAGCTATAAACATCTATAGACACACAACCTTCATTATCTTTATTATTAAGCTTTATTCAGCTTTTCTGCGATTTTACAGTCTGTGGCACAACGATGGATAAAATAGTTGCAAGATATTTTAAAATAAGTTACAAATATTAATTTATCAGGCAAATTATAGCAAATTTCATCTCAAATAGCATTGAATTGATGCATATAATGATAATAATGGTTTGGTAATAAGGACATATAATGACCAAATTAAATTTTGGACCATTTTTGTTCTGGAAATACCCTTAGGGATATCTCTCATGTGATGAATACTGTTCTCTTTAGTTAGTGCTCACAAGAAAAACTAGTCGGATGTGCCAATCCCATAACTTTCTTCTATCTCATACAGATTTCACATGCACCAAAATCGAATCAGCTCCAATTTATATCAAGGTCTAACTGAATCTTAAATTCCGTGCATTAGTTTTTGAGATATGACTATCGCTAAAATCGTGTAAATCCTGAAAAATGCAGCATAGCAGTGCACTTATTGGGCGATTTATACCAAAACGTAATTAGCATCTATTTATGTCAAGGTCTAACAAAATTTGAAGTTTCATGAAATTCTGTACATTACTCTTTTAGATATAGCTATCTTGAAAAATGCAGCATAACAGTGTCACCTGTTGGGCGATTTACAATTACAACACGAACTAATCAGCACCAATTTATATCAAGGTCTAACTGAATTTAAAGTTTCATTGAATTCCGTGCATTAGTTCTTGAAATAGAGCGCCCACAAAATTTTTGTCATATATTACAGACATTTTCTAAGAACAATCAAACTGTGTTCAGGACTTTCTAAAACGTATAAATCCGTCGAAAACCGGAAGACGAAATTTTTCAAGAATCCAATACTTTCTTCTTGTAAAAATGGAAGAAAGTAAGAAGAAAGTAAGAAAAAAAAAACAAAAAAAAAAAAAACAAAAAAAACAATAGATACAGATAGCTACAATTGGGAATGTAAAAGAGTCATTCTTAGGCATTTCCCCCCAATATTTTGGCGATTTATTTGATCTAAACAACATTATAGGTTGTTTAAATTTTATTATATTCTAAAACAAAACAAAATTACGTATTCCAAAAGAATAAAATTTCAACACTGATTTAAAAACAAATTAGTGATTTTAATCAGCTTACCTTGGTAAATAAAATTTTTTTTGTCTGCATGTAAAGAGATAGGATGCTTTATTATTTATTACTCTCTTCTATCTTTATAAGAAGAAAGTATTGGATTCATGAAAATTTTCGACTTCCGGTTTTTGACGAATTCATACGTTTTAGAAGGTCCTGAACACGATTTGACCATTTTTACTTTCTTCTATCTTTACAAGAAGAAAGTATTGGATTCATGAAAATTTTCGACTACCGGTTTTTGACGGATTTATACGTTTTAGAAGCTCCTGAACACGATTTGACTATTTTTAGAAAATGTCTGTCTGTGACTCTGTCTGAATGTGACAAAAATTTTGTGGGCGCTCTATCTCAAGAACTAATGCTCGGAATTTAATAAAACTTTAGAATCAGTTAGTCCCTGATATAAATTGGTGCTGATTAGTTTTTGGTAAAAATCTCCCGGCAGGTGGCGCTGCTATGCAGCATTTTTTGCGATTTTCGCAATAGCTCTATCTCAAGAACTAATGCTCGGAATTAAATAAAACTTTAGATTCAGTTAGTCCCTGATATAAATTGGTGCTGATTAGTTTTTGGTAAAAATCGCCCAGCAGGTGCCGCTGCTATGCAGCATTTTGCAGGATTTACACGATTTTAACGATAGTCCTATCTCAAGAAATATTGCATGGAATTTAATAAAACTTAAGTTTCAGTTAGACCTTAATATAAATTGGTGCTGATTCTTTTTAGTGTATGCGAAACGTGTGTGAGATAGAAGAAAGTTTTGGGATTGACACATCCGACTAGTTAGAAAATGTCTGTCTGTGACAAAAATTTTGTGTGCGCTCTATCTCAAGAACTAATGCACGAAATTTAATAAAACTTTATATTCAGTTAGTCCCTGATATAAATTAGTGCTGATTAGTTTTTGGTGAAAATCACCCGACAGGTGGCGCTGCTATGCTACATTATTTGCGATTACCGCAATAGCTTTATCTCAAGAACTAATGCACTTATTTTCATCAAACTTCAGGTTCAGTTAGACCTTGACATAAATAGATGTTGATAACGTTTTGGTGTAGATATCCCAACAGGTGGCACTGCTATACCACTTTTTTCTCGATTTTTATGATAGTTATATCTTAAGAACTAATGCACGGAATTTCATCAAACTTCAGATTCTGTTAGACCTTGACATAAATAGATGCTTCTTACGTTTTGGTGTAAATTGCACAACAGGTGGCGCTGCTGTGCTATTTTTTACATTATTATAGTGATAACTATATCTCAAGAACTAATGCACGGATTTTCATCAAACTTCAGATTCAGTTAGATGTTGACGATTAGGTTTTGGTCTAAATCTACCAACAGGTGGCGCTGCTATGCTGCATTTTGCAGGATTCACACGATTTTAGCAATAGTCATATCTCAAGAACTAATGCACAGAATTTAATAAAACTTTAGATTCCGTTAGACCTTGATATAAATTTGTGCAGATTCTATTTAGTGCATGCGAAATCTGTGTGAGATAGAAGAAAAGTTTTGGTATTAGCACATCCGACTAGTTACTCTTTGGTATGCATATTTGGTGAGTAAATCAGAAAAAGTAAAAATATGGCGTACAAGGAAATTTATTTGATTACTAATAGGAACTTATATGACAAAATTTTCTGTGATTTATTTCGATTTTACAGCAGCGCTCAAAACTTTCTTTCAGGAGTTGGTGGGCATCATCAATCAGGGAGCAGAACCCTCTAATTTACCTATGAAACTATAATAATCTCATCACCAAATTCAATACAATCAGAAAAATTCACAAGTATACTGAGGATTATATTAGAAAAAAGTATGCATTAATAATAAAAATCTAATAATCGAAACTAGTTAAATTAAAAATTCATTTTTTTTATTAATGTGATTCTAAAACATAAACAATACATATGAAATGCATATACTATTTAAAAGCAGACAGACACTTGCCTTTTAAAATGCCAATCCTTCAGATATAAAAGTTCTGATTTTCCATCCTCTTTCAAATTGCGCCAGTACTCAATATAATCCTTTAGTGATATACTTTTTTTCTTTTGAGAGTTATATTCTCTGATATTACAATCTGAAACAGGCACAGTACAGGAGCCTGAAATAGAATAAAGAAATGTATTGTAGCAAGATTTAAAGTCATATTAAGTTTGAGATTTAAATTAATTTAAAATTATCCTTAAATTATTCAGAATATTTAGAAACAAAGCAGTGATAAGAAATCTGCATAACCTCTGGGCCCAAGCTATGCAGATTTAAGGGAATCTACTGTAGTCGCCTTCAGAGCCTGAACTACATATGTTACATTTGAAATTGCTCATTCAGAATAGAAGAATTTAAGCTACCTAAACCTCTTACATTGAGTAGGCCACATTTGATTTAGATGTCTTTTTTCTGGTTTCTAAATTAAGGAAAACAGTTTGTTTGTTAAGAGCATGATGAATACTTTAAAATATTGTAACACATAAAGCCAATGATTGTCATACCATATCCAGTAATTAACATACAATCTTCAATGCAAGTGTCAGTTATTGGTATGGATTTGTATTTTTAAATGAAAAAAAGTTCTAAACAAAAGTTATTTATAATTCTAAAAGTAGTACAAAAATCGCCGATAAAATTTCAAATTATGTGACAATACCATACCAGTAATTAACACTTGGTGTCAATTACAGGATATAAGCAAAACTGAAGCACTAGTAAATGAAATTTATGTCAAATATACTTTTATCAAATCAAATTAACATTTTTCAATTAAATGGAACTCTTTTAAATTAAAATCTAAAACAATTTATAAATCAAATAATAACTGATTGATAGATATTGCATGACTTAAGTTGTTGAAGAGGCTTTTAAAAGAGAAATGGTTGAAATGTCATAAAGCACATATTCTTTTCTTTTTTATGCACTGTTGTTGTTTAATAACACAAACTATAGTAATAATTTTCAAGGTTAATATACATGTTGTTCAAATATAACATGGCTAGATATTAAAAAAATGGTATAAAACTCTTATTTTAGTTTGCTTTTTTAGGGGGTGTCATCCTACGTATATTTCAATTGAAATTGATAAAAGTTTACATTAGATCAACCATAGATAAAAAAAAAAAAAAATTGGGTGGTCTGTCTGGCAATAATTATGTATTGAACACAAGACTGCTGCTAATCTTGATGCCATTAAAAATTAATTTAAATCAAGCGCAAAAGCATGGAAAATTACATATATCATAAAATTAAATTGCAAAATATATTTAAATTTAACTGTAAATGTGTTATTCAGTATGTTTATCGATTATTAATATTAAAATGTGAATTAATGAAAATTATAGAAAAAAAAAGTTTCCCTTTTTTTTGGTAATTTAAATGCAACCCTGCTAACTGAAAAAACTGTATCCAATTTTATAAAAACATTTGCTTATATATGGCTATGCACAAGTAAAGTTCGTACTGATAAAGAACGAATGAATTTTTAATTTGCTTAGGGGAGTTAGGTACGCTTGTATCGGCCCTAGAATAAGCCGAACTATATTAATTAAAAATATTATGAAGATATGGCTTTATAAATTCAAAGTCATTATATTAATGAATACTATAAAATTCCACTGAAAAGGCAAAAATTTTACAAGCTGATCCACACATTATTCAAAAGGCGAAAAAATTACCGAACATTTGCTCGAGAAAATCAAAATTTGGCTTTTCATCTACAATCCAGTCCATATTGCTTTGCCACGTTTCAGTATTTTCAAGAGAAATAATACACGGGACATTCTTGTTCAAATAATCTGTGAAAAACTTTTCGTATGAAATGTTTTTGAGACGATCAATCGTTTTACTAGAAGAGCTGAATTTATATTCACAGATCCCGAGGCAATCATGCTGTTTTTTCCGTCTTTCGTCGAAAGTCAATGTCACTACACCCTTCGAAAGCATAAATTTTTATTAACAAAAGTAATAAAAAATGCAGAGCAATAATACGAATATCGAAAATAATAACAACAGCACGCAATGTTTACTTTCGGAATCAGCATGGAGATTGTTTGTTGCCAACACTAAAAATATTTTTCTAATGTTTACCTTGTAAAAGTGATGGAAGCAGAGCATTTTCAAATTTTAAAATAATTAAATATTCTCATACCTACTCTTTAAAAAGAAAAAAACATCACTACACTTTATTTTATGCAATGAACTTGTTTAACATCTCAATAATAATAATAATAATAATAACAACAGAAAACTCATAAAAATCGTATGCAAAATATTGGCAACAAATGTCAAATATGATTTTTTGTTAGATTGTTGTGTTGTTATGTCTTGTGTCGTGTTTGAGTTTCCTCTATATTGATTAGCAGTGAATGCTGCTAACTACGATATTGTCATCACACAAAATAAATATTTAATGACTTTATCAATTTCTTGGAGAAAAGTAAGTATTAAAATTCTTTCTATTTCAGCCATTTATCACCGGTTTTCAAACATCGTGGCATGTCCGTGATAAATAAATATTAAACGGTGTCAGCGCGTTATGTTATTTTTTATTGATTAAACGTCTTCTAACTATATAATTTTTTGTCCTTTAACTACGCAAAATCACTTTTTTAATTAATATATAATGTATATTTTGACTTTTGTACATATTAAAGTAGCAAGTGTATGTATTTTGATATCCTTTATTAATCGTATATTTCCTGACTTTTATTGATTTAAATTTTTTACATGATTTATGAAACTTGAAATGTTTTGTTTTTAATAAATTTCTAATTATCTTCCAGAACTCAAGGTTTCTTTTTCATTAAAGTACTATGTGCTACTTTGAGGTATTACAAGAGCATAATGATAGAAGCTATTTTAAGGTATGTAAATTATACTTTAATCATTTCATTGTTATTTAGTTAAATGTGTGAAAGTAATTATACAACCTGGATCATATGACATCTAATTTCTTAAAATGAAATGAATAGACATTCTTTAAGTGTGTTCTTACTTCATTTGATTGATATGTAAATTTTTTTTCTCATTGTTATTTTAGAGTTTAATCTACGTAAAAGAGATTTGTAGATTTTTTGCTAAATGCAGCCAATAACTGTTAGTCAAATAAAAATAGCTTTAGCCAAGAATTTTTTTATTTATACAAAATTTCTATATAAATGAGTATTATTTTTAATTATACAAACAGTACATCACTGTGTAAGATTGACCCTCTCGAGATTTGGCCATACATCACACATCAAATGCTTTTTCAAATGGAAATTATTTTCAAACTTCCCTTTCCAAATTAATCACCATTAAGTTACTTAAATTTTTGATTGTCAGTCTATTTCTCAAGTCAGTTTTTGTTATATTCACGAGACTAAATCCCCTTTCACAATCTGCTGTAGACAACAGAATTGTTGCTATAAATTCATGCAAAGACGTCACATTGGGAAACATGTCAGTAATGCCATTTTTATTGGAAAAAAAGAATACAATCAGCTGGTTTAATTTCTTTACCCCTTGTAGCCAGAACCTGCATAAAGAACTTCCATTCATGAACCGTTTTGGTTTCATTTCCTAAGTTGGGATCATCAACAAAAAAATAAGCAAACTCTTTTAATTTCCTCAATACGTCTAATGCAAATGATATCACACTATTTGTAAGATGCTTGGGTACTTACGTATTATCCGTGCCAGTTTTATGCCAATATTGCTAATTATAGTAACCCTTTATATATTTTTTTCTTGCTACATGGTACATGCCTGGGAATAATCTACTTTTTTTAGTAGGGGTCATTTCTATACGTAGTAAGATTAACAAAATTAACTTTCTAGAATATGCTATATTATTTACCATTTCTTATATTATTTATTATTCTTTTTTATTTACTATGTTATTTACCATTTATTAATTTTGCTAAAATAATGTTATTTACTATTTTTAACAATGTTATAAATTTAATAAACATATATTACATTTTATTTATTTTACATTAATTACCATTATTAACAATGTTATTTGATAATGTTAAATTTTTGTGTTTGAAAACACGATTGGCAACGATAAACAAGATTGGTACTTGGCAACCATTTTTGGTGATCAATCTCCTGGCACGGATAATACGTAAGTACCGATGCTTGCACAGGGAGGATGAGACAAATTTTGAAGCAAGTTGCCGGGGCAGAGACAATGTGATTTTTTTTTTTTTTTTTTAACACGGCAGCATAAGATTTACAAAATGCAGAACAACAAAATGGAAGAAATGATATATATATTTTTGGCTGTCGCTATTTGGCGAATCCACTAAATGCTTTGGGGGCAAAAGGTGCTTTCAGTTAGCTTTTTGGCTATTTGTCCTTTAAATTCTAAATGCTGAAATGTCAGTGGAGTCCTAATTTGGAAATGAGTTTTTTTCATGAAAGTGCAACTGAATTTTCATGTCTGATTGTCTGTCCTGTGATAATTATGCAAAAAATAATCCCCCAATCAGCAAGACATTAATGACTATATTTTTGAAGCATTTGAAATTAGCTGTATAGTTTATTAGTTTTGCTTGGTTGATTTGTTAGAAAAATATAGAATATTTCGGTATCATGTCCTAGCATTTTCCTATAATTTTTCACCAGCTGTTTTTTTGTTTTTTAAATTTTACTGTCAGACAACAGTAATATTTTATCACTGACTGATTCCCCCCCCCCCTCCTTCCCAAATTCATTTAATGTTAAGTTATAGGCTAAATTTTCATGGAACAATCTCAAAAATAATCTTATAAATTTGAAATTCTATAAATATCATTGTCAGATTTTTTATAAGGTAGAATTCTATCATTTAAAAAAAAGTCAGGATGTTAAAAATGAAAGGTTTGGAGGATGTCTGAGAAACTTAATCCTCAGAAGGTTTGTGTAATCAAACCGAAAACATTTTACTTTTTTTGGAGGGAGGGTTATTTCTCTTTTTGTGCAGCAACAGCTGTTAACAAGATTAAAATCACGGTGATTTTACTTATTGACAGGGGTTTAAATGTGATTTATACGGTTTAGCAGTTGCAGAATGATGAACACTGCAATAAACTCTTCCAAAACAAAGGTATAAAATAACTTCAAAGTGGTGTTTAACATCGTCAAAAACACTTTGGGTTGATCTGCTGCATATTTTTATCCATTCCTATTGTAAAACTATTTTCGGGATTTAAACCACATTTTTTTTTCTCTCTTTATTTTACAAAAATATATAGTAAAAATTTTGCTAAAAAAGCAAAAAAAAAAAAAAAAAATATATATATATAGAGAAAAGTTTCAATATTTGAATTTTAAGAAAATGCTCACAGGTCAATAATTACATAACATCAATTTGGGAACAGATGTGTTACACTCACGCTAAAATGTAAACAAAAGATTGGCGACTGTTTGGTTGGCGCAATTTCAAAGACTGCGCCAAACGAATAACATAATACAATGGCTAGGTTGCCATTAAAGGAAAAAATCCCCTAAATTTGGCGACTTTTTTCTTTTTTTTAACCGATTAAATTTTTTTTTTTTTAGGGTGAGTGTAAAGCATCTAAGCCCCAATTTGTAATCTTTAGATTCCAGTTTTCTCAAAATACTTAAAAGTAAATATTTCCTTTCATCCAAAGAAAAAAAAAAATCTAAGGATGGTTTTTAGAGTCACCCACTAATTTGGCAACTTTTTTGAAAAGTGATAATTGTGCCAAATATGGCAACCTTCTTATAAGTATGCCGTTTCGGAGATTTTGCTGAGATGAAAATTCTCTTCATTTTTGCATGTGCTCAGATTTTTCTTCTGATCCTTTTAACTGGATGCAAGAGAAGGATTTACCAGAAAGAAGTATGAATTTTTATTCAAAATTACCATTAGGTCTGTTGAGTAAACGAAATCTCATTGCTATTACATTCTTATAGTGCGGCAACACTGCTTTTATGTTTGAAATTTCGTTCAGCTTAGAATATTTCGTGTATAGCTATAGTAAATAGTAGAGATAGTATTTTTCGTAGTTTTACTTGATATATTATTCTTAATAACTAGTGTTTAACCCCTTGGGGACGAGTGACATGTATAAGTGCCGCATAAGATGCTTAGAATCCTCGATTATTCCCACCAGTTACTTTTTATTGTAAGCTTTGCCTTATTTAATGATAGCATTTGTGTGATTCAATTGGGCAAAAATTTCTGTTTTGAAAAACCCATGGTAAGAGATTAAAAATTCTGTAAAGAACGCTCGTCGCGAAGGGATTAAAGAATTTTATTAAAAAATACAGCTTAGATAGATTGTAATTTCAATTTATTTTGGTTTCTAACCACAATTATGGGTTTGAAATTTGTTTCTTTGACAAATGGTCAAATTTAGTTAATGAAAACTGATTGATTATATTTCTCTGTAGATTAATACATTTTATAATTATGTGTGTTTTAAGCAGTGATTAGCTGGGGAAGAGGGTCAAGGAAGGCTTGTCCCCCACCCCCAACAAAGAAATAATCTTTTCTTCAAGCAAAAAAAAAAAAAAAATCTCTTGAAATATGTAAAAGTTTTGAAATATTTTTGTATATTGGCATAATTTTAGGACACATTACAAAAAGTTTCTTTTTTCTTTTCTTTTAAATATCTAATTTTAATAACTATTTATGTCTTTTCAAGATTTTTTTTGTGTATTGTATTCTTTGCAGTCACAATCTTGATTGGGTATGCTTTTGTATCATTGTCTTCTGGAAGGTTGCAACTCTAGGATACAGGAAACGAAAGCACTCCAAGTAGACGATTTTTGAAAATCATGCCAAACAGTGGGAAATTCTAAAACTTCACCTAATTCCTTTTTATGTTTAGCTAACTAAAATGATAAAGAAAATTATTTGCCAGGTTAAACCTTGACTGTTTTTTAGCATACCTTGCTCCTAATATTACATTTTTAAGCTGATTTTTGCAACTTATATTATAAATTTTCAGTTATAGCTATGTAAAAACAGTGTGGGAAATAAACGTTTCATACTAAAAATTTTTCAAGCATAAAATTGTCAAGATTCAGGATTATATTCTCAATCTCAACACATTCATCCCTTAGTTTTAATGTAAATGTCTTTAAATACCAAGTATCAAGAAAGTTTGTCCGGTAATGCCTTTAAATACCAGGTATCAAGAAAGTTTGTCCGGTTTCCATCAGACATAAAAAATTACTCACAAAGGTCTTAAACATTTATTTTATTCCTCAAAATAATCACCATTGGCTTCAATTATATGCTCCCAACAAGACACAAGCTTAAAAATAAATGCTGTTTTTGAAAAGTCTTTTGTTTTTAGAGTCCAAAAATTGGTTACAGCCTTTGTGAAATCATCTTGGTTTCGGAACTGCTGTTCCCACAGGTGGTTATCCATGGCCAAAAATAGGTAATAGTCCGATGGGGTGACGTCCGGGGAGTAAGGTGGATGAGGCAAAACTTCTCAGCCCAGTGTTTAGATCACATCCTTGGTTGCTTTTGCCATATGAGGTCTGGCTTTATCATGGAGGAGTACAACTTCTCTCCTGTTGACCAACATTGGCTGCTTTTGGAAGCAAAGCAGTTGAAACCCTCTTTGCAACTGTGACAAGTAGACGTTGGCTGTGATGGTTTTTTCATTTTCTAAGAATTTATAGTGTGCTGGTATACCAAACACACAGCATTATCTTTTTTTATGAATGTCTGGTTTGGCGGCCAGTGAGATGGAACCAGAAGTCGACCTATGATGTTTTCTCTTCCAGTCATCATACGTGACCCATTTTTTGTCACATGTCAATATTTGGTCCAGGAACAAGGCTTAGTTATGATGCAACAGCAATGACATGCAGATGTTCAACTGCTGGAGCTTGTTTCCTTTGGACAGAGCATGAGGATTTCACTTGCTGAGTTTCTATGTCATCCCAAGGTTATACAGATGCAATTGGATGGTTTCATCAGATACTCCAAACTTGTGTGCAAGCTCCTGGCAGGTTAGATGAGGATTTTGCTTGATTTCCTCCTCCAGCTGGACTTTGTCTAGGGTGGATTGGATGGACAACCAATATGGGGCTTGTCTTTCAAGGCTCTCGTCCTCAAACAAAAATTAGCTAAGCAGTCCATTTACTCACCGAAGTCCCTTCAAATTTGGAGCATATTCTTCTAGCGGCCTCTGAAGCTTTGTTAATTTGAACTTTGAATTCGTAGAGCAAAAATAGGCCTTAAAATATCCATTATAAACGACATGTTCTTTCAAAGATTGCACTTCCTACAAAACTGTTAGCGAAATGTGTGATGCGCTGAACAACTCTCTAATGAATGAGGTGTGAAGGGAATGTACAGATATGATGTCATCAGAATCAATATGACCACGCCTACGTGACAAAAATAACTATTCTCATAAAAATGCACAAACTTTTTTGGTTAGCTGGGGGTACATTAGATTCAGTTCACAATTTTAGAAAAAGAAGAAAAGGGCATTTGATAATAAAATATAAGATTTAATTTAATTTAAGATCGTGTTTACATCTCAGCAATTAGCAGAAATGCAAAATATTGCTGGTGAATATAAATACAAGATTTTCGTATATATTTTCCATATACAGTCCATATCCAGTTTTTTTAAAAGACTACACAAAAATTAACTTGCCTCAGAGATGCTTTTAATGTCTGTGCAAGCCTAGTTCATACATTAAAATGGAAAAAAATGCCTTAAATATTTATTGTAAAATTCTGAAAATCCCCCCCTCCGCCACCCAAATGTAACCACCCTTCCCCTCAATTTTCTACAAATTTCATTTTTCGAAAAAATTTCATTTGTTGTAAGCATCATTACCAAAAATCTTTGGTTGGAATGTATTTTCATCCACCCCTTGATGATGAAATTTTTTATGCAGCAGCACTCACTCAAAACTAGCTAAATTTTGATTGATTTATAAATCTGTTATGATTTTGATGAGTAGTACATTATTTATCTATAATGAAACAAAAGTATTCGCTGCAGCATTTTTACCATTTCTAATGCTTAGATTGATTTTCTGAGCATGGTAAAATATAGAACATCCTATTTTGGATGAATGCTTTGTTTTTTTTTTCTTTAATAATAATAATAATAAAAAAATCAATGCACCTTTTTTTTTTTTTGCATATGAAACATATCCATTCAAAGCTAATGATCTGATTCTAATAACTTCTGACTTCATGGAATTGAATAAATAAAACAAAACATAGAAAGATAGTTATCTCCTTTTACTTTGCAGTTGCTCTATAGTGGAATTTTTTGTGGGGTGCTCTAATTTTCTAATAACTTATTATATTTTGATAAAAAATTGTTACACACCCTAATTTACTATTATTGCAACTTTCTGAACATTTGAACAAAATCGGTAACTTAACATTGTAGATATTTTTTTTTAATAGTAAGGAAAAAACTGGTTTTGCTTTTACTTCTTTATCTTTTAATTATTTTTTTCGTTTGCTTACAACTTAATTTCTTTTTCTCACCCCACACTCAAACAACGCGAACTTGCTGACACGTTCCCGGAGTCCTTTTTATATGTAAAAGAAAAGAATTTGAATGGTTTCTCTCTCGTTAAAGAGGAGAAAAGTATGAAGAGAGTTTTGCATCATCACAGTGTTTTAACAGAAAGGAAAATGTATCCTGTGGTTTTCTTTGCGCATGCATGCTTGCAAATGTTATATTTTTAATTTTCAATAAATAATGTCTGTATTTAATTATTACTTTTTGTTTATTTTAAAAGTTTCTTAGAACATTTTATTTTAAATATTTATGGAATATACCTTATCCTGTACCAATTAATTTCTGTTAATAGACATTAATGTTTAGAGTTAGTATTTAAGAAATTTTCAAGAAAATTCTATTTATAAGCCCCTTTCTCATTTTTGCTAATATTTCTTGTTGTCAAAGGGGAGGGGGGGGGGGTATTTTCAGAATTTTACTATAATACACATTTTCACGCTTTGTATTTGGACTGTTCCACTCAGGCTAAGTACAAATCTTCAGGATTGCAGAATTTCTTTCCTTTTACATGTTTCGTAATCATGACGATGCCATTAATCTATGGTGTTCTTCATAAAATTTTGTATAGTTACTAATAAAGGTCGAAATTGGTAATAACAACTTAATATATGTTAAAAAGTAAAATCTAGAAGAGTAAATGTTTCCATTCCCGAACCTCATCGATCCTTGCATGAAAGTTCAGTTTTCATGCCTTCAAAGTATGTCAAAGAGTATTTTCGTGCTTTGTAAAACATAAATCCTATCTCTGACTCATGTCATTAGAAGATTCATTACCAGTACATAGTTGAATAGTGTAATCCTCCCTAAATATAAATCTTCAGGATTGCAGAATTTCTTTCTTTTTACATGTTTCGTAATCATGATGATTTATGATGTTTTTCATAAAATTTTGTATAGTTAATAATAAAGATCAAAATTGGTAATAATAATTTAATATATGTTAAAAAGTAAAATCTAGAATAGTAAATGTTTCCATTACCAATCCTTGCATGAAAGTTCAGTTTTCATGCTTTCAAAGTATGTCAAAGAGTATTTTCATGCTTTGAAAAACATAAATACTATCTCTGACTCATGTCATTAGAAGATTCACTTGCCAGTACAGAGTTGATTAGTGTAATCCTCCCCCGTCCTCCCTGACAATAAACATATTTCTTTTTTGTTAGTTGTAATGTGTATAAACTTAATGATCTCATGTATATTATACTTTTTTGTTATCCCTGAACATGCACAATATGTAAAGGGCTACAAACTTTAATATAAGATTAATTTATAAATTAGTGACTTTAAAAATATAGGTACTTTTCGGTTAGCCGGGCGCCAGTGATACATGTACATTACATATATAAATATACATGTATATACATATATATCTATATCTTTATACATATATGTGTATATGTATGCGTATGTATGCATATGTGTAGATATATGTATATATATATACGTGTGTGTGTATATATACATGGATATATATCACTGGCGCCCGGCTAACCGAAAAGTACCAAAATATATTTATCCATAATTATAAATATGTTTATTAAGTCTCTGTATTTTGTATTTTCAGATACTCTTTTATCAGTTTTTAAAATAGAGATATTGATGGCCAGTTTAGAAACAGACACAAGAACAAGACAAAATTGGTTTAATGGAAAACAGCCAAGATTTGAACAGCAGTTTTCAAAAACTATGAAATCAAATGGTGAGGAAAGAGAAAAATATGGTAGTCCACCTGGGAAGGCAAAACATGAAAGTTCCCGACCCATGGGAACTAAAGTTAGTACTATTGCACATATGTTTCAAAGCCTGTCACAACAAAAATCTGAGAGTAACTTAGTGAAATCTCCTGTTGGGAAAGATGCATCATCACCTTTATCTGACAGAGTTCAGTCTCCAGATGGATATAAGACAGAGAGATCTGCATCATTACCAGCATTCCCAAATTCAAATTGTTCACTTTCACGTAGGGGAAGTCATTTAGCAAGATTCAATAACGCGAAAGCTATGTTCGAAAAGTTAGAGAAAGGTAAATCTGACTCTAAAAATTCTGCTGATTCGAAACCTCGTGCAAACACCATTCCTATTGAAGATTGCTCTAAACTTTATCCAAATGTTACAAAGAAAAAGCCACAAGATTTTAATATTTCAAAAACTTCTGACACTGATTTTAATGTAGAAAAGAGCTCTTTAAAAAAAGTGAATTTAAATAATGATAACTTTAGTAAAGTTACTGCAGACACTTTGAAACCCATTTGGGCAAATCATTCTAAAAAAAGTGAAACAATAAATGTATCTTCAGAAAATAAGAATACATATGAAAAAGGACTTTATCAAAAAATAATTCTTCAAAATGAAAACAACTTGGATACTTCTCTAACAAATGATGAGGTATCGCAAAAGGAAGTAGGTTCATTTAAAAAAGAAGAGCCTGGCCAAGACACATCATTTGCTGCAACTCATGATGTCTTTGCTGTCAAAACAGAAGTAAATGAAGTAAAATCTGATAAACCTTTATTAATTTCTGATTGTATAAATAAGTTTAATGCTGTAGCTGCAGAAGAAAATAAGTATAGTAGCTTAAAAAATGTCAATGCAGAATATAAATCTAATAATTTAGAGTATAAATCTAATGTTTCAGAAGTTTCATCCACGAATAAAAACACTGTTTTAAATAATATTTTACCAAATGATATTGATAAAGAGAATTCATCTATTGATTCAGAAATTTCTAGTGTTTCAATTGAAAGGAAAGAGTCCCACTCCAGTAGTTTTACTGTTCACCAAAAGGTTGGTCCTTCTTTATCAACAGATAGTGATTTAGTTTATGATAACTTTCAGAGAGCTTTGGACAATTCAAATCAATATGCAAAATCTTCCCCTTTCAAAATTCAAGTTGATAATTTAAGAAACAGAACTTTTGATGTAGATATTCTGGAAAAAAAAACAGATTCTGAATTATCATCCAGCAGCAATGAAGAATCGAATCTTCAGCAAGTTATTATAGGTAAAGTTTATGTAGCTTATTTTTATATCTTCCTTCTGCAAAAGTTTTCCAATTTATTGTTTCATTGATTTTTTTGCAGTTCACATTAATTCTTTTTATGCTTTTGTTTTTTAAATCTTTACACTGCATTAATAGGTGTTAAAATTAAATTTGCTTGACTATATCAAAGTATATGAAGGGCAGGGGTCGGAAGTAGCACGCTACAAGTAGCGAAACTACAGTAGTCGCTATATTTTACAGTAGTTTGTAGTGTAGTGCGCTACATTTTGAACAATGTAGTGTAGCGAGTAGCACAAACAAAAAATCAGTAGTTTGTAGCGAGAACCGACGCTACTTTTACCGCTATTTCGGGAGAAAAAAAAAATGTGTCATTCTTCAAATCACGTGGCCAAAACTTTCTTCTTTTGTGCGAAGTTTGTTCTGCTCAAAAATTTGTGAATCTCAGCTGTAGTAAATAGCAATGCATCTCATGAAGTCCATTTCCCCATTGACACTAACTGCTAAAATCAAGTAAGGAATTAATTTTCTTGCTGGCAACACTTGTCTATTTACCCGTTATTAAGTCTTCATGTTTTGACATCAAATTTCTTATTATTCGGAATTGTTTTATTTAGAGATTTATTTACTGTTTGCATTTAGTTGTTTTTCTGTGATTTTATAGATTATAATATCTTTCTTAATTTTGCTATGAAATTTATAATGTGTATATAAACTAACATTTTGGAGACAAACACAAAACATTTTCTTGTATGTTATCTTTCTAAATTGTTTTAATGACCTCTGTTATGTCGCACTTATTTAATTGTATTCCAACATATGCAATATAACGAAGAGTCACTGTATTTTTTAATCTGTGTTTTCCATTTCGAGTGTAAATTGGATCCTTTGAAAAAATCTTAAAGTAGCGAAGTAGTGACTACTTTTGAAAAGTAGTTTGTAGTCGCTACTTTTTAAAACAAGTAGTTGTAGTTAACTACATTTTCGATAAAGTAGTTGTAGTTCGCTACAATAAAAAAGTAGTTTTTCCGACCCCTGATGAAGGGTATATATTATATTTGACTTTGATTTTTACATATGTGATTTCATTTTAATTATATCCTAATAATATTATAAATCTGATTGTGTGCAAATGTTAGGCTGAAGCCAGCGTCAAAATGGAGCATTTAATGATCCTGTATCTTTGCATATAGGCTGATTATAACCCTCATATGAACATAGGCTGGTTCTTGTTTATTTTATTCAAATATTTTTCTTAAAAATTCAAAATTTCGTTATTTTCATTGAGAATAAATGGACATTTTTTCGTATAGCATTTTAAAATTGTTAAATTTACTTTACCGTTGCTAATAATTTCTCGTTGCCAAAACTAATTCAAAACCCGAAAAAATAATTTTTACTCAACAATTTAGTTTCAATTGAAAAATTTTCACGGGAAAAATGAAAATGAAATTAAAAAAAAATTAAAGAATTAAGAAGAAGATTAAATAATATTATTAGAAATAAAACGTACTTTTTTTAGTTTTTGATAATAATACAAGGTTTCAATATGCGTAACCATAGGAAACCGGGAAATATGACGTTATTTATCGAAAATAAAGTGGATATGCTTTGATTGGTGAAATAAAATCATCTTGGGTTTTTTTCTTCACTTTTTTTCTTTTGTATGGTAACAAAAATTGACGTTTTACCGTCTGCGCACGGCTAATATAACTGTACCGTATTTTTTATTTAAATTAAAAAAAAAAGTAAAAACAAGTTTCAAAAGAAAATGGTTAGCAAATGTCAATAATATGCTCCTCAAAATTATCCATCTCGTAAATGATGTCATGGATAGCGAGAAATAGTGATTTTTCATTCTTAAAACTAAAAGAAATAACTCGATTACCTAAAAAAAATGACGAATGTTAATAGTTCCATTTTTGTTGATAAAACCTAAAGATTTAATATTATTTCGTTAAGGCGGACTTAAAAAAAAAACATTTTTCCACGCTCAACAACTCAAAATTTTGTGACACATTCTCAGACTCATTTTTAAAAGTAACAACAGGAAACTTGGCGGCGTAATTTATAAAGACATTTATAAGGGCCACATGTTTTTATTTTTCGTTCAATTAATTAGAAATTGATTTACAGACAATTATTTTCACAGTACGATCATTTTTTTTTCCAGCGCTATCGCTTTGGGAAATTCGGTTCAAAATGTCCACTTTGACAGCATTTTCTGAAATATATTCCGCCTTTATCAAAAACTCGAGACAGTACGGACCTTATAAAGTTTCTGAATAAGAGAACCTGCCAATTGGATGCATTTTAGAGCAAAAATGAATTTACAAATGTGTCTCAAAATAAGCAGTTTGGATTTGAATACACCCTTAAAGTAACATAATTTTCCCTATGCCAGTATTGAAATTAATTGCCTGGGAAAGAAAATTAACAAGAATTATGTCATTAAAAAGGGATTTCTCTGGGGAAAAAGGAGACGTCATATTTGAAATAAAACGGGAATTTTCCAATATGTTTTAAAATGAGTGTGAATCAATTCCTTACATTAATAATACAAGGATCAATAAGTATAGAAAGTAGATGAGTTTCACGCCATATTTATAACGAAAAATTTAAATGTTTTGTTATCTATACTGATTATTAAGCATGAGTATCCGTTATTTCATTATTTCGTTCTGCATGAGTATCTGAGTTTTCTGCTAAAAATCACATCATAGTTTTAAGAAAAGGAAAATGAACACGAATCTATTATATTAAAATCTGACAGTGTGTTTGTATTTCGCAACTACTCCTAGACTATCGAACGCAACGCGATTTACTACCGGTTAGTTTACTACCGGTTTAGCGAATACCGGTTATAATTGATCCGAGGATGTCACACAAACTCTCAGAATTAAAAAAATTAAATTAAATGCCTTTTTTTTTTTAACGAAGTTTCTCTAAAAACGGAAAGTAACTTACTCCATATTTGTGTATAAAAAAGGAGAAATAAAACAGATCAGTATATTTTTTACACCATTTTCTCATTAAAACTGAAAAACAGAATTTATTTTCACTTTGAATAGATAGTGAAAACAAAATCTTGATTTCAGTAAATTATCCGAAAAATACAAACATGTTTTCACATATTCAAACTTCATGAATCAATTTATTCTGGAGAGCAAAAATTGCCTGCCAATATACTGTCATTTAGAAAACAAGATTTGTTTCAACTATATATTAAACCAAGGAGGCAGAATTGAATTTAAAGAAAAAGCATATACTATTTCTAATTAATGTTTTTTTTATTGAAGGATGGCTGTTAAAACGTTTCACAAAGGCGTTAAAAGTAAAATTGTTTATCAGGTAAATTGACATTTGTTTTTACCCAATTCGTCTATTTCCACGATTTTATTTGGCCCTCAGCATTGGTTGCAATTTCATTTTCGCGATTATTTGGCACAAAATTTCACTTTTTTAAGACTGAGTTATGTCAAGGTCCCTATAATAATAAATACCGTATTGTCTCCTATGAAATGTGATAAATAGTTAGTTAATTGTTAACGTTTTTAATTATTGGGAGTAAAATATTTTGCTTAATTAATGTATTTATTCTTCTTTTAATGTTACGTGAACGAAGTCACGGGTAACAGCTAGTAATATTATAAATCTCATTGTGTGCAAATGTTAGGCTGAAGCCAGCGTCAAAATGGAGCATTTAATGATCCTGTATTTTTGCATGTAGGTTGATTATAATACTCAAATTAACATAGGCTGGTTTTTGTTTATTTTATTCAAATATTTTCTTTAATAATTAAAAATTTAATTATTTTCATAGAGAATAAATGGACATTTTTCCATACAATTTAACCATTTTACTTTATCGTTGCTAGGGCTTTGATCGTTGCCACAAAAATAAAAACACGGAAAAATAATTTTTCCCCAACAACTAATTTTCAATTGAACGATTTTCACGTGAAAACTGAAAATTAAAAAAATTCAAAAGAAGGTGAATTTCCGTGATATTTGAAACAAAAATATGGAGTATTTGTTATTATACATGAAGTATGAATATCGGTTAAAATAAAAAGATATTTTTCTGTCAAAAACTGCGTTATAATTAGAAGGAAAAGTGCAACAATAATTATATTATTAAAAAATAGATTTCGCTTGGACCATGGAACTATGAAAAGGATCCAATGGGCTTGGACAAATATGACGTCATAAATAAAACATGTATTTTCAAATATTCGTAATAATACAAGGAGCATGAATATCAATGTATAATGAAAGTAAATAGATAATGGACGTAATATTTAAGATGAAAAACTGAAATATATTTTATCGATACTGATTAATAATTAGCTTGAATACCAGTTACACACAAATGTGAGTTTTCCGCTAAAATTTACGTCCTGATTGCCAGAAAAAGAAAATTAACAAGAATTTTGCCATTTAAAAGAGATTTCTCTGAGGAAAAAGGGACGTCATACTTGAAATAACATGGGAATTTTCAAATGTGTTTCAGAAGGAGCGTGAATCAATTCATTACATTAATAATACAAGAATTGGTAAGTTTAGAAAGTAGATGAGTTTCACGTCATATTTAAAACGAAAAATTTAAATATATCTTTTTAGCTTTTTTTTTTAGCTAGCGATTATTATGCATGAATATCAGTTACATACAGATGAGAGTTTTTGCCAAAAATTACACCATGATTATTAGGAAAATAAAAATAATTACGAATCTATTATATTAAAATCTGACCGCCTGTTTGTATTTCGCAGAGGATGTCATAAACTCTCAGAATTAAAAAAAATGATTTAAATTCCGAGATATGATTATTATTTTTTTTTTATAAATTTAACGAAGTTGCTCTAAAAATGGCAACTAAATTATTCCAATTTTGTGGATAAAAAAGAAGAAATGAAACAGAATAATATATTTTTTCTCATTAAAACTGAAAAAAAGAATTATTTTCAATTTGAATAGATGGTGAAAGAAAAAAAAAATCTTGATTACAGTAAATTTTTTTAAAAATAAAAACGTATTTTCACATATTCAAACTTCATGAGTCAATTTATTCTGGAGAACAAATATCGTCTGTCAACATATTTTCATTTAGAAGATTTTTTTTTTCAGTTGTAGTACAGCCCCTAGAATATAGGCGGTGTAGTTATAGATTAAATCAAGGAGGCAAATTTAAGCTCCATGCATTTAGGTCTACAATTATTGCTCCCTATTCACAAGAATTGAATTTAATGAAAAATAATATACTATTTCCATTATCTTTGAAAGATGGCTATTAAAACGTTTCACAAAGGCGTTAAAAGTAAAATGGTTTACCAGGTAAACTTGACATATGTTTTTACACAATTCGCCGATTTCCACGAATTTATTTGGCCCGCCTTTTTTATTGGTTGCAGTTTCCTTTTCGTGATTATTTGTCACAAAATTTCACTTTTTAAAACTTAGTTATGTCAAGGCCTCTATAACATAGAAATACTGTATTGTATCCTATGGAATGTGATCAAGAGTTAGTTAATTATTTACGTTTCTAATTATCGGGAATGAAATATTTTGCTTAATTAATGAATTTATTCTTATTTTAATGATACGTGAACGAAGTCACGGGTAACAGCTAGTATATATATATATATATATATATGTATGTATAATTAAATTAAAAAGAAGTCATAAGTATTGTAGCAAAATTATATATGCTTTATTCATACATTTTTGAAAATAGTCAACTCAGTTTATTAAATTTGCATATTTTGTAATTATTAGTAATGTTTTGTTTCTTTTTCTCATTTTACTTGCCACTGGCGAGTAGATTTTCTGACAGGTGAATTTTTAGGCAATCTTTGAAAAACTGCAGGCTATAGAAGATATGCCAAAAACTTCATTTTTTGATACTTTTATGTTAGATGGGCGCTAGTGATATATATAGTACATATATTTACACACACACACACACATATATATATATATCCCGGCTAGCATAAAAGTGCCTATTTTTTTAACTAGTTAGCTATATTTTGTAACTTTCCAAATTATCACAATGTAAACATGACACTAAGTTCTATACTATACTGAACTCTCCTCCATTGTATATATTTCTTAATTTTGTAGAAAAAAAAAGGAAAATTCATTGTAGTAATAGTAATTAACTATTTTTGCAACCGCATACATTTTTAACTGTATCAATTTTTAACTGTATGTTGCCTCTTGCTGGCTGGTAAAATAAATCATTGGGTGGTAAGATTTTCTGAAAATTCCCCAACCTTGATAATATTGGATAATACTTTTTAAATATTTTTTTTTTTCTCTTGGATAATGTAAAGCTTTTTGTTATTTGTTGCAAAAATATTTTTTTGTTTTTTATTAGATTATTTTCATGTGATGAATAATACTGTAATTTTGGTCCTTTCCTGTTATACCAACACCATGCCAAAATGTGTGGTACTGTGTAATTTATTTTAACCATGACCGTGCAAAGGATTTTTATTGCAAACCATGCCAAACATTTTGATTCTCTATTTATTGAACATAAATGTTTTTTTATAATTATTTAATCATAATTACGTAATGCTATTTTTCGAATAAAAAATAATTTATAAAGTTATGACATATTTTTCACTGATACTGAGATGGATTTTACCATTTGGTAGTTAATAATCATGAAGTTGCAATAAAATTGTTTCAGGGGTATGAAACTATATATATAAAGAAAGTTTCTTTTTTAAGGTGTCGTCTACAAACATTTCGCAGTTAATCATAAATATAATTTTGTTGATCCTAACACTGGATGTAATGCCCAATCTGTTGAGAGATACATGGGGCATTACAAAATAGTGTAATAACAGCCAGCGCAGCACTGTTCGTCATTATTTATGATACCATCTCATAGAGTTCATGTTGGGACGTCTTAATTAAAAAAATGAAATGCTTACTGCAATACTAAGAGACCAGGGTTGTAAAAAACTCAGCCAGGGTAGCTACCCACTACAATTCTGTAAGAGACATTTACAATTTTATGCTTGCAGTTTTAAGTTTTATTTTATTATATAATATTTATTATTTTTTAAGAATATATTTGTATTGATTTAATAAAATAGTTTGTGAAAGTCTGTAATTTTTCAATTTTATAATTTTTAAAGGATCACTTTCGCACCAATAATGTTAATTTTTTTCAAATGTTTAATTTAGCACAAACTATTACACCTGGCAACAATGGTGTTGGTATATAACTGAAAAGTACTGTAATTTTTGCAAAGAAAAATAGACTGCTACTTTTATGCGTGGAAAGTATTTTGGCGTGTTTTTCTACTTTAAAACTAACATGGACTTAATATGCAAGGGCATCACAAGTAAATGCGGAATTTTATATAAAGGTACAGGACAAAATTAGAAGTCGTCACTAACCACAGGTGACAATTTGTATTAACTAAAGAATTGTTTGTTAATCACCATCTTTTCCCATTCCTTATAAATTTTTTTTTTTTTTTTTTTTTTTTTTTTTTAATGTGCTCCCTGCACTCCAAAACACATGCTTTTGTTTCCTCATCATATTGTTTCACAGAAGGTCTGCAATCAATTCTCTCTTTTTGTCTCTGGAACATTTCATGTCAATGATCTATACTGACCTTTCATCCTGACAGTGCCAACTGAGATAGTAAAATTTCCTTGCACCCATCAACAGTTCTATGTTTTCTGGTCACAATATGTATGTTAATATCAACATATTTATTTAGGCTGTTTAATTTTACATTAATAATATTAACAGAAGTTTAAAAAAAGTTTATTGTTTAACCACTTATCATTATTTTTAAAAGGCCACTATTTTAGATAGTAGCAACTACTAAAATTGCCACTACTGGTCATTGGCCACTAATGGAATTTTCCAGCTTTGTTTTTTATATGAAGGCAAGACAAGTAGATCCATGCGAGTTATTCACACTGCTGTCTAATATTTTTTAGATGCAGGTTTAAACTTCTAAAGAAAAATTAAAGATAAAAATATCTGCAAGCAGCATTAATCATGCCAGAATATCATCTTATTTATTCCATCAAAGTTACAGTAAAAACTGATTGAAGATTGCAAAAGTCACGCACAAGAAAAAAAATTAACAATCATATTTTAACTGTATTACAGGATGACGTCATCCGATTTGGAAATTCACGGGACAAAGAAAAATAAATTGAATACATATAAAAGTAAAATGCAATTTAATTTAATATAACAAAGCTGCATTTTAAGCTGCATGTGAAATACCACTGCTTCAATCTATTGATGGTGTCTTTTTCTTCTAAAAACTGATTGAAGATAACAAAAGGTACGCACAAGAAAAAAAAAATGAACAATCATATTTTAACTGCATTAGAAGACAGTGTTGAATTCAGGGGGT
Organism: Maratus michaelseni; assembly: GCA_963931845.1. NCBI lineage: Eukaryota > Metazoa > Arthropoda > Arachnida > Araneae > Salticidae > Maratus > Maratus michaelseni. The sequence goes on along the minus strand of OZ007595.1, from coordinate 155,214,686 downwards.
GGCCTGGGAGGGGGACGTTCTCCCCAGAGCATTGAGTTGCCCCCCCCTCCCCCTGGAAGATATGAGATTTTATGCTTTTAATGGTTAAAAAGTGCAATTTCCCCCCAGAACTCTGTAATGTCCAGCTAGTACCTTTTATTCTGAAGTGAAATATCACTGCTTTGATCGATTGATTGATGGTGTCTTTTTCTTTTATGCATTTGAATTGGAATTTTGCTTTTTAATCACAAATATAAAATAAATCTGTGCAACAACAATGTACAACTTTATCTTTTTTGTACTATTTATTTTTTTATAATAATTATTGATCACAATATAATGCAGTATTTTATTTTTGTGGCAAAATTAATTTGAGAAAAACAATTCATTTCATTTAAGAAAACAATGTTGATTTTATTTTTAATTAACTGCAATTTTTAATCAAAACCTGTCTTAATGAAATGTGAGTGAAGTTTACTATGTCAGAAGCCGGTTCAATAACCTTTCGAATGATACCTCATTCATTGTTTTGCATTTTGTAAATGCATAGAAAAAGGATATCTAACAACATAAATAATACGTACCAGTGGACCCGTGCAAGGATTTTGCATTGCAGTCTAATAATTTTTAGCAATATCTTATAATTTTTAGATGCAGTCTTAAAATTCTAAAGAAAAAATAAGGATAAAATATCTGCAAACGTTAGTCAAGCCAAAATATCTTCTCATTTGTTCCATCAAAGTTACAATAAAAACTGATTTAAGATAGCAAAAGGCACACGCGAGAAAAAAATTAACAATCATATTTTAACTGCATTAGAAGATGACGTCATCTGTTTTTTGAAAGACATGAAACAAAGAAAAATAAATTGAATGCATTTAATGTACAATTTAATCTAATATACTATTTAATCTAATATAGTGTACTATGTCAGAAGTTGTTTCTAAAACCTTTCGCATGATAGCTCATTCGTTGTTGTACGTTAGTAAATTCATAGAAAAAGAGTTGTTGACAACAAAAATAATATATATGATGATATATTACAATCTCATTAATATAATTTGTTTTCAGATATTTATCAATATATATGTACATATACACTGCAGATTAATTAACATTTACTTCTTTTTTAGATAAAAATGAGGAAAGTCAAGATTTACAAAAAGTGGAAGTGTCATTAAAAGACCCTTTATTTTCTAATGATCAGCATAATGTTTTGATTAAATCACATAATGACGCAGTGTTCAAGGAATTACACAGTGACTTAATGCAAAAATATGAATATGAATTATCAGAAAAAGATGTCTATGCCAATAAGTTTTCGGATCTACAACATCCTGCTGTGATAGAAGATGATCATCCTAATATTACATTTGATGAGCATCTTAATGAAGGCCTCAAAGAAACTTTCGTAGATGATACTTCATCTGATTGTCAATATTCTGACGAATCAAGCACACAGGACAGTTATTCTGTATCGGAACCCATAAATAATGACAACTATATTATGAATGAACATTTTCCATTTATTCCTGCCTCCGAATGGGCTAGATTAGGTAGTTTTGGCCTTACTAGTTATGAAGAAAATTATGAAGTAAGTTGAAATGCTTATATTAGTTTAGCTGGATACAGTTTTTCCCTTTGTTTCCATTTTCTATTGTGTACTTTTTAATGAACAAATTATTATGTTTCGATAATTTATCTTTGATAAAATTTTCAAAAAACATTATTAAACAAACAATTTTCTTACTTCTATAAGATTGAAATAAAATTTTTATCTTTATCAAAAAGTCTTTTGATCAAGATCATGTATTTTGAATTTAACTGTGTTTGTAGTATTATAGTTCAGTTGAATTTGGTTATATCACATTCTAAAGCAACCATTATTAAATGGTACAATTCTGATAGGTATAAATTTAGTATTGTTGTAATATAACAATTTTTATTTGTTATGTTCCAGTACGTATTATCTGGGCAAGGAGATTCCCAATTGCCAATCTTGTTTATTGTTGCTAATCATGTTCACAACAGTAATTTAACATTATTAAATATATAAAAATGGTAAATAATATAAAATAAATTAAATATAATAAATGAACAATAATAAATAAATAACAAAAAACTATTAACTATAGTAAAAAAAAATCCTTATAAATTATAATAAAAAATAAACTATAAATTATAATAAATAAATATACTATAAATATAAATTAAATAAATAAACTATATAGTTGTAAAAAAAATGAGGGTTACTGTAATTAATATTAATTGGCAAGCAATTGTATCTGACCTTTCCCAGATAATATGTTAGTACCATTTTTAATTAATTTGCTTGTAAATTGCTTATTAAACATAAGTTTAAGAAAATGTTTCAATATGTTAATGCAGAGCTGTTCAGTAAGTGCCGGCACACTTCATATAGTGACAAACATTAAAGGCTGCCATTATTCACATGTCTGGAAACAGAAAAATATTACCTCACTATAGTAGGGGAACAGGGTTGCCAGTTTGGCCTCCTTTTTTATTCAGAAATTCCTAATTTATACCGGAACTTCCGAAAGAAGAATTTTTACTTTAGGTAATCGTAAAATGCCTGTCATTAAACAAAGTAACGATTATAATTTGGAATTTTTGATATGAATTTGTATTTTCTGAATAAAAAAGGATGCCATAGTGGCAACCTTTTTAAAGAGTAAGGATACGTACAGACGCTTCACAATGTGAGCCAAAAGATCTCTTACTATGCAGAATGCATGTGAAAAATAATTGAAGATAAAAAGCATAAATAATTGTAAATTTAGAATTACATTTTCCTGAGTTAGATACCTATCAAAATAATTTGTAGAGAAAGGAGCTGAAAATTTAATGATGCCTATAATAAAAAATAATGTGGAACACTAATGATTTCAAAGAAACGTCTTTTAAAATGTATTTTTATTTAAAAAACTCCTATTAACTGGAAACATTTGAAAGAGCACCATGAAAACCTTCAAAGGGCGCCATAGCTCCTGCATGTGGCGCATTGGACAGCCCTGTGTTAATGCAATATTTCAGTTTTTTATTTTTTCTTTTTTTTTGTGACAATCTAAAATTGGATTTTTTTATTTTTTTTTACTTCAAACTTGGAAGTATTTTTAGAATTAAAATAATTTAACATTAACTTGTATTAGAAATATAATTTTATTTATTTATTTATTTGTGTTTTTTACTTTTGATTTGTGTATTGACATCAGACAGGATCAGAATTGAACTAACAAAAACATGAGCAATTATTATTATGATGACAATAATTAATATTTAACATTAAAATGTATAATAAAGTTATATGGATGCATCTTGTTTTTATGTAAATTCAATTTATAAATTTATCTTTCTAATCTTAAAACATTTAAAAAAAATAGTTTTGCCTCAACCCCACACCTTCTCCCTTCCCTTAAAATACTAATAATAGCAATATATAATTACATACAATAATTGTCACTTTACAAATTAAACAAATGAAATTAGTTTATAAGTAAAGTTATAAGCATCTTGAATTAGGAGAATTTTTATATAACTTTTTTCCTTGAGGTACAGAGACCATAAACCTCACAGTTGATGTTCATCCCAAGTGGGTAATTATTGTATTGATTTTCAAATAACAATTTTCTTATTTGTGCATTTTAATTTTAATATGCATTTTTTCTTTTTACCTATTTTCTTTTTTACTCGCTTATGTGAAACAATCACCTATCTGCCATACTTCTCTAGGAAAGTTTCTTGATTTTTGTGAGATTTCATATGTGACCTCTGTTTAATTGTTGAAACTCAAAGATCATAGTACTTGATTTGTATGTCTATAATATAAATTTAATTTTATCACATTCAAAGTATGAATGTTATTTAAAACAAAATTTTGATGTAATAAACTAATGGTTAAATCTGTTAAAATAGTCTTCTAACTAAAAATGTAAAAATATTTAAATCATAAAGTTATTTGAAGCTAAGGAAAATAAAACTTACCAAATATTCAGCAAATGTTCATTTGAGAGAAAAAGAAAATGCTATTTGGTATTAAGAATAACACAAAGGGATTGATTAAGTGATGCCATTAAATAGCGCTGAAAAAAAATCTTAACATTCTTCCTTGCCAAGTCCTGGCTAAATTCCTACTTCTTCATAAGTAGCATACAATGTTACAAAAAATTTAGATGAAAGAAAAAAAATCAGTTCAAAGACAAATATATCTTTAAAATTGATGTTAACTTGTTGACTTCAGTCTAATTATAAAATTCATCTTTCTTTCAACAGTAAAATAAGGTTGAAAACTTCTTAATTTTCTTGATAAAAATGTTTGTAAAATTGTTTCCTAAACTTTAATAGTTTATAATTTTCAATTATGTTTTACATAAAATTATCTTCCCAAATTATTATTATTTTTTTTTTTTTAGATTAATAATTTCTAAGAATATTATGTTTAAACACTTTGTTCTTTTTAGTATTAATGTAGATTATATTTTATCACAATAATTAATTTTTTTACAGACTGTTCCTGTTAATGTACCAACTGGTGTACATGATTCAGCTGGGGAATCTTTGGCTGAATGTCAAGAGCAAGATTTAGAACTGATTGATACAGAGCTTGAAGACTTAAAGGTAAGACAGAAATAAATTAAAAAATGTATTCCTTTATTATCTAAATCTTATAAAAATATTAAATCTTATATATCTTAGATATTAATATGTAGATAACTTATAGATATAACCAACTAGTTTAAAAAAAGTCCTGCTACTGAAAGTACATCAGAAAAAAAAAAAAAAGCAAATAAATTAACCTTTAGATACCAATTATGGTGAGGCATTTAAAAGTATTCCCGAATCCTACAAAGGGCATTCCATAAAAACTGAGAGATATTTTTTTACGTAGTGGCAACACTGCGAAACTAAAAAATAAAACTGCAGGTTACTTTTCCAAACTGTTTATAAATATTCTAAATGAAACAGATAATTTTATTTTCCTAGCTTCATGCTTGTTTAAAGAACTTTTTATTTGCTCTACAGAAATGGAGGTGAGTGATTCAGAGTTAAAAAACTAAATGCGTTGTGTCATAAAATTTTGCTATCGTTTAGGAAAAAAATAGCTCCAGAAACTGTTAAGTTAATGAAAAAAGCTTACAAGGGCAAATGTTTTGGTAAGTTACGATTTTTAGATGGCATGGGGATTTCAAAAAAAGACGTTTGTCTGCAGAATTGACTCCCAAGCCTGCCCGACCAGAAAGTGTTGTGAATGATTGAAATGTTAACATTGTGTGGGCAATCTTGCAAAAAAATCGGCGAATGATATGTGAGGAGATAGTGGCATCAACTAGCATTTCGAAAACGTCGATATTTCACATTCGACGCAACAATTTACAGCTTTGCCATGTTTGTTCCAGATGGGTCCCTCATCACCTTACTAAGGAACAAGACTTCACCAATCTTACAAACAAGAATTCACCAATCAATGTTGTGAGTGGAAACAGATGCTTCAAAATGATCCAAATTTTCTAAAGACTGTAATAACAGGGGATGAAACTTGGATGCATCATTTTGATGTCCTTACCATGTCTGCAACAAGTATATGGAAACATACTGATTCTCCGCCTCCGAAAAAAATCTGACAAACCAAATCTGCTGGAAAGGTCATGATGATTATTTTCTTTGATCATAAAGGTGTAATCTATCAGCATGCTGTGCCTCTAAAAACTACTGTGAATGGTGAATATTATGTTTCACTTTTGAAAATTTTGCAACAACACATATCGAGAAAGCGTCCTGAACTGATAGGGAATTGGACATTACATCATGATAATACTCGCCAGCATGTCATCGCTTCTGTTCAGCAATATTTTAGTAAATACAATATTAAAATCATTCTGTATCCCCCTTACAGTCCAGATCTCGTCACATGCGATTTCTGGCTGTTTCCCACGTTGAAGGAGAAATTCCATGGCAGAAAATTTAATACAGATTCTGAAGTTATTTCAACAGTGCAGGGTCTTTGAAGCAGCTTCCAGAAAAAGGCTTTTCTACTTGCTTTGAAAAGTGGGTTGAACGATGGAACCATTGCATATCATCTGAGGGAAGGTATTTTGAAAAAGAATGATGTATTTTTTGCTGTAAATATATTTCTTCATTTTTTATGATTTTACTCTGTTTTTGTGGAATCAATATATTATGGAACCGTACATAAATATATTTTTTTTGCAGGGGTAAGCACTAAAATTTTAAAACATTCTTGATACAGTATCTTACTTTAAGAACGTATAAGATAAAAGTAAAAATTCTGAAAGCTAACTCGAAGTAGATACTATTCTGATAGAAAATTTTAATTAATTTCAATTTGCATTATTGGCAATAAAGATAAATAATTGCTTGCATACGACATAGAAGTCGACTCATACAACATAGAAGTTGTATGAGTAATTGACACTCATACCCATTTCTTGTTTTTGCAATCTACTAGAGGTGAGAGATGAATAAAAGAATGCTGATATTGTCATAACTGAAAAATAACATAGCGAAGCAAATCATTGTCAGAATAAAAAAATTACTGTTTCATATCGCAGAGCTAGGCATCCGTTAATGAAGTTGGTGTCTTTTGGTTTTGTGAATTCTTTACATATGGTGCATAGCATCAAATTATCATATGAGCTCTTCCTTTCATTTCATAAAAGTCGAATTGCTTACTTTTTGAGAATTTTTATAGAATTCAAATTGCTAAAATCCAGCAGTTCTTTTTTTTTTTTTTTCCCTGCTTATTTTCAAACGTTTATTTGCAAATGGTAATATAAAATAGGAAGATACATCGCATTTCGCCTTTTAAAATGCATGTGCACACCTCCAAGCTATATATCTCCACTGAATTGAATTGCACCATGTTTTTGAACAGCATGTGCAAGAATTTTAGGGGCATAATCTCTAAGGTCAGTTTTACTTTATCAGTCATTGGTTAAAGTGAAGTCAACTTAGGTGATTGAAAGGTGCAAAGGAGTATAAGACATATGCCGCTGTCTGATATTTTACCGAAAACAGGTGCTCTTGAAGTGAATGTGGTGGGAGAAAAAACTTATGCTAAAGTATGAAGGAGAGCGTTTGTTAAACAAAAATTAAAGTGAAAGAAAGCTAGGTGTCAAATTTGACGATTAGGCATAATTATGTTGTTGTGAAATGCATTAAATTAGCGGCATTTGACGACTAACGACCACTAATTTCTAACCCTGTGTAGTAACCCAGTTATTAAATCCATGTAGGAATATTTTTTTCGTTTAAAGTATGTTTTCCATGAGTTTATTATATAAAAAAAATAATATGACTTGCTCAATTTGGCAAACACCAGATGATGAATACTCTGATTAAATTCTTCCAAAACAAAGGTACATTTAATGCTGTTTTTTTTTATAAAAACATGATAAAATTATGTGTTTGTCATAAACATTTGGGCTTGGTGTAGGTGGTGTATGTCTAACAGAAAAGTATTGTAAATAATTCTCAAGATGTTTTGTTTTTAAAAAAGTTTGCTGAGAAAATGTGCTGCAGGATAAGCAGTTAGTAGTATTTATATTTAAAAAAAAATTCTGTTACTTGTATGTATCAGGGTAAATTGTGTTCTGGTTTATACACAAAATTCTTCCCCTGTCCCTTTTTTTCCAATACATGAAAATTTTTCCTTTTTTATTTTTTTCTGTTTCTTTAATTTTATAATTCCAATTTTTTTCAAAACATTCGTTCATAGTTATATTTTTTGTAGTTACCTCCATTTCATTGGAGAAATTCTATCCTTCCAGAAATTCATCCCCCCCCTCCCCCTTCTCCCTTCTCTCTCATACACACACATCTCATATATCTCTCATATTTATGTATCTCATATATCTCATATTTAATAAGAGCACCATTTAATGTCAAATAAAAATGTTGGCAAAGAATTTAAATAAAGATAAGAATTCATGAAAATTTATCAATAAACAACTTTTATTTATCTTTTAAACAAATGCTATATGATTATAATTAAAATCCTCTTTTCTCTCCCCCCCCCTCCTCACATTAGTTATTGATATTATATTGTTATTATATTTGATACTTTACTTTCAATGTCTTTTGTCATTGTCAATCAATATAACAAAAATATTTGAAATATTTTCTTATGCATACTTGATTGTTTTAGTCTGGTTTTATATATAAATTTAAATGTCTTAATGAGTAACTATTGTTCAGTGAATTTTTGAGTTAATATTACTTTTTGAGTACAATTTTTATTTTTTCTTTATGATATAGCCTTTAAATACTGCAGTATCAAATAACACCTATGGATATGTTGAGCTCATGACACCTGATGAAGCTGAAAAACTTCTCAGTAATAGGTAATTTTTTTATATCTGTATACTATTCACATTGTATCATATTTGATATGTAAGTGATTCAAAAAATATTCATAAAGACAAGCACACACATTCCACTTGCAGATGAACAACTACATATAGTACCAAAGCACTGGTAGTCATAATGCTTGCCTTTTTTTTTTTTTTTTTTACAGTATACTACGGCATTGATCATAACAAGTTGGAAATTGTACGTTAAACGTGACAAATGAGGTGCGTTCGTTTCGTGCTATAACTAGTTTTACAATGTAAAAAGATCATCGTTATTATTTCAGTGAAATAAATTATATTGTCTGCTAGCGAATTGAGGATGTCTTTTTTTTTCTTTTTATTACGTATGCCATTTTACAGATGCAAATTTTATTTTTCGACACCAGACAGCGCTGTAAAATTCACCATGGAGATCTTGCTTTGCGAATGATTACGTCCATAGTGTAATATTTCTATGATTCACAATGAAGGAATCTTTTGTTTGTTTACTTTAATGGATTGAGATATTCGGCTGTTAACGTATTATCAGTGAAGTCATCTCAGAATCTATACATTTTTAAATGTAATTCGTCTCTCAAGCAAACAATTTTTTTGAACGATCTTTCTAAAAATGTAACTTTTACGCAATTTTATTCGAAAAAATAATTTTGAATAAAAATGACCGCTTGGCATATGGAAAAAGATGTGGTTAGCCTGTATTTGTTTTCCTCAGTCACATACATGACTTGCACTTTTACTATATAGATTACGTATGATAGGATTTAATAGAATAAAGAAAACTTTTATTAATATCTTTTTAAGTTTTGATTCAATTTTTACAAAATTTGAAATGACTTGACAAAATTCTGCAACGATTATGTATATTAAATTTCAAACCATTCGGTCGGGTAGTTTTTGCGCTGTTATATGCAGACGCATAGACCAGACGATGACTATGGGTGCTATGTATTTTTATAATTACAAACGCACCTAAAAAATGAAACCAGGGTACATTTTTTGGTGAGATTGAGAAAATGACCTTTACAAGAGAAATATTTTTTCCATACATACTTTTTGGCATCTTATTCACTGTTTCATACACACAACCAAATTGTTTAGTATACTACATAATTTGTTTTATATATATATTTACATACAGAAGCTATTTTATCTATTATTATAAAAGTATTAAGGCCCCCCCCCTATAAAATTGAAACAAAGAAAGTAGTTTTATGTTCCTGAAGCTCTACCATAGCATCTTGCTTAATGTCTATTGTGTTTGTAAATTGCTTAGCACTTAGGTGATTTTTAAATGTCCAAAGGGATGAAAATCACCTGGGCATCAGATTAGAGCTGTGTAGATTGTGTACTCAGCTGCCTCAGTCCACAATCCTCTTGCACAACCATCCGCCTTAACTTACCGCACCAAAACTAAATCTTATTATGTAATATCACATTGGCCCCTTACAATGATAATTTTTTGTTATTTGATCAAACTTCATATTTTAGCATTCAACCAAATTTTCATGGGCACAACTTTCCAGGTGTGATTGTGTTTTGGGTGATCCCCGGATTTTGGGATTTTCTATCGATCTTTCCGGATTTGTAAGATCATTATCAGTCGAAAAAGCAAATTGAAAACAAGAAAATCAAAGCTGAAAATGTGCAAAAAAAAATCATAAAAATTTATTAGCAATAAAAAATTTACTTATAGCAGCCATTATGCAGAGACTGATCAAGATAAAATTAGCAATCAGACACATGGGAGTGTTTTCTATCTCCAGGTTAGAAACTAGTCTTTTGAATGCAATGCATTATTTTAAGTTCAGCAAACTCATTAAATATATATATATATATATATATAATTTCAGCATTTACTTTAGGTCCTGTACACCTGAGGAAAAGGAAAGGAAATCTGAGGCAAAAGAAGAAAAAAGGCAAAATGACTAATTTGAGTACTTTTTGCTTAAAAAATATGCATTAGTAACAATAAAAATACTTTATTTTATACTTATTCTTCAAATGCCTTTGAAACTCATCATTTGATAGCTTCAATATTCAAGTATTTAGGTTAATCCTAAATATTTGATCTGGTATTGAAATCCAAATCTAATTTATCAAAAGGGCTATAGAATTCAACAAGATGACAAAACAGGAGATATAGTGAAAGTACAAGAAACACAGATAAGCACACAAATGTTTGCAAAAAAAAAAAAAAAATAAATAAAATCTGAATCATCAGAAAATTTTTAAAGAAGAAATTTATTTTCATTTTTTGGTTATGAACTGAGTGTATTACTGGGTAATCATATTTTTGCAAGCTAATTGATAAATATTTTGGTTGAATAGGTAATACCAATGTTAATCTTTAATTATTTGACAAGCTTATAGTTTTAGGTTTAATTTCTTCTATCGGTGGATTTATTGGATCTTTTAACAAATGATATTGTAATTAAATTAAAAATGGTCCATGAACATGAATAAATTTATAAAATTAACTAATTCATATTAAAAAAAAATATATATATATTCATGTATCTAAGCCAGGCATGAGATTCTTCCGCGGTTTTCCGCTTTTTCGCCATTTTCGGATTTTCCGAAAAAACGAGAAATTTGCCTGAAGATTGCGAAAAAAAACCCCATGAGTTTCGTCAAAGGATCGCTGAGAAATGCGAATTTTGACAAAGGATCGCCGAAAAACGCGAATTTTGACAAGTATCGTGTGAGAAACGTAAAGATCGCGAATTTCGTCAAAGGATCGTGTGAAAATTGCCAAAAGATCACTGAAATAACGCGAATTTCGTCAAAGGATCGGTGAAAAAATGCGAATTTAGCCAAGTGATCACTGAAAAAACGCGAATTTAGCCAAACGATCGTTTAAAAAACGCGAATTTACCCAAAAGATCGCTGAAAAAAACGCGAATTTACCTAAAAGATCGCCGTAAAAACGTGAATTTTGTCAAAAGATCGCCGTAAAAACGTGAATTTTGCCAAAAGATCGCCGTAAAAACACGAATTTTGTCAAAAGATCGCCGTAAAAATACGAATTTTGTCAAAAGATTGCCGTAAAAACGTGAATTTCGCCAAAGAATAGCTGTAAAAACGCGAATTTCGTCAAAAGATCGTGGAAAATAAGTGAATTTCATCAAAAGATCGCAGCAAATAAGCGAATTTCATCAAAGGATTGCTGAAAAAACGCAAATTTCATCAGAATTTACTGCATTGAGTTAAAAGGTTGAAACCAAATTTCTTTTCATAATGTAGAAAATTTGCTATGAAATACGAAAACAAATTAAATAAAAAAAAAATCTTCAAAAAATCCAAAAATTAGCTTCAAGCCGACTGATAAAAATGACCTGGAATCTGGAATAACCACGGCACTGACTAGTTGGTGCCATTGATAATGTCCTTAAAAAAAATTTCTGAAAAACTTATTTTTTTATTTAAAAAAAAGAGTCTCTTTAAGATAGAATAGAACTCTGTTCTATCATTTATTTAAGGTGGTTGCAATTATTAGCACATACTTGATTTGCTCTTTCAAGAAAAGAGTCAATTTCAATTAAAAAAATGTTCATGCCATTGAAGGATTTTATTAATGTGCTGTATCTTGGTAAAATAGACTTTTAGAGTAAGCAAATAATTTCTACCTAATTCTTGTTAATAATTTCTTTTTAAAATGTACTCAAAGCTAAATTGATGTAATATATATATATATATATATATATATATATATATATATATTTATATGTTTTAAAATATATTTTTTAAAAGCAATTATAATATTTGTTGCACTTAAAATTCATAACTTATTGCTCATACATCGTTCGCACAGTTTTTAGCTTTTTTGTCAATCTCATCCCTCTTAACCCTCATGAAGCAGCATTTAATAAAAATGTTGTCAGTTGACAATTTTGTCATGTATAAAATTAGCTTTTTAAATTGTGTTGTACGCGCGTTATTTTAAATATATCCCCATTTTCTCATTCACGCGCTTTTCTTCTTTTTTTATCTTTCTGCACTCTCATGCCTGATCTAAGCATATAATTTAGAAAAATTATGCAGACATTTTTTGGTAAATAAATGTGTTCGAAGGCAGTTTCTACTTTTATATTACTATGGTACACAATAACAGTTTTGATTGCGATGTCCAGAAATTAAGGGGAAGTGACCAAACACTTTCGAATTCAGACATTTTGTTAAATATCTATTGAAATTTGTAAGGAAGTGCCCAAAATGCCCTTGAAGTTTAAGGATGTAAAGAACATTTATAGTCCTGGCCCAGGTCAATTTTTCATTCATGTTGGTTTGGTGTATTTAATTGTCTGATAAAATGTGTGTTCTTATAATGTAAAGAACATGTTTGACTTCATGTTTTTCAGTGATGATTTAGTCCCGAGGACAATTTGGTGCGGGGGGCTTAATAATAAAATATTTGCATTTCCCCAAGAAACTAAAATGCTCAAAATGATCAATCAATGCAGCAAATGACTATGTAGGTCTTGTTCAAAGTTTTTGTACATTTGTGTAAAAATAGTACGCATATTGTTGAATATGTTAACATTTCTGTGAAAAATTAAATTTTTTATTATTAATATTTTTAATAGCTTGCAGAGTTTTCAACTGGATTTAACACCGCTTTCCAAAACCTTGACAAAGAACAGTAGAAATAGTATAATGCAATTAAAAGATGAATATATTGAATATTTGATGACATGGGTATTTGTATGAAATAAATTTTAACTCCATATGCGTGAACTATACCAGAGATTTTTTTCATGATTTGGTGGTCAGTTCTATAGAGCAACATATAAAAAGTCAATTCAAATATTGCAAAAATTCTGAAAGATACAGACAATACAGTGAGCTAATTGATAAATTGGGGAAGAAATTCCATAGGATTATATGGGATTTCCTCCCCAATTTATCAATTAGCTCATTGTATTGCCTGTATCTTTTTGAGTTTTTACGATATTTAACTGTTTTTTTTATATGAGTTGCTCTATAGTATTGACTACCAAATTATGACAAAAAATCTTTGCTGTAGGTTCGCGCATGCGCAGTTAAAATTTATTTCATACAAATACCCATATCTCATCATATATTCAATATATTAATATTTTAATTGCAGTATACTATTTCTACTTTTATTTGTCAAGTTTTCAGAAAGTGGTGTTAAATTTGGTTTAAAATTCTGTATGCTATAAACAAACTTTGGAATTTTTCACAGAAGCGTTATCTTCATGAATATATGTGCCGATAATGTTATTCGTGATGTTGAATAATGTGTATAATATTGTGTGCTTATGCAAATGTTGAACAGGACCTACATAGTCATTTGCTACAGTGACAGACCATTTTGAGGTTACTTGGGTGATCGCAAATATTATTTTATTATTAAAATTATTATTTTTTCTCCTAATTGTCCCCGTGACAAAATCTTCACCAAAAATTATGAAGTCAAACTTGCTCTTTAAATTCTTGAAGTTCGAGGACAATTCGTAATAAATTTCAGTAGATATTCGACAAATCGTCTAAAATCGAAAAAATCGGTCCTGCCCCTTAATTTTGGGACATCAGTGTATAATTGAATTAATGAGGCATTAGCTTCACATAAATAAATATTCATTTGCATTTATCGTGTATTTGTATAGCTATGTATATTTGTATCATATATCACAATATCTGTATAATGTTTGTATAGCTATGAATTTTTTGCTGCCCCGGTCTTAGACACAAACTTGCCAAAATTGACTCCAACTTTTCTTGGTAACAGGATAATGCACAAGTGTTCTTATTTTTAGATCAATTTTTATAAAACACTTAATTTTTCAGTGAGCGACCTGTGTTGCTGAGTGATGAAGAAGCTAGAGAAGTCGTCTTATTACTGTCTCAAACAGAAGAAAAGCATAATACTACAGAAGTTGTGGTGAATGAGAAGACAGAAATTCTAAACTCAACTGTTACTCATGATGTGTTTGATACTACAGTTGTTCATGATGGAACTGAATACCATTTTTTAAAGGATGGACATTACTACTTTGAATATCCTGGTCTCTCACCAGCTGAATCTGAAGAGATTGGTGAATGTAGCGCACCAAAAGAAATTTCTTTTGACAGCCCATCACCTCCTAAGAAAAAGCCCAAAATTTACTTCAGTACAGATCCAATAAGGGTAAATTTTATTTTATTCATTTACATACAGTCTTTAATTTCCAAACACATAGTGTAAGAAAAGTACAGTAATCCCTTAGCATTCGCGAGGGTTATGTTTGAGGAAAACCTCCTGAATGTCAAATACATGAAAGTTGAGTCTCTCTCTCTCTGCAGTAAAAAAGAGATGTTAATTTTAATTAGAGTGGCACAGTCACAGAGTAATGTTTTTAGTTTGAAAACGGGAGGTCCAATGTTTGAAAACAACTGATTAACTGGTTCCATTGTGTCAGAAGTATATATATATATATATACATACAGTCAAATTCAGTCAGAGTCAAAACTAAAGGGGACATGTGTCTCCAGAATGGAAGGTAGAGGGGCTGCCAAATGAAAATTTGGTTTGTTGTTTGATGAAATATATATATGTATACATATAATATGAAATTTGCAGGCATGAAAGATGTCCTAAAAGCACAAAAATTTCACTTTTTTAAAAACAATTTTGGGCATTCTCTGAATTTATCTAAAAATGCAAAGAATATATTTGAAACATAAAGAAGGGGGGGGGGGGAGCTTTGTAAAATTTAATAATCAGACATTTTGTCTACTCAAATCCTTGGGGTTTGTTTTTGAAATTCTGTGGAAAAAAGCCATCACATCAAAGGTGAGCTTATAATATAAGCTACGGAAAGTCATGTAAATGCAGTTGTTTAATGTGTTTTTCCAGAGTGAATTTTTTTAAATAATTTAAAAGGGAGATGAAATTATTGTAAGGTTCTTTTTGGAATAGAATATTTTGTCCAATTTATATGCAACACTTTTGAGTAATTTCAGTGACATATTTATGGAGCAAAAATCAATTTCATGTGCATATATTTAGCCTGGAAAGTTTTCTTTTGAAAGAAGAGGGAAATCTTAAACAGCTAAACCATCCAGAATAATATTTGTTTGGAAAAATTAATAACTATTTCACGTTGTTCATAAGATGTATTTATATTGACACCTTTAGAAAACTGTCTTCAATTTTCTTTTTTGATTCAATGAACTTATACATTTTTAATACTTTCTATGTTATGGAAAGAAAATAACAATCATATGTGCATGTACAAGTATATTTCATTTTATTGTGTAAATAACTGGTGAAATGTGTCTAAATTATAAGAATTCGGTGTCATTGTATTGTTGAAAAATATTTTCCACCTTTTTTGTTATTTCGCACATTCACGCTTAAATTTGGTTAAAAATGTTTTGCAGCTGGGAAATCCCAAAGAAAAACTAAGCCAATTGCATTAAAACTGAGCAATAGATAAAAAGATTGGTGAGGTTGGGTGACTGTCCGGGACACTAAAAACTAAGGGGTAAAAATATGCAATTAAAAAAATATTTTTTTTACTACAATTAATTTTTTTACAGCTAGATCCAGCCTTAGAGGGGGCAAGTTGGGACGACTGTACAGGACAATAATGGGTGGAAAATTCACAAAATAAAATATTTAGTGAAAATTTAGTTTGGTTTTGTTGTAAGTCACTACTATAATTTTGAAAATTATTGTTAGGTTCAGGAAAGCATATCTGTCTATTAATAGGAAGAACAGTATAAGTGATAGTTCCATGAAATTGACTGTAGATAGCAGACAGATATTTTACGGTATTAGAATTTGCAGGTTTTTGAGTTCTTAAGAGCCTACGTCATGCGAAAAAACGCTCAAGCTAATGTTAAGTCTATGGGAAGGTTCTAGTGCGATTTCTCGCTCACATTTTAATATTTTGAAATGCTTTTTTTTGCATAGGATACCTGAGGTCAATCTCCAACGTTGTTAGTTTTTACTTTTTCGATTTTGGTTTCAGTTATTTTATATAAGGGTACTTTCACTTTCAGAACCAGTTCCAAAATTCAAAATACTCGCTTATAAAAAAAACTGCAACAAAAATCAAAAAAGTAAAAACTAACAATGTTGGAGATTGTCCTCAGCTATTCTATCCAAAAAAAGCATTTAAAAGTATTAAAATGCGAGCGAGAAATCGTGCTAGAACCTTTCCATAGACTTAACATTAGCTTGAGCGTTTCTTCGCATGATTAGTGTAGGCTCTTAAGACATTGTGACTCATATCACTATGACTTTAAACACCTGCTTAAATTGCAATATGACATACAGTAAAATATCTGAAAATGTAATCTGTCTATAATGAAATCCTGTCATAAATGAAAAAATCACGTCTCCAACAGAAAAAATACTGACAATTACACATACTAAGATGGAAATCTGTATAAATTGGATTTTTTTTCCTGTTCTTTTGGTTCTGGTTTCACAGGTTTTATAGAATAAATATTTGACAAAGCTGATTACATAGTTCAGTATTACGTATTTTATGGTTACATATTTTAAATTAAAAAATAAGTTGGCTATTAGAAATTAAGTAAAATTCTCTTTGTAAATTTACTTTGCAGAGGGGGATGCCAAAATCCATGTATGCCCCCCGTTAAAAAAAAAAAAAGGCTAGTTACAGCCCTGAATTCAGTTAATATGAGAAGCAAAGGAATTATAAAAGTCCTCGTATTAACCGTTACTCATAATAAGATAATAAAATTCTTAAAAACACACATGATTAAAGTAATTACTACTGTTAATTGTTCTAATTATCTCAATGTTAAAATTACTCAAAATATCATAAAATTAACATAAAATATTCAGTATTACTTTTGCGAGTGCGTTTTTCTTTAGACTGATCTTTTCTTTGCAACTGATCCTCACAAAATCACAGTACTGAAGTCAAAGCCTCTAAAAAACTAAAGACATGAACAGAATTTGGTAATGCAACTGATCCTTTCCCTTTTTCTCAGAAAAATTCGGCTAACATTGCAATAGCCTCTGAAATTTTCGAGCTATTAATTTCACATATCCATTTTATTTTAACAAGTTATATGGTTAATATGGCCCTGAGTTTAAATTTAAAGGAAAAAAACAAAGGTTTTCTTCTTTGCTCTTTCCTTTCCATGGCTCAGTTGAAAATCTTGTAAAGGGACAGTATGTATTTGAAACATTTTTCTCTCTTCATTCTTTCTAGATCTCAGAACATTCCTTTGCATTTTCTTGATTGGAAGTCACCTTGAAGGTTGAAATTCTGCCTGATAAAAGTGATAAATTACCATGTTTTGAGAGATAGTTGTAATGTAGAAATATTATCGCTGAGAGAGAACAGTGTTCAATAAGAAAAGGATTTATTTCCAAATTCTGCCCTATTTTTTGCCGAAAATCACATTGAAATGAACAGGTGTTATGTTTTGCTCATATTAGCCATGATCCTGCTTTTGTAGCTTGTTAAAAGCATGAAAATCTTAATATAATTTAAATTATAAGCATTCTTACTGTGGAAATTTCTCGTTTGAACCCTGTCCTCATTTTAGCAATGTTCTTATTTGACTGTATACTCCAGATTTTTTATATATATGTTTGTTGATATGGTACTTTGATGTGATTATAAAATTCTCTATGGTCATATTTCAATTTAATGAATGTCACTGTCAGTTTGTATATAGCCCTTGTTCGAGATATTGCTAGGATTTTTTCAAATAGTAAAAATACTTCTTGGCTTATTTTTGAGCTGTGAATTTAGTATTATAAAACATATAAAAACAAACACAGACATGAAAGTGACCAATAATGCCAAAAACAGCTGGAATTTTACTCACAAAAGTGTGTGTGTGTGTGTGGGGGGGGGGGGGGGGGGTTAAGCAGAGAAGTACATACTATCCAAAATTTTGCTTTTGAACATATTGAACCATTAAATGTGTATATAAAATCTTTCATAAGATGTGAGGACGGCTTCAATCATGTAAGAAATTAACACAATTTTATTTTTAAATGTTAAGGTGTGAAAATACACATGATTAAATTTTTAAGTAATTTTGATTTTTAATGCATGAAATATGCTTTTAGAGGCATTGAAAATATCGGTTTCCTGTGTTTACCTATTTTTTCATAAATAAAATATATGAAAAGAAATGATATGAGAAAGTGGTATTAACTGAATTACAATAAATAAAGAAAGTCTGATTTTTTTCTTTATTATAATTCAGTTAAAGATACAGGTATGCAGTTTTTTTATAATGATCTTATTGTAGCAAAGAAAAAAAGAAATCTTAATTGACCAATTTTGTCAAGGAAAAGAAGTAATATAAAACTAACTTCTTGAAATTTAATCACTAATACACTTTTTATCTGGTACCTTATTTTGAATGATTGTACCTTATTTTTATGTTGAATTTGATTTTAATTTATTTTTTAATGTTGTTGCTTTATATTGGACATTGTAATGTATTGTACTTGTATTATAACATTAAAGCATTTCTTCAATGTTAGGTTTATAGTACTCATTCGACAGAAGATTATGACCGGAGAAATGAAGATGTTGATCCAATTTCTGCATCTGCTGAATATGAGCTGGAGAAAAGAATAGAAAAAATGGATGTCTTTCCTGTTGAGCTTCTCAAAGGTTTGTTGTCATGTTTATAAAATTGAATCTTTTTTTTTGTTTATTGGATAGCTGATGATATTATTTTTAAAACCCTCCACCCCTTTAAATTATTTCGCTACATTTGACATTCAATTTTTTAAATAAAGCATAATTGAGTGTAATACTGATTATTTAAAATAAAATAGCTTATAAAAGGACAATTTCATTTGTTGAATAAATAATTTTGCTGAATTTTGTTTTTAATTTTTTACAATTTTAAGAAAAACTAATGCAATATTTGATACTTATAAAAAATGTCTTCATGACAAAAATGATGATAATTCACTTTATTTTTTCAATAAATATACTATTTGAGGTATTAAGAATGTAATAAACTATTATCTAAGCCATAACATAAAAACTTCCATTGATATGCCCATTTAAATTGTCAATTTTAAGATTTTTCATACATTTTCTGTATGTTAATTTATAAAATAACTTTAAAAATTCAGGAAATTCTCAGATATTTAACCCAATAATTCATTACATTGACTCACAATATCGCATAAATTGTAAGTGATTTTATATAAATACAACCATATTATTTGGTATTCGGCCATGCGACCGAATATTCAGTTAGGCAGAATATCAAAACATTTGGAAGGCCAAATATCAAAATATTTGATTTGGCTTAATATAAAAATATTTGGTCTGCCACTTGGTTTGGCCAAATATTTCAATATTTGGCTGAACCAAATTCTTAAACTTTTAGAAAATATTTTTAAAACCTTATACAATTTCTAATTTTAACTGTCAGTTAACAAAAATATTCAGAATAATTAAGAAATAGAATCATATTTAAATAAAAGAGAATGCTCTTACATTGTTTATTTTCTGTTTAAAAAGCAACATATTAAAAAAATTACCATTAATGACACCCTTCATTAGAATTAATGGTATAGAAATGAAATTTCCTAAATTTAAAATTTGGCATAAAAGGTTTAATAAAGGTTTAACAATTTATAAAATATATTTGGACTTAGCTTTAACAAATTGTCTTTCATTGTTTGTGTGTTTAAGTGTTAGTTTAAATTTTATTTTTATTTTTAGCATTTTTTAAATTTAGAAAAGAACTAAAATAATCAAATTATATGTTTTATTTTATAAATATCTGTTAAAATGTGGCTAAATTATAAAAAATTATCACTGTATAGTGTGACATTCTTTCCACTTTTTCTTTGGCTCTTTCATGTCTGTTGTATGGCAATTTTTGACTGTGCCTTGCTGTCCAAGGGAAAAAAAAAAAAAAAAAAAGAAAGGGAAAAAAAAAAAAAAAAAAGAGAGAGTAGGATTTTCTGAATTTCCCACTGTTGGTCAAAAATAATGTTTTTGTCCAGATTTTGGTTTTGTTCTGCTTTGAAGAACTACTTTGATTGCATGTGTTAAGATGCCTCTGTTCATTTTTATACCTCAGTTAATAATTACTTTCATTTTTGGCAGTTTAGTTGGTTTCCGTGTATATGTAATATAAGATTTAACTTTTGGTATGCTTTAATTCAAAATATTACAGTCAAGAAGTAAATGATGTCAATGGCTTGCATTTTAATTTATCATTTTAGATAATTCTAATTTAATAAATCGAATTTTTTGAAATAAGAATGTTTTTAGTTTAGTTAAAGGAAAGATTTTTTTTTTTCTGTTAACTTCTATTTTTTTTCACCAGAATCTTTTTTTTTTTTTTTTTTTAATTTTGAATCCTTGACTTTTAATGTCATAAGCATGAAGTGAGTTTTTCTGTAGTAAAAATATAAATATTTTGCTATTACAGTTTGAAAAATTATAAATATCTTCGTACTTGTAGATGTTTAATGAAAATCCTTATAAGTAATTCCTTTAAGTTTAGTTTTCTTTTTAATTAAATAATGCACTTTGATTTTAACTTGTTACAGTGTTCCTGACACTGAAAAAGGTTAACAATCCTGTTAATTTATTAATAATAAGGAATTAAAACTGTAAGAAATTAAAATTGTATAAATGGGAATTAAATAATTTTTCTCCTTTTATGTAAATTCCTGGTATTTTACACAAATTTCTTTTCTGAATTTTAGGTCCGGAAGGATTAGGTTTAAGCATAATTGGGATGGGTGTTGGAGCAGATGCAGGTGTTGAGAAACTTGGTATCTTCGTTAAGACTGTTACTGCAAATGGCGCTGCTGACAAAGATGGAAGGTATGATATTTCATTACTCTGTATTTTTTCCTCTCTTATTAAAACTGTTTATAAATTTTGTAAGTTAAAGGGGGAATTTTTTTTTATCAGTTTATTTTTGTTGTGTATATATTTGAAGTGTTAAATCCTTTTCCTAAATTTTACTTTCTGATAAGTTTATTTTGTTTGCTCATTAAAAAGAAAAAAAAAAAAAAAAAAAAAAAAAAAAAGTCGACAGTTTTTAATTTAGTGCCAAAGAAAAAGTTTTCCCATCCTTGTGTATCTTAAAGTTGATCTTCTGTAATCAGGTCCATAAGCAAATAGTGTATTTAGGCAAATGTGATTTGGTCCATGAGCAGACTTGTATAAAACCAAAAACTTTCTGCGCACATAAATATTGAGTCAAAAAACTTTCTGCAAATTAATTTAATGTTTAATAAAATTACGTATTATATTATTTTGACGATATAAATTAAAAACAGTAGTTTAAAATAATTACAATTTAAAATTAATTAATATTAATTAAAGAATAATTATTTTGGTTAAAAATAATAAAGCTAAGAATCCATGATAGGAAGAGCTGAATTCTTATCAGTTATTTTGTCAATGCGTTTAGAAACAACCCAATCCTTAATATTTTGACCTCTTCGCAAGCGTCTGTAATGCCACAACAATGTTTTGCATCTTTAAATTTTGAATTGTGTGCACACAGTAAATATTTTTGAACAAAAAGGGATTATTTGTGTAAAAAAGGAATATTTAAAAATTTTTAATATGAATTTTTTTTTTTTTTTTTTTTTTAATTTTTTTCTGTAATTTTCTGCAATTTTGCAGAAAATTTTCCGCGCACGGCATGTGCACGTGCGTCTATATTATACAAGTCTGTCCATGAGTGGTTTTTAAAGCATTTAATCGTATTCACATTTAATTAAAAGAACATAGTTGCCATTATGTCAATAATGGAAATAGACTCAATTACATCAGATTAATTGAACATTATAAAATTAATAAACATTTGCAGTATTTTTCCCATTCTTGTGAAGATAGAGTACATAACATAATTAAATCACAACCTTTTTGGCAACCAATTAAAAGTGGCTTATGCGTTACTGATGACGATGAAGGAATCCATAGTGATAGTGAAAAAAATAGACTTTGTCTCTTAAAAAAAAAAAAAAAAAAAAAAAGAGTGGAGGGGGGTGTGGTTTACGTTTATAAAATGGAATTTTGTGAAGAGTTAATTTTTATGCAATGGAATTTTGTGAAGGGTAAGTTTTATTATGAAGAATTTTATGAAAACTAATCTTTATTAAATGTAATTTTTGGAATTAAATGGAATTTTGTGAAATTTTATAAAGGGGATTCTTATATTAAATAGAATTTTGCATAGAAGACCCAATTTTTCCTGGATCAACTTCTGTTAGGTAACATGATTTAAAGGGGCCAAAAAAGCCCCTTGAAAGCTAACACAAAAATCTGTTAAATACACTTAATATCATGTACTTTTTTTCAGAATTTATGAATGTCAGAAACACAAAATTTTATAGTAGTTAGTGACACATTTTATGCATTTTAATATCTCCCTTTTCAAAGTTTTTAAAATTTGAATTAATAAGAAATTTCCACTGTAGGTCACTTTTCAGTTTGGATTTTTCAATATATTAAAATTCTGTAAAATTTATCTCTTAACACATCACACAATCCTTGCATTAAAATGTAAAAAAAAAAGAAAAAGAAAAAGGCAACATGTGTATATATACCATTAAAATTATAAATCATATTTGATAGATAATGAGAAAAGAATACATGAAATTAATATTTTGAGATAAATAGATTTAAACAAATGTACCTAATGCGATTGTGATGAGAAATACTCTGTGAATGATATGCATGTGAAACACTTTGGAGAAAAAGTCATAAAGTGACTTCTGTCATTCAGTTGAGTAATGTAAAATGTCATTAAAAATGTGATCTTCTGCTCTGTTTAAGACAGCATTAAGGTAAAAATAATGGTACTTATTTACTTTCCTGTCCACAGTTTACAATAAAAAAAAAAGTTATCAAACAATGTGCTTTAATGCCAATAATGAATCAGTGTGACATCTTGGTCATTATTGTCAACAGTAGCGCTGCATGTCATATGCATTTTTATTTGTGTATTTCATTTTTATTTATTTTGTGGATCAGCCAGTTTAGTTTTTATAATTCAGGATATAAGTTAATTATATTTTCACTTATTTTCTTACATTTTGAAACAAATGATAGTGGAGTATTTTCAAACTGATTAAATAGTGAAAAGAACAGTAGGATTTGAGCAACAAGATAGTGATCACATATTCATATCTATCATCCTTTTTACAAATTGTCTTATTCAAAATTAATAGGGGTTCCATTAAACCAAAGAAAATATTATGAGTATGTTCTTTACTTCATGTTTATCCATTATTGTCGTTAAGTAGCACTGATTGGTGAGAGAAAAAGATCATAATGGAGGAGGAAATAAACAAGTACTATACTTTTTTGAGTCTTTTAATTTTTTTGCATTCATGGGTCTACCTTAGTTTACAAAATTGTTGACAAAAAATTTAATTCTTCAGTCTCCTTCTCATGAGATAACCATATCATAACCATATCGCTACAGCTCAAAAGTAACTTGGATAGATCCAGTAAAGCTTTTTGCAATGCTTAGATCATTGGTGTGTCAGTAAAAATAAATAAAAAAATAATCATGTCACGATGTAATCGCAACATTTTTAGCGCAATCGTGATGTGTACGATTGCACGTGTTCAATTTCCCATTAAATCTCTAAATTTATTAATTTTAATATGTTTCTTTCAGTATTTAATTATCCCCGTATCAGCGTTTTTAATTATCTTTAATTTAACGTATCCGTTGTCTGCCAACGCTGTTTCTTTCTCATTTTAACTTTCGTCAAACGCCGATATTTCGCATTTCAGTCGATGCATATCGCGGCAGTTTCGTGGGGAATTCGTCATCGGCTCACCGCTTCTCCCGTTCCTTCGATCCGGCAAAAGCGCTCCACATGCTTCGCCAAGGAATGCGTTGCGGTAGGTTCATCGCTCTTTGGCGCGCGCCAACAGTTGGCGTGTTTTCGGAGCTCGCTCCGTTTCTGCGCATCGCTATTGGACGATCGCGGGTTTTATCGCCAAGGGCAACCGGCTCGGCACTTCGCGCTGATGTTAAAATCAGTTATGTTCAGGATGTGCTCAGTGTAGTTTGGGAGATCTTATCTTATTGAATTTCATCAGTCATGGAGGACACGATGTCACCGGAGTCCCTCACCTATTCAGAGTTTTATAGATGAATAAATCATCTCTTGTTTTTTTACCATCAAAAAGGCTTTTTGTCTCAGTTTTTCCTAAAATGAGTGTGCTGTATTCTCAGTCATTTATACATCGCATCGTTCCTGCTAAAAATGGGTGAGAGAATTCCTTTTTACTTATTTTAATTATGTGCTAGTCCATCGCTAAAATAATAGCGAGCGTGAGACCTTGGGTTCACTTTAATATTTATATTTTGCGGTCTTTCACTTGTGATCACGTCACCACGTGTTAGCACGTGGTCGGCCTCTTCAACACAACGTGTCTGAAATATTACACTACAAATCACTTCAAATTATTTAAAGTTATGGTGAATTTCACCATATTACATTAAGTTTTTCGAGTAGTGTTTAAAAAAACATTTTATTAATTTTTTTATCTTCGCACAGCTTTTTTTCTTTTGTTTTTAATGCAATCAATTAGTAACTATTATACTTATATATTTGTACTTTTTTTTATCACCAGTTTTTTTAATGTTCAGGTGTTGCATAGATAAGCATTGATTTTTGATCCCACCCTCAACCCGATAAGAGTAAAAATTTTTCTTCATTTTTCTAAGATGATTTGATTGTTTTAATATAATTTAGGATGTATATTTACTGTCTCTTTAATTTTTTTAGTTTAAAGATTGCTTAAATGTCTTACAGAAGATCAGAAACAGGTTTTTTTTTTTTACTAACTTTAATGTATTTCAATTGGACATTGCAAGATAGGCGGGGTGGGGGGGTGGGGTATCATTTGAGTGTGACAACCCCTGACATAGAGAGAGGGCAGGGTAAAAAATTATTAAATTTGTTTGTCTTAATTAGTGAATGTCCCCTTATATCTTTTTGATTTTTTTAATATGCAACATTCTTACAGACCCCGCAGAGCTCCTATTTTTCCTACTTTTTCCTATTTTTTAAACCCCTTGCCTTTTTTTCCTGTTTTTTCCTATTTTTTCCTATTTTTCTCCACTTTGAACAAATTGTTTCAACTTCCATGTCGGCCCGTCATTTTTATTTTTCTTAGTTCCACAAGTGATCGGGAAGTCGTCTGCAATCGAAACAGCGGGAATAAGCAGTTTGTTCCATTGGCTGTCTGTGTATGATGTTAGATTGGAGGAGGAGCATATCTCTAGGAACACAGGGGTGATTCTGGTCCGAATTTTCCGAAAAATTAAGGCAATGATTTCCGAAAAAAAAAAAAAAAAAAATCTGTCATAAATTCGAAAATTCGGACATAAAATGTAATGGTATTTCGGCAAATGATCGCAAAAAAAAAAAAAAATCAATCTCGTCATTCGTTCGAAGAAATGTCGCCAATTTTGTCAAAGGATCGCGGGAAAAACATGACTTTCGTCAGAGAATCGTTAAAAAATGACAAATTTCGTCAAAAACATTGCGAAAAACGGCAAATTTCATCAAAAGATCGCGAAAAAATGACATTTTGTCAACAGATCGAGGGAAAAACATGACTTTTGTTAGAGAATCGCGAAAAAATGGCAAATTTT
This sequence comes from Maratus michaelseni, assembly GCA_963931845.1. NCBI lineage: Eukaryota > Metazoa > Arthropoda > Arachnida > Araneae > Salticidae > Maratus > Maratus michaelseni. Next base: position 155,188,692 of record OZ007595.1, on the reverse strand, counting down.
GTCAAAAACATTGCGAAAAACGGCAAATTTCGTCAACAGATCGCGAGAAAAACGTGACTTTTGTCAGATAATCGCGAAAAAACGTGACTTATGTCAGATAATCGCGAAAAAATGACAAATTTCGTCAAAAACATTTAAAAAAAACCCGGCAAATTTTGTCAACAGATCGCAGGAAAATGTGACTTTCGTCAGAATTGCGAAAAAACGGCAAATTTCATCAAAAACATTGCGAAAAACGGCAAATTTCGTCCTTAGATCACGAAAAAATGGCAAATTTTGTCAATAACATTGGGAAAAACGGCAAATTTCGTCAAAAGATCGCGTAAAAATGGCAAATATTGTCAACAGATCACAAAAAACTGCAAATATCGTCAAAAGATCGCAAAAAAACACAAATTTCGTCAAAGGGACACACACACACACACAAAAAAAAAAAAAAAAAAAAAAAAAAGGTCAAAGGTCATACAACGTTTGATTTACAAATCAATCATTAGATAAGGTCTTTTCAGAAGCTAAGTTAAAATCTCATATGTGATATCTCATGGCTTAGGACCTTATTTTCAAACTGAAACAATTTCTGATCTGAAATCTGTGATAAATGGTGGTGGATATTTTACATTATCATTTGATGAAGCTACAACTTCACAAATTAAAAAACAATTAGACATTCACTTCAGATATTGGAGTCCCAAACATAATTCGGTTTTGTCTTCATACTTTACGTCACTTTTCCTTGGGCATGCTGATGCCAAAATAATTTATAAAAGCATTTTGGAGGCCTGAAAAGGAGAAAATTTAAGCATAACAAAAATTTTGATGCTTAGTATGGACGCCCCAAACACTAATTTATCGGTTGCAAAAAAAGTAAATGAAGAACTTGTAAAATTAGGATCAAAAGAGTTGGTGGACATAGGTGTGACGTGGAAAATGAAGAAAAGTGCCGTTATTTATCTTTAATTTAATGGAATTGATGGAAGAGTGAAATATAGTAAACTTTTAAATATTGTAGTTGTGTAGTATGATCGCAATAATCCCTGCACAATACGTGCATGACGTTCTTTAGGTCAAAATTCTTCATGAAGAGAATCACATCTAAAAAAATAAATGAATAAAATATTCTTACTTGTTCTTCAAAAATAATAGACTCAGACGACTTGAAATAAATGCTCCTTTTGAATTTGAATCCATCTATTTATTACGTTCTTGTGGGAAGGAAGAAAAGATGAGAATGAGAGTAGCTGCATATCATTCTTCTTTTTTAAAAAAAGTTTTGTCTCGAACATCACAAATTTTACGACGATGATTTTTTTAAATATTCATTCTGGCCGAATCCATGAAGAGTTATAGAATTAATTACGAAATCTATTGAATTACCACTTATTTTAAACTTTTAAAAATTTTAAACTTAAGTTTACAACAGCATTCTAAAGAACATTAAAAACTTTGAAAACGCGAATTGATCTCCATAAGAATCCAGCACAACGGCGAGATTCTCGGATACGGAGAGCCAGCAATAGGCCAGGCCTCAGATCAGACCACGCTTTAAATAAATTCTTACAGCATCATTTTGAATTAAAATTCTGTTAGAAAAATGTGTGTCATTGGTATTTATACCAGAGAGTTAAAGATTTTATGAAAGTGAGAATTGTATCGAAAGTAATAGAGACCAGTACCAATAATATTCGAAAAATTACCAAAGAACTTTCTTCAGCACAAGATAAACTGCATACAATACAACAATCAATTTAAAAATTTAGATTTTGCTGCCATTTTCTTTCTTTTATTTGTAAATTAACAAAAGAAAAACTTATAATAGTCATTGTGTATTTGACACAACATTTCAATAAATTATCTTAAATTTGATTTATTTTTGTATTTTTTTATTCAATTTAATATTTGTATTCCTAATTTTTTAACGAATTTTTCCTACTTTTTCCTATTTTTTTCGATATTTTTTTCCTATTTTTTCCTAATTTATTGTTTTTTTCCTCCTTTTTTCCTCCTTTTTTCCTACTTTTTTGGGGGGAAAAAATGCTTTGGGGTCTGTTCTTAGCACCATTGTTGTTTTTTTATATGTTAATCTATTAAAAACAAAGTGAAACATTTCTAAAACTACAATGTTGTTATGAATGCTTTATATCTGGGGAAAAAATGCTTAAATTTGTATGTTATTATTTCACAATCTTCTTTTCCCCTCAATCCTCGGGTTGTCATATATAGGTCCTATACATTACAATAAATTATACTGGGTGTCTCCTCTTATCATTGACCAATAGCTATTCCTAAACTGTTTAGAGGTATAGTTTCAGTTGCAAAAATGTATCATATGTCTTCATCATATGAAATTTTGTCAAAACAGTTATTTTTTAATAAGTTAGGAAATTTACATTGTTGATTACATTGAAATTACACAATATGGTCCCTGGTTTCTATAATTTATATTTAGAAAAACTTTCTTCTTGGTCTAACAAGTAAAAGAGTAAAAATTCCAATCTTCTAAGACTAAAATTTACTGAGTTATAATACTTTGAATTTTCTGTGTTTTATGCATTAAAAACAGAAAAATGTATTGATTGGAAAACATGGTAAAATCAAAAAGTACCAAAAAACAAAAAATACTGAAAATTTGTAAAATTCAAAGTATCATAATTCAGTAAGTTTTAGTTGTAGTAATTTTTATTGCCTTCCTTGTTATAGCATAGGGAAAGTTTTTCTAAATATAACTTAACCGCTTCCCTATATCATAAAATAACGCTTCCCTTACCAATTATTTTGAAAAAAAAATTGCAAAAAATCATATTTTTTTATTCCATGATTAAATATAGAGAACTGAAACAAAACATAATATACAGGTTTTAAGTTGAATTTTTCATTTTTTACAGTTATAAAAGCATTTAGTTTTATCATCAGTTTACTATCCGGAGTTATATCGGCAAATAAAAAAAGTTAAATATTAGTCTTTGTATGAAAGTTTTTGAAACAAGTGACAACACAAAGTGATACCTGACATTCAATACATTGGTATTTGGTCTCTTTTCTTACTGGCTTACATCTGGAATCTCTTTTATGGGAGCACAGAACACACTGTCTCGTTGGATTTGATCTTTTCTCAGTAGTAGGAATAACGTCTGAAAAATTCCTTGAGGTTAGCTAGAGTGGTGAAGGACTAAAGCTGGGTCTTTCTGATGTGCAGAAAACTCGTCGCAATGATTTTCTGCAATTAGTTTTTCAACAAGTTCCATTCTAAATTGTTTAGGTGACCGTGAATCTTCTGATTTACAATACAAATTGTAGGAATTCCAGAAAGTCATATCCAATAAATGGAAGAAAATCTTATAATATTTTTTCCTCTCTTTCTTGGTGTAGAATAAGCATCTAAATGCTGATCGACTTTATCTACACCATCTATTTTGTCATTGTACTCAATTACACATTTAGGCCTGGACATTGTCTCTCCCCGTTTGTTTGTCACATTCTGCATTTCAATTGTATGTATTCTGAAAATTAGACTAACATCCTTCTTATCTTTCCATTTCATTACAGTTACTTTCCCTCTCTGATACCCAATAATTTCTCCTTTTTTTAATTTTTTTGTCTGCAGATCTTGAGGTAAATCTTTTCTATTCAATTGGAGTGTTCCACACACATCAGTCTTTCCTTTGATCAACCCATCAGCCAAATCTGGTGAGTTGTAAAAATTGCCCATTGCAAGTCCTTTGTCCTGTAGTGGTTTTGTAAGAGTCATGACAACTCAGGCTGACATAGGAAGATGATCGAAATTAGTTCCCTTTCCACTGTATGTTATGACACTTCAGACGTATCCACTCTTTGATTCACACAGCAAATAACTCTTTATTCCAAATAACACTCTCTTCAAAGGAATATACTGCACCCATCCAAGTCTTTCTTTATAAAGAAGTAAACTTTCGTCTATTGTTATACCTCTTTCAGGTATAATCCAACTCTGAAACTTCAAATAAATGTTGCAGAATTGGCCATATCTTATATAGTTTTGGACAAGGATGTGTACTTGCATCTCATGCGTCATTGTTGCAAGTTTTGCTTTATCTGGCAAGATCGTCTGTATGACAATGTTTTTGCAAAAAAATGTCATATTCAATAACTTATTTTTATTCCAATAATCTTGCAGATCCAGTTCTTTATTACACCTTGGAGAATAGTTATTCCCAAAAAAACACTTATTTCATTTTGAAAAGTAGAACACCATGGTTTTGAATGCAATCTACGAGCATGCTCTGCTGCATATCAATTAGTTTTGGTTGAAATAATGTCAATCAATTCATCATCAAAATATTTATAGAAAAAATCCAAAACATTACTGATAATGTCAATTTTGAAATTTGTATCTGGTTTTGCAGTAAAAGTAAAATGAGCAGGTGCAGGTGACAACTTCATTTTTCGAATTTCACACCATTGACGAGTTACCACCAAATCGTTCAAATCACTTGAACTCTCGTCTTCTGTAAGGCTACTTACAGAAGAATCACTTCTTCCAAAATTAATAGTTTAGGAATTAGCTCTCGGTCAATGATGAAAAGAGGACACCCTGTATACACAATGTTTGTGTAACAAATTGCATATGCCTTTTAAAACTAAGTAACTTTGTTTTTCAGAATTAAAGTGAATGACCAGATTATTGAAGTAGACGGAAAATCTTTGGTTGGCGTGACACAAGCATATGCTGCTACAGTGTTAAGGAATACCTCAGGTCCTGTCAGGTAAGATAATGAAAAATAATATTATTATTTTAAAAATTTAATTATTCTGCTTGTTAATTGGTTGACATTTGAGTCACATATTAAAATACATATTATTAAAAAATTCATATTATTAAATATTACATATTATTAAAATGATTTTCAATTCATGATTCTTGCTTATTCATTAACTGACTTCAACAAAAGGTGGAGGTTTTCAATTCAATGCATATGTCTTTTTTAAAAATTAATTAATTGATTTTTTAATTTATTTTCACTGATTACTCCGAAGCTACATGACCGATTCTTGTGATATATATTTTTTTAAATTGAAAGAAGATACTTTCGAGTTGGTCCCATTTAAGTTTCATCAAAATTGGTTCAGTACTTTTTTACAAATTCAACAAAAATAAAAAATAAATAAACATCTTTGACATATTTCATCTATCTTGAAGTCTTAAAATGTTTCATTGTTGTGGTTTCACAGCACTTTGTCATAATTTCATGAGCATTTATTGGTGCATAATTAAATCTATTGTTGTTTCAACTCCCATACAACCAGTTACAGAGAATATTTGGCGATTTATTGCCTGTGGCAGGCTAGTTGGGAAATATTTTAAAATTAATGTATTAATTAATAACTACATAACCCATTTCTTTCTAAACTTATTTCGTGAGATTTTTTGTTCTTTTAACATACAAATTTTTCCTTTGCCATCTATTATTCATCCATTCCCTTCTAATGGTGCAAAAACATACTGTTTTCTTGAGATTTTTTTTGTACATCTTTGCTCTAGCAGCCCTTACAATTGTGATAAGATTTTAGTCAGTTTTGTCCAGCTCGTGAAGTGCAAATGTAGGGGCTGTACATATCATCTATTACTAATATAAAGAGAGAACTCCTGACTGATTGACTCATCAATGCATAACTGAAATAACTAAAGTCAGGATCACTAAATTTGCACAGTAGATTGCTGTTATGACCTAGGCAAGCAATAAGAAAGAATTTTCGAAAATTCACCCCCTATGGTGTGGGGTTTAAATGGGATGGGGTCAAAAGTTTTTGGTCATTTTGCCATATCTCAGTAGCAGTTTTAGGTAAGAATGTGAAATTCAACATAACAAATCTACTGAAAAAATAGTTACACATATTTCAGTAATTTTAGAAACTCAGCCATCAAGGAGGTTAAATAATAACATGTTGAACGTTTTAGGGTATTTCACCATATCTCAATAACAGTTTTAGTAAGAGTGTGAAATTCAGCATTAGGAATTTACTAAATAAATAGTTAAAATTTTATTTCAGTGATTTTAGAGCTATTTTAGCAATTTCGTTGCCAACATTGGCTATAAACCTGATTATGGAAGATTAGACGAATAAGACAACTATTGCAGATTTTTTTATTAAGATATTTTTTAATGAATTATATTGTTTTAAAGAAAAATGTTCCTGAAATAAATGGCTATTTTATGGAAGGAGAGGGGGGCAGGTAGTGGATAGGCAGCATAGAAATGTATGAAAAAACTTCAACGTGCAAATTGATCTCAAGGAAATGTGTTTTTTGGAATAATAAATATTTTTTTAAACAAATTTTTTGAGTTAAAAAAAAAAAAATCTGTATGTTATTAAAATAAAGGGCAATTAAACCATATTTGTAATGTTGTTTTGCATTTCATTTGAAATAAAATATTACTTTTGTTTGATAGGCACACTTAACTGATGATGCACCTTTGATATTAAAAAGGACTAGATGGAACCCGTCAAAATTTGACGGCAAACAACTTGATAGTACCCTTTGGGGGGGGAGGGGGGCAAAGTGGGGAGATGGACATCGGAGGTACATAATATGATTAAGTGGTCACAGACCTTTCCAATGATATATAACATGAGGGTTGTGTGCAAAATTTAGAAAGTACCCTTATGGGGGAGGGGGGCAAAGTGGGGAGATTGACATCGGAGATGCATAATATGATTAAGCAGTCACAGACCTTTCCAACAATATATGACATGAGGGTTGTCAACAAAATTTAGAAAAGTATCACTTGGGGGGTTGGGGGGGCAAAGTGGGGAGATGGACATTGGAGATGCATAATATGATTAAGTGGTCACAGACCTTTCCAATGATATATAAGATGAGGGTTGTGTGCAAAATTTAGAAAGTACCCCTTGGGGGGCAAAGTGGGGAGATGTAAAATATGATTAAGCGGTCACAGACCTTTCCAACAATATATGACATGAGGGGTGTCAACAAAATTTAGAAAAGTATTCCTTGGGGGGTGGACAAAGTGGGGAGATGGACATTGGAGATGCATAATATGATTAAGTGGTCACAGAACTTTCCAATGATATATAACGTGCGGGTTGTGTGCAAAATTTAGAAAGTACCCTTTGGGGGGGAGGGGGGCAAAGTGGGGAGATGGACATCGGAGATGCATAATATGATTAAGCAGTCACAGACCTTTCCAACAATATATGACATGAGGGGTGTCAACAAAATTTAGAATAGTATCCCTTGGGGGGGTGGGGGGGGCAAAGTGGGGAGATGGACATTGGAGATGCATAATATGATTAAGTGGTCACAGACCTTTCCAATGATATATAACATGAGGGTTGTGTGCAAAATTTAGAAAGTACCCTTTGGGGGGGAGGGGGGGCAAAGTGGGGAGATGGACATCGGAGATGCATAATATGACTAAGTGGTCACAGACCTTTCCAATGATATATAACATGAGGGTTGTGTGCAAAATTTAGAAAGTACCCTTTAGGGGGGAGGGGGCAAAGTGGGGAGATGGACATCGGAGATGCATAATATGATTAAGCAGTCACAGACCTTTCCAACAATATATGACATGAGGGGTGTCAACAAAATTTAGAAAAGTATCACTTGGGGGGCTGGGGGGGGCAAAGTGGGGAGATGGACATTGGAGATGCATAATATGATTAAGTGGTCACAGACCTTTCCAATGATATATAACATGAGGGTTGTGTGCAAAATTTAGAAAGTACCCTTTGGGGGGGGAGGGGGGCAAAGTGGAGAGATGGACATCGGAGGTGCATAATATGATTAAGTGGTCACAGACCTTTCCAATGATATATAACATGAGGGTTGTTTGCAAAATTTAGAAAGTACCCTTTGGGGGGAGGGGGGGCAAAGTGGGGAGATGGACATCGGAGATGCATAATATGACTAAGTGGTCACAGACCTTTCCAATGATATATGACATGAGGGGTGTCAACAAAATTTAGAAAAGAGCCCCCTTTAGGGGGGGGGGGGAGTGGCAGGATGGATCCCGGAGATGCATAACGTGAATAAGTGGTCAAAGACTTTTCCAGCGATATATCACATGAGGGGTGTGTGCAAAATTTTGAAAAGTGTCCCACTTGGGGGGGGGGGGGAGTGAGGGGATGGACCCCAGAGATGCATAACATGAAAAAGAGGTCACAGGCATTTCAACTTGCAACTTTTTTCTCGAAGGCATTTGACAATAAATTTTTTTTTACCCAAGACAATTTAACGATATTCTTATATTTTATTGCGTAATTTGTCAAACGTTCATGGAAAAAATCATGAAATTCGCTAATCAATAGTTGATAAATTATAAAATTCAACAATTGATAGTAGTAAAATTGGTCAATCGATAACGGAAAAATCACGAAATTCATCAAATGGTCTCCCGTAAAAAAATTGTCCTGCACACTGATGTGATGATCAAAAGGGTTTTGAAGTATAGGACAAAATTAGCACTTGCCAAACAGCGAGTAATACTGAAAATTTGGCAATGGACTTTATTGCCACCACTGGTCAAACATAATAGTCACACTCACCAATTGCGATGACTGAATGGAAAAAGATTTTTTTCTCTGCTGTCGCTCGACAAATTTCGAAACCATTTGGCGAATTTCACGATTTTTTCCCCGAAATTGACGGATTGTGATTTTTTTTCTCGAAGTCATTCGAAAACTTTTTCCTCCGAAACCAGTTGATGAACTTTGCGATTTTTCCACTGTCGATTAATGAATTTTGTTATTTTTCCGCTATCGATTGACAAATTTCGCATTTTATCGACTATCAATTAATGAATTTCACGATTTTTTCCATGAACGAACGAATTGCGCACTTTCTTTCCGCTAATGTTTGACACATTTCGCCCTTTACAATTCAGCCAATGAGTTGAACGTTGTTTCTTTCCAGAAATGTCAGGAATGAAACAATGCCCCATGGACGAATGTGTGCGATGCAGCAACGGGCGTCACAGACTTTTTAGGGCACCTGCCGACTAAAAACATCTAACCAATCTTCGTGGGGGGAAAAAATCACAGATTTCGTCAAATGATTGAGGAAAAAACACTAATTTCATCAAAGGATCATGGGAAAACATGACTTTCGTTAAAAGACCACAGAAAAAACGTGAATCATGCAAAAGGATCGTGAAAGATAAGCAAATTTTGTCAAAGAATCGCAAAAAAGGAAATTTCACCAAAAAATCACGCTTTTTTACTAAATTTCGTCTAAAAATTGCGGAATAAAATGTATTTTATCAACGAATCGCTGTAAAATGTGAATTTCATTAAGGATCGCGAGAAAAATGCGAAATTCTTCAAAGGATCTCTGAAAAAACACGAATTTCGTCAAAAGAATTGCTTAAAAAACATGAATCTCGCCCAATAACAGAAAAATCATGATTCATAATCATTGTATCTAGTAGTATATGTAAATACAGTTTGTGATATAAGACAAAATTAACACTCACCAATCGGCAAGTAATACTGAAAATTGGGGATTGATGTTATTGCCAGTACTGGCTAAACTTAATAGTCACACTCGCCAATTGCGATGATTGAATGTAAGATGAAATTTTTTTTCCCGCTGTCACTCAAAGAAATTTGAAACCATTTGGTGAAGTTTTTCCCAAAACCATTTTGTGAATTTCCCGATTTTTTCTTCAAAATCATTTTTCAACAAAATTCGACACAGTACGCATGCGTCAAAAAAATCTTCCGGTAGGACCGGCCAATGAGGTGAGGGTCTATTACTGTCTCTAGAAACGTGTTTGGATCATCTCCTGTTGTTTTTTTCTTGCACGTTGCATTAAACCTAGGAAGGTATTTATATAGAACTCACTGTGGAGTGTTTAGAAGGCATTTATTTTATTTATTATAATTTGTATGAATACTTAGGTGTCCATTTCGGATTTACTGTTTAAAATTGAATTTAGGCTCATTTAACATTCGCGAAATCAATCCCGATGGAAATTGTCTTTTTAGATCTCTATCATTTTGTTTATATAGTACAGAAAATAATTATTGAAACGTACGTAAAAATATCGTAGAACACGTAATACAAAATTAGACCACTTATAGTCCGTTTATTATCGGGGATGAATCTTATGGTGTTTCGATTGCTAATGAAAATGATTATGTAAATATATGGTTCTTCATATAAGTATGTGCTTCTTCACACTTCAATAGAAGCATTGTTTAAATTAATATAATTCTACAAATATGATGCAGTTTTAAAATATCGAGTAATGATTAATACTGTCAAGGAATCTACTCATATATGTAAGTTTTGGTACTTCTCTATTATCTCATCGACCACTTTTCATAACAAAAAACTATCGCCAAACTGTAACGCCAAATAAACGGGAGAACTTTGTCATTAATACACGCAAATGTTGAATTAAAAACCACTTGATGACATAACAAACACGTATAATACTTCCGACATCAAGTAAATGGGACTGCATTTTTGGCATTTAATCATACAGTTTGGCAATAGTATTTTGTTATGAAAAGTGGACGATGGGATAATAGAGAAGACCTAAGTTTCTTATACCAAGTTTGAAAATTTATCTTTTTTTTTGTCGCATTCTTGGGCAAAGATGTATATTATCAAGATACCATTTTGATTTGTAAGCACAAAGTCAATAAAATCACCATTTTGTGACAAATTATGAGTTTAATAAGTATCGCCCAGAACAGAGATGCAATCTGGTATAAAATGAAATCATTATCGCCCAATAATGAAAGCAATAATAAATCAAAAGATTCAAGAATTGCTTATGAAGTAAAATTAATTCAATAACAAATCTTAATGAAAATATACATTTTACACTCTACTATAACTTTAAACTGAGTTTGATGTTTCAATTAAGAAATGAAAACATTCAATAAAGTGTAAAATATATGTTTTCATAGAGATTTCTTATGAAACTGATAGTATATGGGAAAGTGGCAAAAAAAAATTAACCGAACAACAACAACAAAAAAAAACTAAATAACCTCTTTAAGTTTTCCTAAAATCAAAAATAGTTTTTTTTTTTTTTTTTTTTTTTTTGTCGCATTCTTGGGCAAAGATGTATATTATCAAGATACCATTTTGATTTGTAAGCACAAAGTCAATAAAATCACCATTTAGTGACAAATTATGAGTTTAATAAGTATCGCCCAGAACAGAGATGCAATCTGGTATAAAATGAAATCGTTATCGCCCAATAATGAAAGCAATAATAAATCAAAAGATTCAAGAATTGTTTATGAAGCAAAATTAATTCAATAACAAATCTTAATGAAAATATACATTTTACACTCTACTATAACTTTAAACTGAGTTTGATGTTTCAATTAAGAAATGAAAACATTCAATAAAGTGTAAAATATATGTTTTCACAGAGATTTCTTATGAAACTGATGGTATATGGGGAAGTGGTAAAAAAGATTACAAAAAAAAAAAAAAAAAAAAAAAAAAACTAAATAACCTTTTTTATATCTCTTGAAGTCAAAAATATTTATTTTTTTTAGCTTGGATAACTTATCAGGTATTTTTTCAGTTTGGTTTGTTGAGTTGATGAACATGTGTTCATGATTGAATCCTTTGGATGCTGTTTGTATCGTACAGAAAATCATTTACATTCTGCTGTATTTTAACTAATTCATATGGCCACTTACACACTGGCTCTGTAAATTATTTTGGAAATTAGCACATGATGTAAGCAAAAATCAATAAACAACAACAAAAACGTGGCAATCATTTTCAAACCGTTTTATATAATCAAAACTTTTCGATATTTTACTGCCGAATGTAAATATTAAAACATTCAGCTTTTCAAAGTAAAAATAAACTCCTTCAAAAAATAAATCCTAATAAAATCTCGACCATTACTTTTAGGTTTAAAAAATTTTAATTTTCAATATACATACGACATAAAAAGAAGAAAAAAATACACCAGAATGTATCTCTAATTTTGTGTTCACGAAAGCAAGGAACTCAATCATGATTATGTTTACTATGTTCATCAACTCAATAAACCAAAATAATAAAATGAAAAATTACCTGATAATAGTTATCCAAGATAAATCGTAAACCAAACTTGTCATATTTAAAGTAACTCAAGAGGAATGACCGATCTTAAAAAATCTCAAAATTAAAGTAACTCGAGAGGAATGACCGATCTTAAAAAATCTCAAATACACTTCTAATGCAAACTGCTTTAAATATATGGATTGGCGACACAGCAAGTTTCTAAATTTGTCCCTGCTGATGAGTTTTTTTTTTTTTTTTTTTTTTTTCGTGCAGCTGCTGGTTGATTTTTGCAATTTTTCTCCCCGCAGCAAACTGAAGAAATTCGTGTAATTTTTGTGCCACCAAATTACTGAAATTACAATCTCTCCCCCCCGAGTGAGTGGTGTTTTGGAAATTTGGATTACAATAAATATTTGGTACTTTTTCATTTTATCATTATTTATTCTGGTTTGTTGAATTCTTTGGATTCACCATATAATTATACTGGATGGAAACTATTTATAGTACGATCAGTTCTTTTTTTCTGGAAATATATTTGCAGTCTGGCTTATTTAGGAACTCTTAGAATGAAACATAATAGAAATTTGTAAGATGCTGAAACAGCCTTTTGTATATTTTAGTATTAGGTTATATTTAGCATTGGGTTATATTTAGTATTAGGCGAGTACATGCAGAGTATTTTATGCATTGATTCTCTAACATCGTCTATCAATAGACAACAACAAAAAGTGGCACCTCATTTTCAAACAGCCGAATGTTAACTATTAAAACATCTGAAATATTATATTCAAAAAATGAAATTTCTGTTTTTCCAAATGAAAATAAACCCCTTCAATAAAAAAAGAAAAAAAAATACTTATAAAAACTCATAAGCAAAATAGTACTCAGTAGCAAAAAATACACCAAGCATGCAACAATTACATTACTCGCACTAAATAATTTCGCGAACAAAAAGAATTAAGAGATATCCAAAGAATTCAATCATGTACACAGAAATAGATATATATTTCTATGTTCATGAACTAAATAAAAACAAAATAAATAAAGATAAAATGAAAAAATACCTCACAATTGTAATCTAAACTTCTTGCCGACGCCATACCCACAGAAGGGTCGTACACTCGTTTTGTAAACAGTTCCTAATCTAATGTGACTCTAGAGACAGGAAATATCCCTCACCTCATTGGCGGAAGATTTTTTTGACGCATGCGTATACGGTCCAATTTCGATGGAAATTTGACAAAATTACCAAACTGCTTTAAATAGATGGATTATAACCACATTTCTTTTTATTCTAAAAAAAGTAACCGGTGCTCTTTCTCAACTTATATTAAATAAAGTATTACATATAAAAACATGAAATTGGTAGCTTTATAGAGATATGCGTGACACACTGAAACAGAGAGTTTTTAAATCTAAGAATTATTTTAAGCCCTATTTAATGTTGAAATTGGCCAATTTATTTCAGTTATATAAACTTTATAGGATCAAAAACTATACATAGCAATTTAACCATTTTTTGCACTTGACTAGATTGTAGTGTGCAAAGTCCAATAATTTTTTTAATTTGACTAATTTTGTAGAGTTTGTAGGATCATTTATTCAAAATTTCATTAGCTGAATGAAGATTTAATTCATAGTTTCAAATAGCCGATTTTTTTATCTACTGTTGCCAGATTTTAAAAAGCCCAAATAATAAAATTTACAAATACTTTTCAATAGAAAAATATGTTTATGTGTGAATATTAAAATAGAAAGAAAACTTTAAAATAGTTAAGCTATTACTTACGAAAAGCACCAAAAAGCCCTTTTCATAAAAAAGTGCCCATTTTGTTCAGCTGAAGGGCACCTTTTTTGAAGGAGCACCCTGCCCTTTTCTATTCTGGGAGAAACACTAGGTGATTCTGCTATTAAAGATATCAAAACAAATACCATAGCATTAAATAATCAGTTTCATTTCATGGTCGTTTTTGCACAGTTATTTATCTTAAGTAAAAGCCCTCGCTTTTGGAAAAATGAGATTGCATCCATCTTAGTACTGGGTAAATAAGAAATTGTTTCCATATTTATAAAAATAAATACAGGCATATAAGAAGAACAATATACAACATGCAATTAAAAATATATATATATGTTCTGGGACAAAAAAAAAACAAAACAATATGACAATAACATAAACACGTGCTGTTTCTTTAGTAGGGTAATTTAGTGCTTAATTGTTTTTTAAACTTAAAAAAAAAAAAAAAAAAAAAAAAACTACAATTTTTTTAAAAGATTGAAATGTACAAGCCAAAACATACCATTTTCAGGGACAACTTTATAAAAGGAAGAAGGAATTTTAATCAGTGTTTAGTAAGTTGGGGCTATTTAAAAACAACAACAATAAAAAAGGAAACGGCATAAAAAAATTAATACAACATGGTTAGTTGAAATAAAAGTCTTAATACGCACGTTTTTATACATCAGTGAAAACATAAATGATAATTAGAAGGTTTTAAAATACAGCTCAATAATATAGAGAGAAATATTTTAGAATGGATATTATGATTATTTTAGATAAGATACCTTCTGAAGAATAAAAATAATAAAACTTTTTCAAACAATTTCTTAAGAAATAGCTATCAACATTGTTGTACTACACAAAATGAACCCCACTCAATGATATAAGCTAGAGTGAAACATTTTAAAATAACATAATGGTATTTTAGACATTACAGTCTTCTGAATAATAAACTTATACAAAAAAAAAACTTTTCCCAAAGTTTTTAATAAAAAGCTACGCTTAGGATGTATAAAAATCATGATTTAAAAAAAATATATATAAATGAAATTTGATTAAAAAAAAAATTAAATCTGATTTTTTAAATTTAAATCAGATTCTTATGATTTTTCCCCCTGAGTTAAAATAAAGAATAGCTGCCAAGAATTTCAGCTTTCCAAAACAGTTAACCCTCTTATTAGTAACTTTATGTTTTTATTCTTTAATTAATAAAATTATAATTATTAGTTACAGAGAGTTTTTAGTTATAGATTACAGAAACTATAAAAACTAAATTAGTAATTTCATTAGTTAGTAGCATACAATAAATATGTTATGTGCATTAATACTTTGTAATAATTATGTAAAACTATACTATTAAACACTATTGATATTTATATTTATTAAAATTATTAACTGCTTCAATATTAAATTGTTAACAATGCTTAAAATTGGTATTATTAAATAATTAACTCTCTTATAAGGAAAATAAAATACATTTTTATGCTTTAATTACTAAAATGATAATTAATAATTTAATATTCAGACTACAAAGAAAGAAAAAGGAGCAATTTTTTACTAGAAATCTCTGAGTACAACTAAAGATGAGTTTCACTATTAAAAAAATAAAAAAAAGCAGAATGCATTTTGCCAATTTAATAATGGGTAGGGTGCCGTACCCTTAAAAGTAAGTAATTACAAAATTAATAAAATTGCAAATAAGTAATTTCATTAGTTAGTAGCACAAATAACAAAGCAAACAAATATTATTTACAACTTGTTTTGCATTTGTACTGTTAATTACCCAAATCTAAACTCACACACATGTATGTGTATTTTGAAAAAAAAATATGAAAATGAGCTATTCATTCATGCCCATATACAGATACATAGTAAATATAAGAATAGCCAGTTATATCTGAAATTCTTAAAATATTAAATAGCAGCATTATGACTCAGTGGGATTATTAGTATTCAGCATTTCAAAAAAAAAAAAAAAAAAAAAAAAAAAAGGATTGCATCTTTTTAAATCCCTAATTATATTATTTAGTGTATATATGAGTTTAAAATTGTAAAAAAAAAAAAAAAAAAAAAATTATTCAACCTCTACTGAAGAAGCTGTTGCTGTGCTTAACATTTTTATACCATTTAGATCTTTTTCTCTTATATATTGTTTTATGATGGCCGTTGAGCAGATGTCATTCTTCCATTCTTCTTTAGTTCTAATTTGCTATAAATTTATTATTGCAAAAATAAGGTACTAGCTATTTATTATACTTGATATTCTTATTTTATGTAAAAGAAGGAATAATTTGATTATTTAAAAGAAATTATGATATTGCAAATTACATTAGATTTAAATATTTTTAAATAAAATGCTTTTAATGCTTGGTTAAAACTTGCTTTTAACAAACTTACTGAACTTAATTTTTTACAAGCCTAAGGAATTAAGATGAAAAAGAATTATTCAAAGCTTTCTTTGTTTATTCATAAGGTAAAATATCTATAGAAACATTCCAAATTACATTCATCTTAGATTTTATTATTTCTTTTATGTCATTTTAAACATTTAGAAAATTTATGATTTAAAAAATAATCAGTTGATTTAAATCGATGATTTAAAAAAAATCAGTCAATTTAAATCAAGATTTAATCACCAATTTAAATCATCTGATTAAAATCTTTGACACCCTAGCTACGCTCTATAGCATAAACATTTTAAAACACAAGTTGTCTTGGGTTTTGCATATTTCAATAGCCTAATTCCTATCTGAATCAATCTGGAATAAAGAAGTCAGTTGTATACTTCTAAGAAATGATTAATAGACAAAATGTTAGTGACAATCATTAAGCATAATAAAAGTACAGTAAAAATAAATCAATTTATAAGTAAAATACAACGGCACCAAATTACCTGCTTTTTTTTTTTTTTTTTTTTTTCTTGTAGGGCAACTGGGTGCTTGCACTAATATTATTTTTTTTCTGGGTTATTTTCAAAGATGCAGCAAGAAGAAATACAATACTTATTAGAGTGTACTTTTCAACATGCCAGTACAAATTTTTATTCATATATACATCATGTCACTTTTTCTGTAGCTTCATGTAAGTAGATAGTAAGTAGTAGTAAGACATTGCAACTTTGGAAGGTGATCATTTTGCACAGTTTTTGATAGATTCCAGAAAATATTTTTTTTTTCTTCCTCAAAATGTCATTACATCCTTGGTAAATTACATAATAGGGATATATTTAATGCACAGTACACATGTGTAAGTACTTGTACAATTTTTTTGATGATTCATACCATATAATAAGATCATGGTAATAATAATTGAAAATGAGGCACCAAATTACCCCGGCTTACCCTACTGCAAAACATTTAAAAAGATTTTACAACCTAATTTGGTGATATATCTCTGTCACTTGCCGATTCCACCTTTTGAGAGACTCTATAACAAAGAAATGCTTTTTCTTCTTTTGAAAATAATTGTTTGGATCAACAACAGTATTTTTCTTAAACTGGAATGTTTGTTTTAACTAATGAAATTTTTTCGGTTGCCACTCGCAAATTCTTATACCTTTTTTTTTTAATTTTTTTAAAGTGACATGATAGTTTTTTACTCTTTGCATAAAATACAAATGACTGTAGTGCTTAGTGCTTTAAAATATTTCATAAATAAAATTTCCATATTTTTTTTTTTTTTTTTTTTTTTTTTTTTAAAAGAAAGAAAACATACTTTTTTGCTCTGTTTTAGGTAGATTTCGTAAGAAAGTCTACCTATTACATTCTCCCCTAAGTTGGAATTTTTAAAAAAATTTTGCAGATCTACGCCAATTATGACTCCCAAAACCATCCCCAGTTCAAAACTTTATATATCTATCTATCTATGTCACTTTTTTATGGACACAATAACTGCAATAACTCTGCACAAATCTCTTCCAAACTGATACATAAAATCAAAGGGCATAAAGGTCTCGGTCAAGTTCATTAACGGGCAAAATCAAATCAGGGGGCTTTTTGTGAAAACAGAAAACTCTCCATAATTTCTTAATTATGATATGTATCGAATCCGTTTAAAGTTATTATTACTTCTAGAAAAAGGGCTAAAAATTTATGTATGACAGATTTTTGATATCATTAACAATGACCCCAAGGAGGGACAAAAAATGGGGTTTTAGAAGAAAAAATATTCATAACTTCGTCAATTCCCAAGATATCAAATCTGCTTAAATTTATTGTAAATCTTTAAATTATCTACAACTTTTATATTGACAAATTTTTTATAAGACCAACTTTTACGGCAAAAAAAAATTAAAAACAAAAAAATCCCTGCTGGCTCCGCCTACAAGCAGATGTGAAAACAAGAAAAACCCCATAACTTCTTAATTTTTATACATATCAAATCCGTTTAAAGTTATTATTACTTCTAGGAAAAGGGCCAAAAATTTATGTATGACAGATTTTTGATTTCATTAAAAATGCCCCCAAGGAGGAGGAGGGGGGGGGGATAGGTGTTTTTGAAGAAAAAAAATCATAACTTTGTCAATTCTCAAGATATCAAATCCGCTTATATTTATTGTAAATCTCCTTAAAATTATCTACAACTTTTATATTGGCAAGTTTTTTATAGGACCAACTCTTACAGTAAAAAAAATTAAAAACAAAAAAATCCCTGCTGGCTCCGCCTACAGGCAGAGGTATATTTCGAAGTGGGTGGTCCCAACAGCCACATTATGGCAAATAGGTTTTTCTTCTGCACTTTCCAATAAACAGGTGCCCCACGGTCTACGTCTTCGAAATCTGCCTGTGCCTGTAGGCTGAGCTGTCAGGGATTTTTTATTAATATCTTATTGTGTCTGATTTTTTTTTTATAATTCCTGCTGATGGTGTGCTTTTGCACTGTTTTATATTTTTAAAGCTATTAAAGCTATTTTTTTCATTGCAATTCCTTTAATAGTATGACATATTTATCATAAAATATATAAAACAAATATTTTAATATATAAATATTTATTATTTTATTATATAAATATCTGTTAAAATTGTATAAATTATAAAGAATTTTTGTGTGTCGCCATTGTGTGGATGGAGAAATCTATCCACCCTTTTTTAAATTTCCTGCTTTCATGTCCGCATGCAAAAAGAAAAAAGTTTGCTGAGTAATAACTATAAAAACTACTGTGTGCTTCTCAGGGTTTTAAAAACTTTGTTGCAATTAAATCATATTTTTCTGTACCTTTTCTATGTTTTTGATCTTAAAATACTCTGTATTTATTGTGATAGGTTTTTCCCATTTGTAACATGCAAGTGCAAGATACTACAGGAATAGAGGCTTTCTACCAAATAGTTTCAACTTTCTTAATAAGAATCTCAAGTATTTCACTCACCGTTGGTTCTTTTGATGTTTTGTCTCGTTTCAGCTCATGTTGAATATAAAGATAATATTTCATAATGTCATAATAAGTTGGAAGACTTAAATCACTTAATTGTTTAGGGTACCCAAAAAGTGGGCATTCTAACTTTTGTCTGGTCTGAACTGGTCTTGGCACTGCCATCACTCTAAAGATAAAGTATTAACTAATAAATTATTATACTAATATTCAAGCTGACATATTCATAAACAAAACAAAATCTAGTAAAGAACAGCCTAAAAATTTTTTTACTCAAACGATTCATTTGCCTGCACTGACTGACAGAAACATATGTCCAGACCATTGCTATAGCTACATGCTTCTCTTCCTCCTCTGCCACCCTACACCAACCAATAATATGCCACCTGCATCAAGGTCACTTCAAACCATGTACTTTTCTCCTTTTGACTGTTAATTTTTAGAACTAGAAAATGTTTTGCCACGTTTTTAAGTTAAAAGTAAGGTTAATCCTTTCTATTACAAAATACTGTTAAAATCTAAACAAGAACGAAAAATCATGCGTCAAGCATAGATTATGTAACACTTTCCAACGCTTCCAAAATAATTTTACGAATCATACTCTTTAATAAGCTAAAAGATAACATCTAAGTAATCCGAATACTTTTATTCAGCACTGTATAGATTTTTATATATACTACATAGGATGCTAAATTTTAGTTCAGTTAGGAAACACGTAGCACAGTTTAAAATTCTCCGTTTGGAGTTAAATAATACGGAAATGTGTTCCCGAACTTTTGTGCTTCCCTGTATAGGATCTACAGAATTTATACACACCACGTAATATACAAAAAGCGATTTAAAATTAAAATCGCGTTCAGTAACTTAAAACGCACTTCCAGGAATTATTGTTAACATACAGTAGAGAATTCTTTTGTGTGTCCCTGTAAATGAACGATGACTGCTATACACACAATATTCTGTAGTAAGTATCTGGTAATGAACCTTATATAAATTTCAATGCGTTTAAAATAGGGAAACATTATTTAAATAAACCGCAGACGATTTTTCTCCATAGACGTAATGTAACGGAATTCTTTTGACTGTCCCTGTAAAGTAAGTATAAGTGCTATGCACACCCTATTCCATATTAAGCTTCTTCTAATGCACCTTAGTGACATATATAAATTTCAATGCGTTTAAAATAGTGAAACATTATTTAAATAAACCGCAAATGATTTTTCCCCATAGACCGCAATGTAATGGAATTCTTTTAAGTGTCCCTGTAAAAAAACTATAAGTGCTACACACTTCCGTTGAAATAGGGAACATGCTATAGATAACGATTATAACATATAAAAATTGCAGGGCAATCCGAGCATATTTACGGGAGTTAGAGCACGGACAGACGGCAGACGGCCAGACAAACCGAAGTCATAAACACTTTTCAACTAGGTTGGAAAGTGTTAAAAAATGGAATTTAAAAGATGTAAGATTTAGTAGCATAAATTTTAAGGTATGCAGTATAAAACTATAAATATCTACTGTAAAGTAGTTTATGTGTATTATTTAAAAATTGAAAACAGGCATTTGGTATTTAAAAAAATTTTTTTTTTACTAAACCAAATTTATCAAAATTCGTAAAATCTACTTAAAAATACATATATTCAAGTATTTTGCGGCACCTCTAAATATATTATGTTTGTTTAAATATTTTAATACTGTCTTATCAAAGGCATTAGGCAACTTTTTATCTCTTTTACATATCGAAATTAAAAAAATTGTTTTTTTGTTCCATCCGAATGGACACTCACAAAAAATGATGAAAGACAAATACAATCCTCAGAGATGAAATTTTTGAGGAGTGTGAAGGGATGTTCGATAATGGACAAAATATGACTACATCAGAAGAGAGCTTGAGGTTATGCCAATACAGTGAAACCTGTAAAGTTGACCACCCTTGTAAGTTGACCCCCTGTCTATGTTGACCTCTGTTGTCGGGAACCAAATTTACCCTATACAAAAGTATAAGACAAACCCTTTGTAACCTGACCACCTGTCTATCTTGTATTTTGACCACTGAAATTATTCAGATTTGACTAGAACTATTATAAAATGCCCATCAAAACCCTTTATAACTTGACCACCCAAAAAGCTAACAAATCATGAATTAAAAAAAAAAAGTAACTCTCCAAGTATTTTTCTATTTTTTTTTCTTTTTAACTAGAATTTCTAAAAGGGTGAAATAGTATTAACCTCGGAAATGCTTTTAGTAATAATAGGTGTAGGGAAATAATTTAAGGATTATCTATTCTTACATTGTTGTTCTTGTGAATTTGTCTTTTCAACCCACCCCCTCCATTCTTTGATTCTAGATTTCTGTCTTCTATTCCTCATTCTCTTATCATTCCTTCCCTTCTTTCAATAACCCCAGGTGTTAGTTGGTAAGCAGAAATATTTCCACCAGTTGCAATAGTTTGTGACAATTGTAACAACCCAGTTAAGAAAATTATTTGTGATGAGTTACACTAGAACTGGGTTGAAGTACAGTGGATTATTATTTTCATCCAGTAAACTTGGTGTAGAGGTAGTACAAGGCATTTATATTTTGAAATTGCTTTTTAACAAGGAATATTTTGTTAACCTAAAATGGCTGCAAAAAGAAAATTAGTTGAACTTTCAAATGATAAAAAATATGAAATATTAAATTTAATTAGAAAAGGAGAAAGCCAGAGAAAATTAGCTGATAGATATGGAATTTCCAAAACTAAAGTGTCTAACGTAGCAAAGAATGGGGAAGAAATAACTAAATTGTGGTTAGAGAACTGTAGTGGTGATAGAAAAAGAAAATTGAGAAAAACATCAAATGAAGAAATTAATCTGGCAGTTTGGGTATTTTTTAAGCTGTGTCGTTCCAAAAATATTCCAGTTTCAGGACATATGCTACAAGGTAAAGCTAAAGATATTGCAAATGAATTGGGAATTTCTGAATTTAATGCAAGTAATGGATGGCTAGAATCCTTCAGATCAAGAAACAATATAAATTTCCGTACTCTTTGAGGTGAATCTGCTTCAGCATATTGTAATGCTGCAGAAGACTGGAAATCAAAATTAACTGAAATTGTGAAAGGTTATCCTCCTGAAAACCAAAAAAATGCAGATGAAACAGGGCTGTTTTTCCGTCAATTGCCAACAAAATCCCTTGTATCAAAAAATGAAAGATGTTTTGGAGGCAAAATGTCGAAAGAAAGACTAACTGTTTTACTTTGCTGTAGTGTCACAGGGGAAAAATTGAAACCCGTTGTAATTGGAAACGCTGCTAACCCTCGTGCTTTTAAAATAAATGGTGTTAAAGTTGAGATTCTACCTGTTACATGGAAATATAATAAAAAAGCCTGGATGAATTCATCCATTTTTGAAGAATGGCTTCGCGATATTAATTCCCAAATGAAAAACAGGGTAGGAGGATAATTTTATTTATTGACAATATATCCAGTCATGAAATTTCCAAATCTTTCACCAATATTGAAATAGTATTTTGCCTACAAATTTAACGTCACTCGTGCAACCTCTAGATCAAGACATTATTTGTGCAGTTAAGTTGCATTATCGTAAACTAATGTTGAAGTGCCTCATTACAAAAATTGAACACTGCAATGATGTCTCAGACTTTACTAAATCAGTAAATGTTTTGGACACAATTCGTTGGCTTAATGATTCTTGGAAAACTTATCTTTTTCAACTATTTCCAAATCGTCTTATAAAGCAGGATTTAAAAGTGTGGATGAAATATTGAATGAAGAAGAGACTGAATTTTGTTTGAAGTGATATTAAAACTTAGCCAGTAAGTATTCAGCAAGAGCTGGTCGATGAAAAATCGTTTCTCTCATTTGACAATGACATCATTGTGCTCGAAGAAGTTGAAGTAGACTGGAAATGCAGAGAACATAGCTGCTAATATCGTATCAAAGATGAAAAACCTCTAGAAATAGAAGATAATCAAGGAGAAGACAGTGAAGAGGCGATCGTTAATGAAAACACAAGGAAGACTCCTTTAACTTTTTCAGAAGCTTTAGACTGTGTGCAAAATTTAATGTACTATGCTTCTGATAAGTAGCCTGATATTTCTGAAAAGATAATGGATCTGCATGTTTGCATTGAAAAACATTGGGCTGATGTAAAGTCCAAAAACCAGCGTCAAACTACAATAACAGAGTTTTTCTTGGACAAATAGGTAATGTAAATGACAAACTTAAATTTTAGAATGTGTATGTGTCTTACCATGTGAAAAAAAGTGTTGTTTTTAAATGTTTTTTTATAAATTATGTGTAATAACTAGTATAGTTTGAAGAATCACTAATTGGCTGTATATTGATTGATTGTTAAAAAAAATAAATAGTAGTATATTCATTGATTTTAAAATTGATACAAAACTATTAATTCATTCTTGTAGTTAATGTTTTCTTTTATAAGGTGTTAGAAATATGCATGGTAATACAATATTATTTTAAAGCCCTGTCAATAAATGAAATTTTTGTGCTAAAGAATGATATGATATGAATATTATGTTAAAAAAAAGTAAATTTATCATCACCCTTTATAAGTTGACCACTAAAGTGTGGCACCGCAAGTGGTCAACTTACACAGGTTTTACTGTATTGAATAAAATAGGAAATTACAGAAGGAAATGGAGGGACCACATGGAAAGGATGGATTCTGATCACATACCAAAAGCAACCTTTAATTATAATTATAAACCAAGGGGGAAAAGAGACAGAGGAAGGCTGCGAAAGAGATGGATTGAGCCCGGAACAGGCTTATAGCCTTAAACCATGTTTTGGGATGATGATGATGATAACCATTATAATAATAAGAAAAATAGCAAAATGAATAAAAATAGTAGCTGGGATATTTTTCTTAATACATAACTTACAATTAAAAAGATACTCAGATTTAAAACTATTTTTGTTTGGAATAACAAAATCAGCACAAAACATAGACAAAACAACACTATTATTTGGCTTAGTTTAAAAATCCAGTGTAATAGACATGCAGTTCTGCTCACTGAGCTTGGAGAAGCCAATTAGATCACAGACGGTCGATATTGGGGAGTTAGACTACCGGCTCTGCTTAGAAATGCAAATGCCTCTATGACCACAATAAATAAATGAATGAATCATAAACAAATTGTTACACCATTTTAGCTGATTGCTAAGATTTTGAAATGATGATATTTCAAATATTATTGCTCACATATGCAGATTAATATTTTTAATGTTTTTTTCAAAAAATGTAACATGTAAGCAGTTTTCTTTCCCAAAAAAATCTTACTTTTAAACTAAAATGGCTGATTTTCATGCAATAATTTGGATGAAATGGTTGACATGATAGTGCTACAGATAGATAGATTTTGATCTTTTCTTTTATAAATTTGGAAGTAATTTAAAATTTGCAACCTTTTTTCCATCTAAACATTTTTAAATATAGAGTATGTATGTTGTTATTGTTAAAATTATTTGACATTTTTCTCAAATAGTTTAATTTTTTATTTTAGGTTCATCATTGGCCGTGAAAAAGATGGCACCAATAGTGAAATAGCGCAGCTGATTTCTCAGTCATTGATTGCAGATAAAGAGCGAGAAAATGACAGAGATTGCGATTTCACCTATGACAATAAAGTAAGTTTATTAATTTGCCAAAATCATTGCATTTTTGTGAAACAAACATGATTAAATTAGTGAATAACCCTATTCAGTAAGTCACCCACACACTTTAGCCACACATTTTAAAAAGTTGATGGCATTGCATGCCCCCCTCCCTGACACTATGCCTATGTGAATAATTTATAAATTTGAAAATTTTGAGAATGCAATCTACTTCAAATTTGTTTCCAGTAGCACATCTAAATACAGTTCAAGCTCATTAAATAAGCCAATGTGTATAAATTTTGCACAAATTTAGAGATGCCTACTTAAAAATTAGTCATAAGAATTATGATTTTCAAGAATCATTCATAGATTTTAGTAATGCTGTCAGTAATGAAAAAAATGACCAAATTTCGCTGGCAGAAATGGAAATAGGCTTTTAATTTTATAAGAAAGAAATTTTAATGATTACAAAGCATTCATAACTGTTGACATCTGTGGATAAATTGTACATTCTGAAAATATAGAAGATAGTCTAATTTACTGTTAAAGTTATTTGAAATTCAATACATGAAAGCTTAATTAGAGATAGAGAATGAAATGAGTTTGAGTTGATATCTTTCAATGTATGAGTTGGAGAAAAAGTTAACCCAAGATTGGGAAAAGAAAAAAATTATCTCCCTCCAAAATCAAGAGAGATGGCATCTCTGAGCATAGCATTTTGATACAAAAAGCATAGTAAGAAAACTGTTATCAAATAATAAATTAGTACTATCAAATCTGAAAGGACACCATTAAATAGAAATATACATTATTGAATGATTTGATTAGAAAATCATGCCAGTCCATCCCAAATTTCTAAACACTGAGTTTTTAGGAAATGATAATGTCCTTTGTCAAATGTATGGTAATGTCAAAAAATGTCCTTTACCTAACTAAATCCATTTCTCTTTTCCTTATTCTTTTATTGATATAAATACTTCATATTCTGCTATCTTTCACTTTTTTAAAATGTAATGATTAATGTAATTCTGAATTTTTTTTTTCAGGTGTAAACCTTCTTGAATTTTGCTATTTAAATTTCAAAAAGTGTTTTAAAAGATTAATAAGCATTTAAATTTTTGTATGTCCCACCTTCTCTCAAATACTTGGTCAGGCTATACTGTGCATGTACATACCCAGTAATTTCCATAAATAATTTTCAAATGAAAAAAAAAGACCGTTTAACTGAAAAAGTTGAATGGTCTGTCATTTTGAAATGCTCTGCTTTACAATGAAAAATATAAAAAGAATTGTTTATTAATTAGAGTTTCTTAAATATAGGCTCATTGTTCTGTTATGTTACCTGAAGATGAATTGAAGAAGGCAAATGAAAAGGTACAGACATGTTTTACTGTGCATAATAGTAAAATATAAATTGTCATTAAGTAATAGTTATGTTTCTACTAGTGGTTTCCTGTCTGGATTTTTATTTTTTCTTTATTTTTTCTTCTGCTTTTATTTTCAAAATTTAATTATTTTATTTTCTAAAATTTGATGTTTTCAGATATTTTATTTAGAATAATAATAGAATAAAGAACTTTTTGTCTTTCCAATTCACAACCTATTGAACAGAATCTGTAGACATTTTTGTTATTGATTTTGAATATTAATTATTTTATTTTAGAATATAACATTGATCATGAATGGATGGTTTCTATTTTTAGCTTCCCCCTTGCTTGTGCACATCCAATGTTCTATTTAAATTATTATTACTCATTAAAAAATATTGAACATTTGATAAATTGTTTTAATAAAATTTAAAAGTTCTTTTTGAGCTATTTTCAAAGTATTTAGTTTATTTTTCTTCATACGTTTACTCAAATTCAGGAGTGGTAATCTACTACATTTTGGTAACCACTTTTTAAAAAATTTCCTACAAAAATACACTTTCCTTGAAATTTCAACTCTACCCCCATTTAGCATACACAGTTTAAAATCTTTTAAACTATTTATTTTTATAACAAATTTTCTGCATTATTTGTTATAGTGTTGTAAAAATAAATAATCAATTATTTAAACATCTTCTTCCAAAAATTTCCCCTTTCCATCTTTCAGCACACTAAGTTCAAAATCTTTAAAACTCTTTGTATTTTCAAATTTTGCCCCCTATTTGTAATTTTGTAGTAATAAATAAGTAATCAAACAGCTTGATTCCAGTTCTCTTTTAAAAATAGAATTTTTAAAAATAAAACTATTAAATAATGTGAAACTTATGTATGTCTGTCAAGGGCAAATCTTAACAATCCAACTAAGTTTGAAGATGCTAAATGTCTTAAAATTTTGCTTATGCTTTCAGAGAAGCTATTCCTGCCACCCATTTTTTGAAATTTGAAATATTTTTAAATTTATGTAATGTTTTATTTAAAGGCCAAAATGTGTTTCTTTCAATAATTCAAATACATGTTCTTCTTTCTTGTTACCATATCTTAAAAAGAAACTGAGCAAGGATATTAATTTGTATGTTAAATCACTGTAAACATTTTTTTTAAAATGCGGGCTCTTTTATAATTTTTTAATTATTTCAGGAAGAGTTATGTCACATTTAGCACAGATAGTGCAGTTTCATTTAATGAATTTTAAATTTGCTTATTACCTTATTTTTGACAAGATAAATTTTGAATAGATTATTTGTGCAAGCCATTTTTCTAGATGAAATTTTGATTTTTTTATTACATGTATTACTGTATTTTTAAAAAATTATTATTACATGTATTTATGAGTTATATTTTCACTTTTACACTAAAGCAATTTCAATCTTTATATAAAATTAGTACATTTATCCTCTTTTCAAGAAATTTTATTTTGAAGTACAAATTTACAATTTAAATACTGATTGCCATATTAACGGTTTATAGGTATGAAGTACACAGGGTCCCATTATAGTGATTTCACATTCATGAATTATGGGCACAAACCTAGGCTAGATCTATTAAATAAAATTTCCAAACTTTTAAATTTACTTTATATTGATAATCCCTTTTGTTTTCTTCATAATTATTTTTGTGATTTTTTCATTCATTATATTAGATCTTATCTATATATGTATAATTTTTTTAGTTACGTGCTATGGAAAATATGGAATGTGATTACATTAAGTGGCTTGACGTAGCCAATTGCCAACTTGATGAGCTTACTTTAAGTTTACAGACTACAGAACAGGAATTATCACATTGCAAGAATGAGCTTGAAATTTTACGAACAAATCACACTATTTTAGAGAAGAAGTATTGTAAAGCTAAGAAGTACATAAAAGAATTCAAAAAAAGGTATGCTTTAATTCTATACACTTCATTAAAATTTTATTTTTGTATTTTATTGGTGGTGGTCTCAGGGTGTCTAGCCACCTGGAAAAGTCAGGGAAATTTACCATTTCTGAGTAAAAGTTAGGGAAATTTGAAAATTCTGAGAAAAAGTTAGAAAATTGTGAACTTTTAAGAAAAAAATAGGAAAATGTTTCTTATAAAAGTAAGGGTTTGAACTTGCAGCGCCATTAAACTCAAACATTGCTTTTCATTAAGTACTGTAAAGAGTATTTAAACATCTCATGCAAATCATTTTGTCTACTCCCTTTCAGTCCTCCTTTGTAATCAGAGATTTTCAGTTCCAATTTCATTCTGCTTACTTATCTTTGTTTGGGAATTGAACATTTGTTAGCTTAATTTATTGAATATTTATTATTTGTATTAAAATATGTCAAACAATCTGTATTTAATTATAACTGGTGTGATAAAGAATTTCATCCTGATTTGACAAAACGGATAGAACCTGATGCTAAAAGTGTGTAGCGGCTTAATTTTTATCATATAAAATGTTCTACAATTTGTAAATTTTGCAAAAAAAAAAAAGTAACATTCACAACTTTTAAGATTTTTTGTGTGTAACATCACAAAATTTCGATACCTGGAATTTTTATTTAATGATATGGAAAACCTGGAAAAGTCAGGGAAATTCATTTCTGATCTGGAATAGACACCCTGTGGTCTTGTTTTGTCTGAATTTAATCAAAGTTCAATAATGTATTATCCTACTAGCATTTAAATAACTTTCCATTTGAGAAAATTGTCTGACAAGTAGAGTCTTGCTTGGGAACCCAAAAACTTCACTTGTAGTCAACCCAAAATGCCAACAAAGTCTTCGTTAACTGCAACCTGACCTGGACAGGATAAAAAATGTTTGTTGACTCGAAACCTGACTAGAATCTCCAAAGTAAAAGAAAATTAATTCATATTTCAATATATTTATGGAAAATAGTCTATGATTCCATTGCAATTTTATCTTTTATATAGAAAACTGAACATATGTATACCCAATGCTATTCTAATATAGTAAAACATCTGAATAGCAGACACCTCAGAACTATGGAATTTGTCTACTGTTCGGAAGTAAAAGGATACAAATATATAATTGTTAGGGATTGAAAAGTGCTGGATAATGATATTAGTTTTACTAAGAAATTCTTATAGTTTTAACTATAATTCTGAATTCAAAAGAAAAAAAAACATTTCTCCCCTGCTTTTTTTTGGCTCTTAAATTTTTTTAAACAGAGCATAATATTAGGAAAATATTTGGATTTTCAAAACTATGTACATTTTTTAAAATTTTAAATATTTCTAATATCTGAAACATCTATTTTATTAGATATTGTAATACATAAAATAATTTCTCAGCTGCATTAATTGAAAATATCAAGAGAGCTTGCGAGAGCATAAATATAAATCTTTTACTGAAATATATTAACTAACATAACATAATAACAATAGGCAAGTTGGTATTATTCTTATAACAGTCCTAATATGTACTTGAAACACAACTATATTAAATTTGACTGCAATAAAAAATATTTTCAGTTCATTATAAATATGCAAGTTTAAAAATTATCTACTTAAAATCCATAGATTGGTTTTTGAGGGGGTACCATTTAGTTTAAATTGATATATATATATATATATATATATATATATATATAATCTTTTAGCAATGAATAAATTATGTGCTTATCAGGAGTCTGTTTAGATTTTTATTACAGGCTACTGTTTTTCTGGAAATTGCAAAGTTTTCTGTACTTGCAAAAAATTTTATAATTTTGTGAATCTGAATTTAGTACTATTTTCATGTTCTTGTCTGGACATTTTTATTTTTAACAAGGACATTTTTATTTTTAATGAACAAATTTACATAAATTTAGGTATATAAATTTGTCTTATTTACTTTATATCGATAATAGGCTTTTTGGTAAAGAATTCCATTTTAAGATGGAAAACAAAATTGTGAAGGGTTCTTTAAAGGACCCAATTCTTCATAATCAGATCCCTGCTTGTGTAGAATTTAAAAAGTTAGTTAAAATCATTGAAGTTATTAAACATTATTACAAGCTGAAATAAACCAGGAATTTCTTCCAAATTTCAGTTACACACCAGTGTGTAACTAAAAGGTTACGCTCCAATGTGTTGTACATGTAATGGATGTCTAGAGACTCAATATATGTAAAGGCTGTTATTTGATCTTGGTAAACTGTGCCAGCTATTGACAGTCAAAGTATTTTATAAGGAGTTCAAACATGAAATTTGTGCAAATCAGGACCAAGTCTCAGTATTAATTAAAATATCCTATTTGGTCTTTGCTGATTTTCATTCAAGTCTAAAAGTTTCCCATTTCAACATCTACACTATTGCAGCCTAAAGATTTGAAATGCAAAAAAAATAAAAATAAAAATAAAACTCAATTTTTAATGACCTTCATCCACTCTCAAGTGGGTTTACGAATTTCGTTTCTGCCAAAGACTCAACAATATTTGTGTTTTGCTGATTTTATCATTGATTTATTTTGTATTTTTCGTGATACAGGTTCTAGTCTGTACATTGTGCTTCTAGGATATTTGCCAAATAAACAGCCGACCTGGAAAATCCAGGAAATTTAGCAGCACTGGAAGAAGTCGGGAAATTTTGTTAGAAACCAGGGAAAATCACGGATCTGGCAATTTCAATGCAGTGTTGAAATTAACCACTTGTGGCACGATTCCATCAGAGAATGTTCTGAAAAAGTCAGAAAAAATGATAAGTTCAAGTGCTGGGCAGCCTGATAAACCATATTCATTGACTGAAAACTTTCCTCTTTATTTCAAATCCACTTTGACTGCACAGAAAGATGGAAATTTTTTAATATTAATTATCCATCTTGTTATTGAAAGCTTCTGTTGATGAGAGTCAAGTTGTTTAGTTACCCCGACTTCTGTGTAATAGATTTTGATAAGAGTGGAGTGAGTTTTTTCTCTCTTTCAAATCGTTCAAATTTAAAGGTTGAAGAAATTTATCACACCAGATAAAAATAAAAATTAATTTTAATAATTAAAATTTGATGGAATAATTGGTTTATGAAAACATAGTAAAGTTTAAAATTTCTGTTTCGTGTCTAACTGTTTTAGTATTTATCAACATATGAATTTAAAAAAAAAAAAAAAAAAAAAAAAAAAAAAAAAACTTCTATTTAAGTTTCAATAACAGAAAAATACCAAGCCTTATTTTGTAAGACTTAGTATTAATTAATTTTTATTTCTAGAGAGAAAGAGCTGATTCAGTGGCAGGAATATCATGTTCAGCAGCTACACGAAAAAGATCAAGAATACAATGCTTTAGTTAAAGTATTGAAAGATAGGGTATGTTATAATCCTTTTCATGTTTTAATGATTTATGTAAAAAAAAAAAAAAAAAAAAAAAAAAAACCCCAGCAAAGTTCTTTTAGTAAAATTTATTAATTTATTCATAGCCCTATTCTGAATTACACCCCCCCCCCCCCCCCCCCATGAAAAAAAAAATGTTTACTCTTTTTTTTGCTTCCATAAAATTTTTGAACATAGAATATTACGAAAATCTTTGTTTAACAAAATATTTAATTCAGTGTACAACTTTTTTAAGTTTTGAAATGCTTTCAATATCTAAAATATAATCATAACTTTAGCATAAACAAAGCAACTTATTAAATTAGATATTCTAGCACGTAAAATAGTTTCTTCTTAGCATTCTTAAATTATTTTGTAATGTTTTGATATAGCCCCATTGTGAATGATAAATTAAGATATGAATGCTATGACTTGTTCTTGTGTCAAAGATCGTGTTAAAAAAGCTTGATAATGCTATGTATTAGTACTCCCAAACTTTCTTCTGTGTGCTCTTTTGTAAACCTGATATATTTTCTTTGGTTTCAAACTGATGATTAAGTTTAGTGCTAATCATTGTGTTTTTTTTTCTAAAAAAATTGTTTAAAGATACTCAAGAAAATCGTCATTTGAGCGAATCATCAGCACAGTGTATCTGCAAACTTATTTGTATTTGTCTGTATTCAAATTACTACAGATTATGTAAGAAATTTCAGTGGCACACTCAATGCCAAAAAGCACTCCATTCTTTAAAAAACAATTGTCATAGTGAGTTTTAGCATTCATGTTGCCAACAAACTATACATAAAACTTTACATTTCATAAATATCTACTGCACATATGAAGTTGGTATTGCAGAAATACCAAAAATGTTTTCATTTTTTCTCATTAGTTTAACAAAATATTTCGAGATGCATATGCTCCTGAATTCCTCTTTTCCTAAAAATGCCCTGGTGCTAATATTTCTCAAGATTTTTATCTTTTTATGAGTTACTCTTTTGTGAAATGACCTTTTTATCACTTTATTTGGAGAAGATGTTTGACTTTTTATCACTTTATTATATTAGAAGTCAAACCATCCCTACAATGCAGAACAGTGCTGTAGTTCGGTGGGAACAGTGTTCCCAGAAATATTTGGTGTGTTACTGTAAAAAAGAAAATATTGCGTATGGGCACAAGCCTTTTTTTTTTCTCCAGACTGAAAATTATACCCATTTCAATGTCTGAATGAGAAAGAGCATTCAACTATATGATCCACATCATTCACTCCTTATTACAAGAGCCAGTTTACTTATATTCACCAGCTGTGTAGGACTTCTCTTAAAAGAATTTTGTCCTGAACAATATGTGAAATCTTGGTTGCGATCAGAAAGTAGATTAGCAGACGAGACAGCTTGCTGTAAATCAGAGAGCACAGAAAACACCTCTCATTATCATTCTTTATGGAAACTTCTAGGATAGATGTGCCAATAAGTTATATATGGATTTATTTCTGTTATTTCAATTAAATTTTGATTCATAATGGAAAATGTTACTATGTTATTGATTAAATATTGCTGTTGGATGAATGCTATACAAATACAATACTATAAAAACTAGAATATAATAATTATAACTGCTAATTAAAAAAAAATCGGCTTTTGGTAAATGTTTTAAATTGGCTTTTGGCTTAGCAAAAATTCGGTAGCATCAACATCTACTCTATGAAAAGATGAGTTCCCACAAATATTTTTTTCCAACTACGGCACTGATGCAGAAGTATCAAATGTAAAATGCTCTTCTTTACTCACCCAACAAACTGTTCTAAAATAGAATCCAAAATCATTTTTGATATTTTGCTGGGATTGTTTAAAGATTTTTTTAATAAAAATTTCATGTTCAAGATTTTGCTATTCAACAAAACTAACATTAAATTCAATAATTCTACATTATATTAACATACTTGCCAACTTTTGCACATACAGTATAAAATTTGCTCATTTTTTTACTTTTTTACACTTTTACACTTAGCTTACTTATTTTCACCCATTTTTGCAATATTTCTCCCACCTTTATTGCTCTTTGAAATTATTGTACATTCTAAGCTTCATTTTCATTTCTGGAGAAATTTTAATGCTGAGATCTGTACATTAAACAATCTGCCAAATTTCACAGTAAAGTAAAATGGAGTCATGTTTTGAATAATTTTTTGCCCAAACTTCATAAAATCAAGTCCAATTGATGGAATGTTGATTGCAGTGTATATTGTTTATAGCAAAATATCTTAAAATTAAAACCATCAGTATATTATTTAATAATTATGCTTATGAAAGGTCTAAAATATCATTTAGATGTTACCTAAAAAATAGGTATCATATGTTTTTTTTCGCAAAGAAAATTTGGATAAAATTCTCTGTGTATTGTTCTACACATATCATTCAAAAGTTGGTTGGTATGTATCAGTGATATTTGTTTGTATGTAAGTTTTGTGTTCTATTATTTACATTTAATTTTATCGAAGCAAGATTTTCTATCTATAAATTGTCATAATGTATTTAGATGTTTGGTGAAAATAAAGTTTTCTTTTTTTTTTCTTGTATGCCAGTCTTTCAAACTTGCATGCACATTTATTTTTGTTTCTTCAAAGTAAAAGTTTGAATTGATCAATCAATTGTTTCCATGATTGCTAATTTCTTCTAAAAGTTTATTAGACTAGATTAGGATAAACAGGGTAAAATAATATAATTTGAAATTGTATTCTTGGTTACACAAAGCTATATGAATGATTACTTGTTGATTCTGTTATCTTTCTTTGTGTTTATTGAAATGCTAGATGTAGTAACAATTACTGAAGTTATAGTGCTATTTTTCAAAAATCATATTTTGTTAGATTTTAGGTAATTAATTTTAAGACTTTACCTCATTTGGTGTTTAGTGTGTTTGAATAATAAGTTATATAAGTTATATAGCTCTTTAAAGAAATTTGTATCTCTGTGAGCTTTTGTAGCTGTCGTGACATATCTTTATTGCATCTCTTGAATAACTTCTGGTTGGTTTGGACAGCTGAAAATGTCACCATTTTTACTGAATATTTTATAAATTGTAACAAATCAAATTTATCTTTTACTTATATAGGTTTCAATTATTTAATTTTAACTGCATATATCTTTTTAAACATTTTATATTGTTTTTGACATCTACTTAAAAAAAAAAATCATTCACTAATGTATCTATTTTTGTGTGTATCTGTGAGGTTATATAAATCTTTTAATGTTTTTTTTTAATCTCAGCAATAATGATAATAATAATAATTGTTTTTTCCCCTCTGAATAGGTGATTTTATTAGAACAAAATTTATTAGAAACTCAAAAACAGTGTGGACTTCCTACAGGTCTTCCATATAACACTCCTCTAAAGATTGTCACACCACAATGTAGGAATCTGATTAGTCCACCAAAATTTTTCAGTAAGTTCTTTTTTTTTTTCCTGTTCCCTAGTGCTTTGGTAAAAGTGTATTTATTTTCAATTTTTCTTCTAATACAAATATTATTTTATTTATTATTTATTATGAGCT
Organism: Maratus michaelseni; assembly: GCA_963931845.1. Lineage (NCBI taxonomy): Eukaryota > Metazoa > Arthropoda > Arachnida > Araneae > Salticidae > Maratus > Maratus michaelseni. The sequence goes on along the minus strand of OZ007595.1, from coordinate 155,153,651 downwards.
TTTCACATGTTTGCCCAATATGTCAATTGAAATCTTGTGGTGACCAAACAATGTTTCTTTCAGACCATTTGCTTCATGGAGCAGTACATAAATAAGAATGTAGTTCATTAGTTCTAATGTGATTCAGAATTATTAGGGCTGAGAATAAATACTGGTTAATACAGGGCTAAGAAGCAAAATAAATAAATAAATTAAAATAAATAAATAAAATAAAGTAAAAGTATTTAATCATTGTCAATGTGAGGTGTTTCAAATACTTATAAAAATTTGTTTATTGTTTTTGCATGAAATAATTGCTATTTTTGTATTTTTTCCTAATGGATTCTTTGTACTTTCTATTACTTATATAAAATATAAAAAAAGTGAAATGAAAAAAAAAAAAAATCTGTGTTTAATTTTACATTTAATTATGTCTTTTGACTTTAGTATCTCAGGTAAAATTTTGAACTTGACATGAATCCAAGTATTTCATTTGAAGTTAGCCTGTCAGAACAATTTTTTCTAACATACAAATCATAAAACGGATTTTTGCTGACACTCAACCCAATTTAAACCCTACCTAAAATCTGAAATGGAAGAAAATTAATACTACATTTAAATGTAATTTTAAAAAACAGTCTGCAATCATATCTTCAATGTCACAATCATATCTTCCATGTCAATTTTATTTCTTATAAACTAAAATAAAGAAAAATTTATATGCTCATTTATATTCAGATATTCATATTTTTCACCTGGAACAATATTCAGAACTTTCTTTTAAAAAGTCAGGTATACCTGAACATGAGCTGCAAGAATCAAAATTTAGCCCAAGCTGATTCAACTGAACCACAGCAAAAATATTCTAGCAGACCTGGTTCAAGTTTAGATAGAATTGGATTACTCGATCTGGTGCAAGAGTCTAATTCTAAGGCTTTGTGGCATATATATATTTTTTTTATTCTATTTTTTTTTTGTTTGATTTTCAGTTTTGGATATTATTTCTTAGTTTTTTATAAGACTGTGATCTCTTATCAGTTTTTCATATATATACTATGACAAATGATGAATAATAATTTTACGTATGTTTATGGGCTTTTTTTTAATCTTAAATGAGGCCAAGATTTCCTAATTTTTATCCTAAATACATGAGTAACATATATGTGGTGTTAATGTTTGTTTAACTTTCATACTTTAAAGTTATAATGATGAGATAGTGCAGACTACCTCTAAAATATCAATGCCCATGGACATTTCAATAATTAATTAAACAGTACTTTTGTAGAAATTACTTAAAATTAATATGTATACATACGTACACTACTATTTTTATTTAATTTTATTGTCGCAAATATTTCTGAAGTTTTTTATTCTTTATAAAAATTTGATCATCTTTAATTAAAACTCCTTGTGATTTGGATAACTGAAGATTCAAAATGAAATAATCAGTTTTTAAGCTTTGATCTTTTAATTTTGTTTATTGCATTAGTTTTTCTTTCTTTTGTTGTTAAAAATCCTCATTCTGTACGAAGAGAGATAATGTTCATAACAGCTACTATCTTTACTAACCCAGCAAATTCAATATATTTTCATTTTTTATATTGTGTAATTCATTTTTATATTGGATATTTCATATTAATTCATGTAAATCTGAAAGCAGTATGTCTGAAGAACAGTCATTTCTCATAATATCGCCATTTCATCTCATGGGACATATTTTTCTACTGTCCTGAAATACAAATCTCTTATGGCTATTTCTTTCAGGAGTGACCTTTCTGTAGATTTCTTGCATAATTTTCTTACAATAGTTCATTCCAAACTGAAGTTTGGTAGCTTAGTGGTCAGCGCATAGCACTACCATGCTAGATGCCCAGAGTTTGACTCCATACTTGGCAAGGTGTACTCAGCTTTTCATCCCTTCAGGGTTTATAAAAAGAGTACCAAGCTAGTTTAGCAACTAAACACTGAGGGTTTCGTATTGACCATTTGACCAGAACATATGCTGTATAGTGTATAGCAACTAAGGGCCCATGGTCTAATAAACAGGGTTGGGCATTGTAGGCCAAGAACCTTAATGGGTTGTAGCATCACAGAGTTTAGTTCAGTTTAGTGCATCCTAACATTGCTGATATTTATATTGTTAAAAGCAAATGTTTTAAATCTTTCTAATATTTCTAAACAATATTTCTTATCTTTGTAATAATTGGAGTTATTTTAAAGTAGTCAAAAGATGTGTCATGATAGACTTTTTATAAAGTTATCTGTACATTCACGTGTCTGTTACAATGGAATAAAACTGTTTCCTAATATTTCTTTAAATATGTTTTGGAAATATATGTATTGCTTAACAAGACAAGCAGCAAATTCAAATACAAAAGCTTTTATTTGTTAAAGCATTGCAGATTTTCTGTAGGTTATTTACAGAAGTGTAAATATATTGTACCAGCCACAAATCAGAGGGAAAGATGTATATTTCAAGAAATAGTTTCCATGATCTGCAATGTTCTGAAAATGTAACTGTATCAAAGCATGCTTATTATATAGCACAAATTTTATTTTTTATTTTGTTATTACAGATTTACAAAAAAAAAAAAAAAAAAAAAAAACTTTATGGAAAGTGTTTATTCTTACCATCACTAGTTTTTTCTCATCTTAATTTCATCACATTTCCTGATTTAAATTGGTGAATAAAGGATCATCTAATATATTTTAAAATTAGGGTGAAATATTGTTTTTATAAGATTCATGGGTGAAAATCTATGTTCACATGGAGTTGGGATTAATTACAAATATATTAACTCCATCAATTTGATAATATTTGGAAAATATTTTGCAGTTTTTTTTTTCATCATCAATTATTATAGAAGATAATAATTCTAAAGAAATTTCTTTGCTTAAGGGTGCTATAAGGTCATTCACATATATTTTAAACTTTAACCCCTCTTCTTCCCAAGAAAAACAACAGCAACAAAGAATTTTATTTTTTAAAAAAAAGGATAGATTGGTGAGACTTTCTTTAAGCCTTCACGCTGACTGATAGAAAAAATTTAAGTACAAAGAAAAATTGTTTTTGTGACTTTAGGATATTTTAATAGAGTTCTTCAGTTAATTGGTTACTTGTTACAGTGGCTGGTATAGGTAAAATTTTACCACCCATACTCAAGTTTCGAAATTAGTAATGTTTAGCTGTATTTTGCACCTGTAAATTTCAATTTGATGACTGCTTTTACGCATAGTCATTTTTTTTATGCCTAACTCTTTAAAATTTCCTCTGCTTTTTCTGATCAAATATTTAGTCTCTTTTTTTTATTAATGTAACCAATACATGTTGATTCCATTTAGTCTTATACATTATTCTATTTAAGCAAAATATTTCATTTCAATAATGATTTTTCCTTCAAATGCTGCTGAATGTGGGAGGGGTTTTAATTATTCAAATTTAATTGAAAGATAAACAACACAAGTATGTTCTTAAGATACATAAAGATACAAATAAATGTAAATATATTGCTTGACGGTGCGTAAAAACATACATAAAAACATTTAAAATCACATTAAAGTCCTTTTAAAATCAAAACGTTTTTAACCGAACTTACTCGGTTATCATCAGTGAAAAACTAACCGAGTAAGTTTGGTTGAAAACGTTTTGATTTTAAAAGGACTTTAATGTGCTTTTAAATGTTTTTATGCACCTTCAAGCCATATATTTACATTTATTTGTATCTTTATGTATTTTAATTATTAAACAGGATGAATTTGCACTGAAATTTTAACTTTTTATTGAAGTATGTTCTTATTAAATTACTCATATAGATGCCACAAAAAATAAGTATGCTTCATTCATATGCATTTCTTTATGTTTTTCTCAAAAAAAAATAGATTATAACATTTAAAATACGTTATTGGTATACAAGAAATTAGATTATTTAAAAAATATTTTTCTTTAATAATTGATAAATATAAATAAAAAAATAAAGGCGGGAAGGGAGATTTGATAAGCCTTAACTTCTTGAATGTATACATAATTGCACAACTTAAGTACTATATATTATCAGCAGGCAAGTACATAGGACATTATAAATCTAAAAATCAACACTACTTAATTCACACATAAGTAATAATTGATAATGACATTATGTATAGAGAAGTAAATGCTAAATTTTTACTTTGCAACAAAAGATAAATTTACTAACATAAATTATGCTTAAAATATTAACAGTAATTTGTGCTTAATTCTAATTGTTTTTATAATTTTCTCATTACAATAAAGTACACTCTTCATTTTCTAGAAGTCCAGTGCCATGATGTTTCCGACAGTGACGTGTCAGATAGTGAACTGCAGTCACCTTTCAGTCCTGACGAAGATTATTGTGATAAGAAAAGTACCCTGGAGAGGAAAACCAATCGGGAGAAATTGTTTGATACTGCTGTCCCTCATACAGAATTACTTGATACAAGTGCTGCTAAAGCCAAAGCTGAGTTGGCAAATAAAGGAAGTCTAGCTAATAGGCAGCCTCCTTCAATTAAAAAGATATCATCATTTGATCTGGTATGATTCAGAAATATTTTTTGTTGTTTTTATTCATTTGTAAAATTTTGTTGTTTCATGTAATTCTAAGTATTCTTTTGAATTATCCCTAGTCTCCCGAGAAAGTACCAGTGTATGATATTTTCATCAATACAGAAAATCCACAGTGAGTATTTTTTTTTTATCATAATTTTTGTTTCATAACTGCATATATTATAAAGAATGTGTTAGTTTCATAAGTCTTTGTTATTAGCAATTAAGAATTAAAATAGAATATAATTTTCTATGTAATCTGGTCTATAGATTATTTTGTAAATAAAAATTAATGTAAAAGCATAAAATACTTTTTAATAACACCATAAAATAAGGTGCTTAAAATATATTATCATTTGATGTTTGATTGATGGAAAATTGGATTTTGCTTTTTGATGGGAATTTGTTTTTTGAACCATTTCTCAAGTGTGAGAAAAGATCTAATTACCCCCAAAGTTGAATGAAACTCAATTATTAAGGACTTGTAACATTCAGTTAAAAATTTATGAATCATTGAGATCAATTCTGTCAATAATAGTTTTTCATTTGTTAATACTTATAAATAGCATGTTAAAATAAATGCAGGGCTAAAGATAATTTCCCCTTTCTCCCAAGCAGTTCTATTCGACCACCATTTACAAACGTTAAGACTGCCTTCTTGAAAACCAAAAAAAAAAAAAAAAAAAAATCAAGTCTTGCATGAACTGTTTTGTATTTATTCTGTGAGTTTGTAGATTTTTACATAATGTATATATATTTGGCTAATGTTTTCATCACTTGTTGTCAAAAATTACATTACTAATAATACTATTATTTTGAGTGATTTTACTGAATTATGAATTTTTGAATTAAAAATCATCCCTCTTCTGTATTACGCTATTTTTTATTTAAGAAATTGCTTTCTTTTAGATCAACTGAGAATGGAGATTCCACGAATATAAATACTTGCCCAAGTGATTCTGCAGTGAATGGGATGGAAGATGATCTGGTATCCTCTCCACCTCTAACATTGTTAGAAGAAATGAAGGCAGCTGTTGCAGCAAGACAAGCTCGAAGTAAGAATCTTCCTTTTTGTTTATTATTTATAACCAGTGCTGTTGTTATAAATAGTTTAAACTGTGTTATTTATTATTTTTTTTAATTGACAAAAATGCCACTGAAATTTTTGCTTTAAAAAAAAAAAAACAAAAAAAAAAAAAAAAAAAACTAGTATTTATGCAATTGATCACAGGTTAATAATTACAAAAACCACTGAAAATATTAGAAATTATTAATTATTTAGTACTAGCTGACCCGCCCGGCGTTGCCCAAGCTCGTGTAATAAACTGAAATCTTTTAACAAACGAAACTCTGGCCAAGGTTTCCAATGGCTTCGACACCGTATACCGGGCACGCTCGCACGTTCCGGAAAATCTTTTATTTCCCCCTTCCACTGCCAGGGGAGCAACCTCTTTCGGAAAGAACTTCTGAGACAGGTTAACGTTGCCTACGGTACTGTATAGTAGGTGTGCGACAAAATCGAGCTGGTTTCGAGAAGATGGGAACATTATAAGCCGAGTTATTAAAATAAGGCACAGTTAGAGAAAATAATCATGAGTGAGGTGCCAGGTGAAGGGGATGTTCAAGTGTCCTTCAGAAAATGACTAATTAAGAGGACTACGATGCATCTTTAAAAATTCGTTCGTTTGGTTAAGCTAGAAACTTAATTACAAATTTGGCTTAAACTATTATTCGGAAATAGTGGTAGCCTCTACTCATAAATTTAGTTTAATGTTATAAAGGGTGTCTATTAAGTTAATTATAATGTTTGGAATCACTTGCGTTCAAATTGGAAAGATAGTTGCTGAGATATGGGAAAGGTGGCATAGTTAGGTAAAAGAAGCAGTACTTGAAGCAGGGGTCGGGATGTCCAAGTGCCGTTCAGCAAATGACTAATTAGGACAACCGCTATGTATCTTTTAAAATTTGTTCGTTTGATTAAGCTACGAACTTAATTAGAAATTTGGCTTAAACTATTATTCAGAAATAGTGGTAACCGCTACTCATAAATTTAGTTTAATGTTATAAAGGGTAACTATTAAGTTAATTATAATGTTTGGAATCACTTGTATTGAAATCGGAAAGATAGTTGCTGAGATATGGAAACGGGAAATAGTTAGAGAAAACTTTGAAGGAGGGCCCCGGAAGGGGGGGGGGGTGGCGAATGTTCAAGTGACCTTCAGCAAGTAACTAATTAGGAGGATGGATCACTATACATCTTTAAAGATTGATTCATTTAGTTAAGCTAGGAACTTATTTTGAAATTTGTCTTAGGCTATTATTCGGAAATACTGGTAATTGCTTTTTAGAAATACACCTTGAAGCAATGAATGCTGAGTTTTATGATAATTTAGTAAAAATGGAACTAAATGGAGAAGTTCGGAACATTATTACTGAGATATTACTGAGAAACTGAGATTTAAAATAGCAGTATTCTGTATATAAAACAACAATTAAACGCTACGGGTTAAAATTGTTAAATGTAATTAAACCCCTACCCCTCGCCATTCCCGCAAATATATAACAAATAATCTGTTAAATAGTTTTCTGTAATAGTAGTCTCTATCATAATAATATATGTCTTGTTTTAAAAAAACCTTAAACCCAGATAATTATAATGAAGAAAAACGTGCCTGTAAATGTCGTAAACAGGTGGCGTTTATGTAATTTGCCGTGAGTAGATGGCGCTGTATTAGCTTGGCTATATGCAGGTAACTGCAATCAATGTTGGCACTGTTTCGTTATAAGTCCTTATCTATGCATCGTTACTCTGATTTATTTAATGTGTTCTGAGAAGATATTCTACACAACCAACCAACCGATGAAAAAAAGCGTATTTTTAATGAGAGTTCTTTGTGCATTTTAATTAATATTTCAGAAAGTAATTAAAATATTAAAATTCTGACGCAATGTTGCACCAGGAGAGGATTTGGACTACCTAAATCTAAATTTCCAGCCTTCTAGGTGGCCTAGATTTTCATAGCCATCGCCAACAGACACACAGACACACAGAGCGAAACTTTCTTTTATTAGTATAGATATCTGCATTTAATGCAATCTTTCCATAGTAGGTGAATCTAGATGTAGAAATATTTAAATAATATTTAAATGATAATCTATATATTTAAAACGCTAAGCGATTTCTTTCGACAATCCGTGAGAACAAACTACTGCATCAAATTACATCATTCTTTTTTTAAATGAAAGATATTTGGACACAGATTTGTTATCGTACATTCATTTGTTTGAAAATTTAATTAAATTAACCGTAATTTTCAATTAAACTTTTACTTCTGCTAGTGACGTCATAATCGGATAACGCCTACTGTTGCGAAGCATAGAGTTTATTTTCTAAACTCTGTGGTTGAATAAAAGAGAAATAATAAATATTAAAAGCACGCGGTTTTAAAGCCGAATTTATTAATTTGCAAGTTAAATTTCGGTAAAAATACTTATCCGCGTGTTTTATAAGCGAATAAAAATTCATATTTATTGTGACGTCACGGGAATATTGTCCATTGGGTTTATTTTATCATTATGCATTATAACTTTGTTGATGCCATTTTTTCATTAAAATTAAATACAAAATATATTTATTTGTGTGCATGGTGTTTAAGCATTAATGTAAGGTATATGAAGTACGTGTGAAAAGTTTGCGCCGGTGTAAATGACGTTATGCTTAGCTTGATGTGTATTTTAACATTGATAAAACTAAAGAGAAAAATGTATATGATTGTGTTAACATGACATAATTTTACTGATTTTTGCATTCATAATTATAAAGATTAGAATTGGAGCCGTCATTGATTTCTTGATTCTACCTTCATTACATGTTACCAATTGCTTTTTTTTTTAATTATAGGATAGAAGATTTCCTTTTTTAATAAAAAAAATCACAAAAGTAAAGGATTTCAGGAAATTTAAAGTTATTAAAAATAGTGTTATGGTAGAAAAAAATCTTGAAATAATGATTGTATTTTTAGCTAGAATAAACAATGTAAGACTAATATTTCATAGGAACCAGAGGGCCCGTGCGAGGATTTCGCACTGAAATCTAATATTTTTTAGGTACTTCTCTATTATCCCGTCGACCACTTTTCATAACAAAAAACTATCGCCAAACTGTAAGATTAAATGCCAAAAATGCAGTTCCATTTACTTGATGTCAGAAGCATTATACGTGTTTGTTACTTCAAGTGGTTTTTAATTCGACATTTGCGTGTATTTTTCATTATGTTTTACTGATTTATTAGTTACTTTATTAATTAAAATAAGAATTGTCCTTAAATTCTTATATTTTATTTATTTATTTATTTTGATATTCCAATGGCAACGTTCTCCCGTTTATTTGGCGATAGTTTTTTGTTATGAAAAGTGGTCGACGGGATAATAGAGAAGTACCACTTATTATCAATATGTAATATTCATTAGATGCAGGTTTAAACTTCTAAAGAAAAAGTAAGGATAAAAATATCTGCAAACAACATTTAGTTTTTAGTCAATCCAAAATATTATCTAATTTATTCCATGAAAGTTAGAGTAAAAACTGATCCAAGATTGCAAAAGGCACGCTAGAGAAAGAAAAAATAATAACAATCATATTTTGACTGCATTAGAGGATGACGTCATCCGCTTCGGGAAAAACATGGGACATAGAAATATAAATCTAAACATTTCAATTTCAATGTCGCTTTTTAATCATAAATATAAAATAAACCCGTGCGGTGTATTTTATAATTGCTGAGCATCATATAATGTGCTATTTTATTTTTTTGGCAACAATAATTTGAGGAAAACCTTTCATTTCTTTTAAGAAAACAATGTCGATTTAATTTTTAATTTTCAGCAAATTTTAATCAAAAACATGTTTTAACGAAATGTTAAGTGTGCTATGTCAGAAGCCTGTTCAAAATCCTTTCATATGCTATCTCATTCGTCGTTCTGCATTTCGTATTTTCTGCGAAAAAGGGTGTTGACAAGAGAAATAATATATATATATATATATATGATTATTTTGGTAGGTTTGTTATATGTTCATTTAACAGTTCCTTATTAGCGCAAAGTCCTATTTCTTTCACTGTGAATTTCTCTTTCGATGTCAAAAAATGTTTTTCTACTTTTGGACGCCAGTCAAAATACAGTGGCACTTTTTAGAAATGTACAACAGTTGTGTCAACAAAGGCGCTATCGCTTCAGTTTTCATGGCGCTTACATCAATTCGAAATACTACAAATTTCTGTTTTTTACTACATTTTACAATTTTAATTCTTACATCATCAATTAGAAAAAAAATTAGCTTTCGATTGAAATTTATTTGAAAACTGCCGCTTAATTTAACGACTTTTTAAATATTTTTCAAGCATGAAATTTTTTTCAATTCTATCTTATCAATGACCACCAGTTTACTTCAATAATGTAAAATAGCCCCTGGGAAAGTTGCCACAATTGAAAATAGATTTCCTAACCATCATAAAAAGTGAATAATAATTTAAAAAAAAAAAATGTGATAAATCATAGGATCAGATTAACCATAAGATAGAACGTTTTGGCGCTAAACAAAAATCTGTCAGAAAAAAAAAGACTATTTTTAGTTTATGTTGAACATAAAATTGATATGTTGAATTCGTTGATGAATATGTTCCATCAGATATCAGGATATGCTAGGAATTGTATTTTTTTATTTTTTTACATTTGCCAACTGTATAAGAGGAAAAATATCCCCGACTGTGATGGAAAAGGGATAATCATCCTGATTATGTCAAGGAACCGAAGAAACCATACAAATAAATTACACTTGAAAACATTAAAAATCTCCATCTGCAGATAGATTTATTACTGTAAAAAACTTCTTAATCTTTGCATAAAAATTGATTAGCTTAAAACAAGGGATGTGTTTTAGAAGATATGGATTTGAAACGAACAATGATTAAAGAGGACATTTTCAAACTTTTAATTTAATCATTTTAAAACTTTTTAAACGTCGAATTTCGACGGTGCTTTTGGGCAGATGCAATGCACATGTGCATAGGAGCTCATTCGGTTGCATTATCACATGGGGGTGAGATGTGTGCTTTATTTACTATGTTCTGTTATTTACTGAATATGATATGAACGTAGGAATATACTATTTGTATATACTTCATAGGTCCATGAATTTTTTTTCTTGCCGTGGGGAATATGGTGGTAATGTCAAACTGATTTGCATTACACAGTTATTTACGGATTTTTTGTTTAGAGTTTGCATCGGAAATAGTACTGTATTTGACTGGGGAAGAAAAAATATTTGAAAGACTGTTTTATACGCAACCCTTCATAAATAATAAAGAAGCTTATTTTACTGATACTGTTATAGTTTTTTTTTTGCGTCAAGTTTTGACGGGTCCCATCTAGTTGTAGATTTAAGTGTTCTCAACATACTTAAGAGTAAGAATTGTCAAAATTTCCCCCCTGCTGTCCTACTCACTGAAAGAAAAAGCTAAAAGACATTGGTAAAACTAAAATACTTTTTTAGGCATTTTAGCTAAAATGCTAAAGAAACTTGTTTGTCAAGTTCCTTGATTATTGAAAATAACTGATTTTAAAATGCAGATTCATTGAATGATATTCGAATTTGGAAGTTTTCCAATTTTCACTTGATCAGTATGGGGGAATATATATATATATATATATGGAAAACTATTTGAAACATTTCATGTGCTTATATACAGGGATTATTTGGAAAGTAAGTTCTGGAGTATTATAAATATCTGCATCTGAAGGATGGACCTACTCTGCCGAGACGGTATCGCATCCTCAATGACACAAAAATGTATCATAGCAATGCACAGTTTGTGTGGTGTAAAAATGATACATGTAAATGTGTGCTAATGATATTTAAGATGATTCCCGCCAATTGTAAAAATTGTTCTGTAATTTGTTTTTTGAAAGCAAGGAATATGTAACCAATAGAAATCCCTGGACAAATCTGTGAGGTGTTTTGAGTGATGTTATTTTTAGAATATGAGTTTTCTCAATTGCTCAGAATGGAAGTGCACAATAAAGTAATAAATGGCATCTGTGGTGAAAAATAAACTGGTTCATCTGATTGACCAGCATAAGGACTTTCACCTTTTCATATATGTGAAGAAATTCTTGGGTGGATATTATTTTGATGATGATGGCTAGGTGTAATGTGCTGCAACATTGTCTAATCTTACTGGAAGATACCTCCTTTGATTCTGGCATACAAATACTTGTGTTTCATCATACATTCTAATATGAGCAAATCTTGTGTGTGTGTGGATATATATATGCAAATTTTATCTTAAAAACGGCTCTAACGATTTTGTATCCTACCATTTTGGGGCACCAGAAAACCATTGGGCTATGTCACATGTTTGAGAAAATTTGATTAGTGGGTCATTTTGGGTCACCATGGGTCAGGGTCAAGCTAATTGTATCTATAAAATGGTTCAAATGATTTTGACTAAATTTTGTATCCTACCATTTTCGGGCATGAGAAGACTATTGGGCTGGGTCACATATTCGAGAACTTTAGATTAATGGGTCATTTTTGGGTCAACGCGAGTCAATTTTATATAAAAAACGGCTCTAACAATTTATTGCCGAAACGTCAGTGAAGGCTTACTGTTGAGACCCGAAAAGTTTTTGGTTTCCGTCTGTTTGTCTGTCTGTTCCGCGATAACTGCCGTAAAAATGATCCGATTAGGTTGATTTTTGGTAGGTATGTTGGTGAGGTACCCGGAATTAGCTGTATAGTTTTTAGTTACATTTGGTTCATTCGTTCGAAAAATATAGAACATTTCTTTTTAGGTCATAATGCTTTCCTATGGGACTGCAGACGATTTTCAAATTTAATTTTTAACTGAAATGGAAATCGCCTATTTGAATAATGGATTTCAACGTAAAATTATGGATGTTGATTTTTGATATGGGGGTTTTAAATATATCCAATAATTTTGAAAAATTGCCGATACATTTATTAGAATTGAGATATTAATTGTTTAAATGATTGGAATTTTTTTTTGCATCTGTTCCGGAAATATAAAACTTTTATTTTCATGTTTTTACAAATTTTAAAATGCATTTCTTTTTACTTTGCTCTTTAATTTATCAGTTGCCTAGCAACGATATTTCAAAGAAGATAAAAATAATAAAAGTAACTCGCACTATTTTGTTCCAATAATTTATTAGCAAAATAAATTATTTTTGTATTCTATTGACATAAATCAAGAATTTATTTTAATACAAGTTTTTTTTTTTTTAATCTAAAAAGTTGCATGAATATGAAGTTCATAAGAATTTCAGAATATCATTGCATAATCCATGTTTAATTTAACGTTTCTAATTTCTGAAACCTCCGAAGAATTGTATATGCCTATAAATATGTATGCAATAGAAAAAAATTAAATTGCGGATTATAAGATGCTAAATAATATGAAAAGTGAGATTAAAAAACAGTGACTTGAGCTGACGTTGAGGCTCCTGATCTGCAGATTTACTAGTATTAAATTTTATATCCTACGAGTTTCAGGCACAAGAAAATCATTGTGCTAGGTCACATGCTCAAGAAAATCCAATTGGTGGGTTCATTTTTGGATCACTGTGGGTCAAGCTAATTTTATCTAAAAAAGGCTCAAGACTATTTTGACTAAATTTTATATCCTATGGATTTCGGGCACGAGAAGATTGTTGGGCTAGGTCACATGTTCAAGAAATTTTGGTTAGTGGGTCATTATGGGTCAAGCTATTTTTATCTTAAAAACAACTCAGAGGATTTGAACTGAATTTAGTATCCTACATTTTTTGGACACAAGAAAATCATTGGACTAGGTCACAGGCTCGAAAAATTTGATTAGTGGGTCATTTTTGGGTTACTGTGGGTCAAGCTAATTTTATCTAAAAAACGACTCAGACTATTTGGACTTAATTTTATATCCTATGGGTTTTAGGCATGAGAAGACAATTGGGCTTGGTCATATGTTCGAGAAAACTTGATTAGTGGGTGATTTTGATATGGGCCATTATGGGTCAAGCTATTTTTATAAAATAAAAGACATTATATTAATAAAAAGAGAGAAAAATATATCAAGTTGAACTCAAAGCTAATTTTGACTGAGCATAACTCGGTCTTTCCTGCTCGTAATGATAAATACCTTTAATGTGCTGGGTGATTAAGTAGAAATGTAATGCAACATGTTTCATCCATCTATATTAATAAAAGAAATTTTTTGTCACTGTGTTTGTCTCTTTGTTTGTTAGCAATGGCTAGGGAAATATATTGCATATAGAGATCTGCAAGTTTAGTTCCTGATAGATGAAGATTGATTAGAATGCACCTGAGGCTCGGATTTTAGATTTTTTTTTATATATTTTAAAAAAATCATGTTGAACTGAATAATTTGTGTATTGCCCTAATCTCCCAAGTTTGCTATAGATTTTGACCCATGCATAAAAGTATCAAAATTCAATCTTTTTGCCTGATATAGTAAGTTTTGTCTTTTTTCAATAAAGTTCATTCAGAATTCGTTCAGCAATTTTTGAATTTTTTGTGATAATTTTTTTTTTTCCTTAAAAATGTGAAGTTTGTTTTTTATCAACCAATTTCTATTTTGATACATTATCCTCTAATCTTATATTTTATACATCTTCCCGTATAAAGCTAATTTTTGCAAATCAATTATTTATTTATTTTTTAATATGGAATAGTTTTTTTTAAGTTAATTATTAAAGAAAGTAAGGGCATCATTTTTTTCTTTTTTTTAATTTATCTGAAACCGTGAAGAAAGAGAGAAAAAAAAATTCCAGCATTGGCATCCTAAGTAATCCCCTTTATCATGAAAAAAGTTACTATGATGATCTAACAGTCTAGAACATTTTTTATTTTTATTTATATTTTTTTTACGACATGGAAAGAGATAAGGTTTGTTTGGAAAATCGACTAGTGTAGTGAGATGAGATATAGTTGAAATAATCCTGAGAAATGGTAAGGTTATTTTAGTTAGTGTTGAATTCTGGGAATGGCCGAGCTAGTAGGTAATAAATATATACTATGTTGCTGCACTACCTAGAGAACCTGAAAAATTCAAGAATTTGGAAATTAATCAACTAAGTCAGTGGGAAAAATTAAGCAATTCAATGCTTTATCCAAAATCTTGAAAAGTCTGGAAATTTGATAAAATTCTATTGCAATCTACAAGGAAGTGTGATTTTCAGGCCACCAAAAGTGAGAATCTTACACAATTTGGCAGATTCCACATCTTATTAAAAAAGAAAAACATAATAATAATCGAAATTACCTTTCTTTCACAATTTCTACTTTCTCCTCCCAAGTAACCAACCAAAGCAAACAGTCTAAAAATTTTAAAATTCATTAATAGACATTTTAAATTTTCTTCAGCAGTATTTTTTATTTTGAAGTAACAGTAAATAATTAATCATCTCAAGCCTCCATCTTCCCACTGAATTATCTTTTCCCCCTCTTTCTGTTTGCTTCATGTTAAAAATAGCATTTATCTAGACTTCTAAAGTTGATGGTGGTACAGTATACAAATAAATATTGTATACTGAATATAATGTAAAAGTATTGTATACTACATTGTTTTACAGTTTGAAGAAAACTTTATTTGAAACTTTTTAATGATCATAAGTTGTTAAGAGAGTAATTTCTGTTGTAGACCTGAGAGCAAGTCTTTGATTTAATTCGGAAAAGGAATTTTTAATCAGTATCATCTGTGTTTAGAAAATATGTATATTTGAGTGATACAATATTTTACCTGCAGCGTGTCCAGTACAAACTATACCGCTAGACTTGAATTTTCTTGAAACCTGGAAAAGTCTGGAAATTTCATTCTGCTGTTTGAATAGTATCCCTGTTTCCACCTTTGCCCACACCTGATTTCTTATTGTTTTAACAGAGTTGCGGAACTTACATTTTGAATAATTCTCATATTTTATCTGTCCATATTCTCACTTTATCTCTTCTCAGCTGACTGCATCAGGCATGCAAAAGTTCTGTTATGATACATTCCATTTATACTTTTAAATTCAATAGTTTTCATTAATTATTTTACTTAAATTAAATATTTAATCCTTATTAATCATTAATTAAAAGTTTTCATATTAATTAACATTTAAATTGATTATTTAATCGTTATTATTTAAACAGTCAATAATTTCTATCTTTTTAAAATTAATCTTTTTAACTTTTCTTCTAAGATATTATTATTAATTAAATATAACTTCTAGAATTAAATCACTTTTTAAAAATCAATATCAATAATCACTTGTAAATTAAATTATAATCATGCATTTAAATCTCTGGATAGAGAATTAAAGATTTCCGTTGGTTGACATCGATTCCGGTAAAGTACCGCGATTTTTCTTCTAAGTTAAAATATATAATTTCTACTTTTTAAATATTAATTATTTTTGTTTTAAAATTGATGCAATAGATTAAACATAATTAATTATGCAGTCTGCCAAAATCCTAGCAAGATTCAACGTAAATCGTGGCAGATATGAATTTTTAAACATTTTCTCTAATTTCAATGTTTACTTCGTTTGCCTTCACTATGATGCCTGGCCATTTTGAATCGCATCTTCGTGCGTTCAAAAAACAACAACTTAAGAGGTAATTGTCACCCATTTTGATGTAGGGGTCGTTCGAGTGGACATTCCAAGGTTAAGGGGTGCATTTTTCAGTGGGGGAAAAGGGGAATTCAAATTTGTTCTAGAACATTCGCGTACGTAAGATCTTAATTTCCGCTACTTGTTGCTAGGGAGTAAGTGTTTTCCTTTCGCCAGTATCGTTCGCGTGTAGAGTTGAGTTGTCGCACTAATGCTTTTTAGCAGTTACGGTTGAGTGTTAAGCGGTGCGAAACGAAGAAGAGGAATGTTTCGCCTTTTCTGATTGGATAGTTTGGCTGGTGTTTCGGTTAAACTTGGTAGAGTTTGAATTCAAAAATTTTTTTAGTCAGTTGCTGCTCTCCGTTGACTTGGGATGTAGGTGCAGGAGAGGATAAAAGGCAGTGTTTGGCCGAAAGGCCAGACACTATGTAAAAATATTTGAGTGAAGACAGATGTGCTGCTGGTATCTTCAACGCCGTTAATGTTCTGATAAGATTTCGGAGTTTTACTATATTTTTAATCCAGAAAATGTCTCTCTAATTAAAAGAGACTATCTTCACCAGCTTCAATTCTTCATAATTCAGCATCAATTCTTCATAACCTAAATGCGATATTCGTAAAGATTTCTACAAAATCCGTGCAGATTCCTCTTCATTTAGATATTCAATGTTTTCCGACTTGTATGGATATTCTGCCAGTGATAAAGATGTCATCCGCGTAACATATTAGATTCATCAGTCTGGTGTGTTTAAAGCTGCTAGAATTATGCCACCAAGCAATGGGAGTGTTCCTACTCATGCTTATTTCTCCAGCTAGATATGAATAAAGTATTTCACCGTTTATAGTAAGTGCTTCTTTTCATCGTTCCGTCGCTTCAGTCCAGATTAATTCTCCAGCTAGATATGAATAAAGTATTTCACCGTTTATAGTAAGTGCTTCTTTTCATCGTTCCGTCGCTTCAGTCCAGATAATGCAGAAAAATGAGTATCTTCTCAAGTGCGATTAAAGATCAATTCTGAATATAACTATAAAATAGAACAATTTCTAACTTAACTTAAATTTTAGCATAGACGATTAATTTTAACGAAGATCCTAGTAATCTCTTTTATCTAGAACATTTAAATTACTAATGTTGAATTGAACTGTGTAGATTATGATGAAGATAGCTTATTTACTTAGATAATTTGTATGTATTTTATTGAAGTGGCCACAGTTAAACTAGATAAAATGTCTTGTGTGAATAAAATCAATTATTTACTTATATTCCTGTCATCAGCTTTATTTGGGTGAGTTGTATTTTTCTTATTTTCATTTCAGATCTAAATTCGTGCATATACTCCAGTTTGAGTAATTTTATCATCAGCTACTCTAAATTATATTTTACTGAATTACTTACATTATATTTGAGATTTCAGTATTATTTTTACAGTTTAATTTTGTTTCATTAGTGCTAGGTTTAACATCGTATTTGGTGCTTCCACTATACGCGCGACCTGTATTGAGAAGTTGGAGTGGGATTTAGAGTAAACATTTATTCTAATTTTCTGTCTTAATTTAGGCATTTTAAGAATTCTGTTTGCTTTATCTCCTAACCCAATTTTTCCTTACATTTAATGGTACCGCGACTCAGTGAAACGTTCTTTGTAGGTTTTTGCTTAAATTTAATATGACTATATTTGCACAAAATTTAAATAATTAATGTTTAATAAATACTAAAATTTACTGTGTGCAAAAGCTTATATATTTTTTTTTGGTGTCCATGTGCCAATTTTTTTTTTCCTCTCATAGAAATCTTATTTGTAATGTTTATTATGATTTTAAAAGAGTGATGCAAGTAATTGAAGACTATAATATCTGGTTGTATAATATATTTATATAAAATTGTGAATGTTTTGGTACAACTCTTTAAAAGTTTGGGTAAAAAGCTGATAATTGTGTTTTTACAAAGTTTTAGAAAATTATTGTATCTCTCAATGACTACAAATTTTATTGCAGTTTATTTCATCTTGAGAAAAGATATTTCAGTTAAAATTATGTTCAAGAAAATTCATTCAGCTTTTCCTTACAAGTTCCTTGAAGAAAAATCACTTTTTAAAAAAGCATTTTCTGATATTCTCTGAATTGATGAAAAGAAAATATTAGTATATAAGGGGAAGGAAGAGGATGTTTAATCTTCAGACATTTTTTCTGCTGAAAGCTTTGGAGTTCATTTCTGTTCCTTTCTCTTCACGTGCTCAGGATTGACTATCAAACATTAATATCTTTCTTTTCCCCCCTTCCCCCCAAAAAGCTTTTTTTTAAGTATCTCAGTTGTTGTTTGCTCTTCTAAACCCTATTTCTATTATCATTTTCCCAGATATCAGTAATAAAAACAATTTATAAATGGGGACTTATTTTTGTTGCTGAGTTAAAAGAAAAGGTGCTCCAAAAATCTAATTGAAACCTGTATTTATAAAAGATTGACTTAGTTTCAATTTTCATATTTTATAAAATTAACCCTACCTGTAATGGCTATTTGTAAAACTTGTATCTGTTGTTTCAGCTGACCCAGTTTTATAATTAGAGAATCAGGCTGACTCACAAAGTTTTAAGTAGAATGCAAAGCCTGACAATGAAAAAAAAAAAAAAGTCAAGTTTTTTTTTTCTTTTTTTGAAGTAACAGTAAATAATTAATCTTCTCAAGCCTCCTTCCCACTTGAAGGTCTATTTCTCCTCTCCCCATTTGTCCCCTGTTAAAATAATGTTTATCTGGACTTAAGTGGATTTTGCTTCAGTATACAAAAAATATATTGTATAGCATGTTTTTACAGTTTGTAGAAAACTTCATTTGAAACTTTGTAATGGTCATAAGTTATTAAAGAGAGTAATTTCCTGTTGTAGTCCCGAGAGCAAGTTGATCAGCCTATATTATGAACTTCTGAAAGTCACGTGAATCATAAAGTTTTTAAAATGTCGTTATGGATATATATATATATATATATGAAAGGATAAAAAGTAAAACCCTTTTTAAAATGCAAATTTAAAATTCAAAATTTAAAACCCCAAAACATTTTTTCTAATTTCATAAATCTAATTTGCCCCTGATATCTTTGTTTTCCTGCATTACAATTATTACTTTCAGGCATAATTTTTGATCTCTCCTTAAGATTAAAAGTGCTGACTATTACGATTTTTGTAAGCGCTTGCGGTTAGGGTTGGACAGCCAGATGCTGTGGTCTGGGGAAAAACCCGGGCAACATGCGATGGCTAAGTAGCCAATTAAATGTCTGTTACCACCTACACCCTGGAGCGCTCTCTAGTAAAAAATATTGGAGTTAGGCTCTAACAAAAAGCAGGAGCATGCATTTTTCGTGGCTTCTCGGCTGCTATGAGGACCCACGCTCGGCCACTTCCTGAAAATATCATTCTCGGGGCCTGTTTGAATGTAGAAGCCACGTCGACACCGGCCCGAAACTGCCATCTCTAATGCAGCTTTTAAGTCCATGATGTCCACGTAACTAATGGCTCGACAAACCCCTGGGTCTGGCTTGGTACCAAAGAGACTGTATTTATAAAGAAATAAAAAAGTCAGACTCCAAGAATGAACTCGGTTATTATTTCAACGACCACGACATGACATCGCCCCGGTCCCGGAAACTACTTCATGTGCATAAAGTAAAAGGATGATACCAATCTGCCCTCTCAATAATTCATTACATATATATATATATATATATATATATATATATATATATATATATAGAATAAGGTTTTTAGGAGGTTGGACAATTTTGGTCTGTCCCTATATAAATTCTTTTGAATAGTTTCAGTGCTATGAAATTGTATTGCTGGGATCAGAAAGGCCACATTGATGTAGCAGTTTTTAGCATGGAGGGAAAAAAAAATTAGAAGTGAGTAAAAAAATCTGTAGCCTCAAAATGAAATAAAGGTTAAGGCAATTAATAAGTCAATTAATGAGTAGGACATTATTCTGTTGTGTAAATGTCCTTTAAAAGATCATTAAGCTATATGAATTTGTCATCATTGTATAGCTTTAGAATTTTTCAACATTTCTTTGAACCATTTTCATCACTGCTGGATTGAAAAAAAAACTTGAAAAACAATTTATAAATATTTAGAATTAAACTATTTTAGTAACTGGTTAATTTTAATGATATTGTTTATAGGGAGACAGTTACTTTTTAATGTGGGGGTGCACAGTCCCTGGCCTGTAGGCCACCAATATATCCCTATTTTCATACAGAATAATTTACCTTATTTAATACCAGAAACTTTGCTATTAAGTAAGTCAAAAAAATATTGTGGTTGCTTTTCGAATATTGTGGTGGCAAATACCTTTCAGGCAAAAAGGTTGTGCAGCACTATTTTAATGATTAGAAAAGAACCTCTCATATCACCTTCATTTGTTCAACCTTATAACTCAGTTATTAAGTACTTGGCTTACAATAGAGTTTGTTTAATTGTCATTCTTTCATATTTGTTACAAAATTAAATATGCCTTTGATATTTATATCTAGATTGAAAATAATATTTTTTGCATGATTTTAATGATAGCTACTTTAATATCAATAATTTTTATTCCAGTAAATCTCAGTTCATCTTCTGAAGAACAGTATGAATCAGAAGAAAAAGTTTACTTAAACACCACCATACATGTCAAACAATCCTGTGAATCTATATCCCAATCATCACTTGAAAGTTATACACATGAGATCTCCCAGTCCAGAGCATCGTTGCATTCAATGTCTAGTCAAATGAATGCCTCTTCTTATTCGCCTGTGCACTGTTCTGAACCATCCATATCTGATCATTCAGTGATTTCTGACCAGTCTATGTCTGCAAATACAAATGGTATTTTTTTAAATACTGTTTTTATGAATACATATATGCATATTATTATTGTATTTTTAATAGTAATCTGTGATGTAATTAATTTTTCTTCTGATGATTATTTTATATTGATTTTAGCAGTTCACAAGAAAAAAAAAAAAGTTGTGCTTAATGCTGTTCTCTGAAATGAACAACTTTACTCATCAATATACTAGAACAATTTCTTTGGAACAAATGTTATTGCCTGTATTAAGAATTAAATTGAAATACTTGAATGTGATTGGTTATTATAATATAATCACACATATTGCAAAGTTTGATAAATATTTGTTCAATTGGAACATTTTTGCAAATTTATTTTTTTATTGATGCATATCATTAGGCAAAACAAAAATTGTCATTGACTATGTTAGAAGGTTTAATAGACATTATTTTCAGAACTTTTGCATTATTCCAGGACTTTGCAGAGAAATATATTTTTGATACTAAAAAATATCTGTTCAGAATATTATTTAAAAATAATTGGTTTAACAATATATATATATATATATATATATATATATATATATACAGGGTGCATCAAAAAGCTTTGAGACATTTTAAAAATTAAAAAACAAAATATATGCAAGATAAATACTAGAAATTCACATATGTATTACCTGAGATATTAGAGTTTTTTTAAATATAGTTAATAAATTTCAGTATGTGCACTTTTTGTGACACGGAGAATATCTAGTCGATAATCTTATCTCGGCCCAAGTTCACTCCAACATTGATTGCGATACACAGATCTCCAAATTCTGACATGGTTTACTTCGCCAGAAACATAGAATGTTGCTTCATCTGTGAAAATGTTTTTTAAAAAATCGCTATCTTCCAGATAATTGAACATTGGCACAGCAAAATCAAAACGATGAGGTTTGTCATTCCTCTGTAAATTTTGGAGTACCTGCACTTTATACGCATGAAGGCAAGGTTTCTTATGGAGTACACAATGCACTGTTGGAAATGGAATTGATAATTCGCCACAATGTCAGAATTTGGGGATCTGTGTCACACAATCGATGTTGTATTGCATATGGGCCGAGACAGATTATCAACTAGATGTTCTATATGCCACGAAAGGTGCACATATTGAAATTTGACTATATTAAAAAAAAAACTAATATCTCATGTAACACATACGTCAATTTCTAGTTTCTATCTTGTATATATTTTGTTTTATAAATTCTTAAAATGTGTCAAGGTGTTTTGACTGTGGTTTTTTGATACTGTGTTATATTATTGAAAAAAAAATTAAAAAATTGTGATTTTTTTTTTTTTTTGTTGCATTGTAGATGCCAAATAATTGATATCATGCTTAGTTATTTTTAAGAGTATACCAGTTGAACTGGTATCATATGATAAAAGATTTCTACTTAGAGTTTTATATATTACTAGATGGAACCCGTCAAAATTTGACGGCAAAAAACTTGATAGTACCATAAAAATAAAATTCATAGCTGCTTTAAAATGTTTGAAACTTTTGCAGAATAATTCAAATAAATAAAAAACCCACTTTGAATTAAAGCTAGGTTGAAGAACAGCAATTGGCTAAGTTTCACTGGCACATGTACTCGCGGAATTTCTTTCATCTGACACATTTAGCGCTGTTGTGCAAGTAAATGGTAAGTGCCCCTTGGGGAGGGGGAAATGGCGGGATGGACCAAGGAGATGCATAACATGAATAAGCAGTCAAAGACCTTTCAAACGATATGTAACATGAGGGGTGTGTGCAAAATTTTAAAAAGTACCCCCTTGGGGGAGGGGGGGTAAAGTAGGGGATGGACACGGAACATGCATAATATGATTAAGTGATCACAGACCTTTCCAACGATATATAACATGAGGGTTGTGTGCAAAATTTAGAAAAGTACCTCTTTGGGGGGGGGCAAAGCGGGGAGATGGACATCAGAGATATGCATATGATTAAGCAGTCACAGACCTTTCCAACGATATATGACATGAGGGTTGTCTGCAAAATTTAGAAAAGTACCCCCTTGGGGGAGGGGGGGCAAAGTGGGGAAATGGACATTGGAGATATGCATATAATTAAGCAGTCACAGACCTTTCCAACGATATATGACATGAGGGTTGTCTGCAAAATTTAGAAAAGTACCCCCTTGGGGGAGGGGGGGGGCAAAGTGGGGAGATGGACATTGGAGATGCATAATATCATTAAGCGGTCACAGACCTTTACAACAATATATGACATGAGGGGTGTCAACAAAATTTAGAAAATTGCCCCCCTTAAGGGGGGGGGGAAGTGGCGGGATGGACCCCGGAGATGCATAACATGAATAAGCAGTCAAAGACCTTTCCAACAATATGTAACATGAAGGGATTGTGCAAAATTTACAAAAGTACCCCCTTGGGGGGGGGGGGCAAAGCGGGGAGATGGACATCAGAGATATGCATATGATTAAGCAGTCACAGACCTTTCCAACGATATATGACATGAGGGTTGTCTGCAAAATTTAGAAAAGTACCCCCTTGGGGGAGAGGGGGGCAAAGTGGGGGGATGGACACCGGAGATGCATAATATGATTAAGCGGTCACAGACCTTTTTAACGATATATAACATGAGTGGTATGTGCAAAATTTAGAAAAGTGCCCCAATTGGCGGGGGGGGGGAGGGGGGGATGGACCACACAGATGCATAACATGAAAAGGCAGTCACAGGCCTTTCGAACGATATATCATATGAGTGGTGTCAACAAAGAAAAGTCTCCGCCCCGTGTAGGCAAAACATACTCCCCCCCCGCGGGCCTAATAATTAATGATGCAGACTCATTTTTTAAATTCGTTCGCACCCCTCTTCTCCCGCAAAATGTTGTGAATTTTAAAAACTCCACTTACGAATTTTTTTATACCAAAAGCACTTATGTCCGTCGTCTGCATGCAGAGTTTTGTGCTTACAGACGCCAGACACAACAACACACACACAGACAGACGTTTACCGACATTAATAGTATAGATGATACTCAGTGCCTACACATTTCACCCTTTATAATTCAGCCAATGAGTTGACAGTTGTTCATTTCCAGAAACGAAACAATAATTCTTTAGGATGAATTTTGTTTGTTTGATACACCGTGGCAGAATGCGTGCAATGCAGCGACAGGCGTCAAACTTTTTAGGGCACCTGCAGACTAAAAACATATAATCAATCTTCGCGGGAAAAAAATCCTAGATTTTGTCAAATGATCACGGGAAAAACACTAATTTCATCAAAGGATCATGTAAAACGTGAATTTTGTTAAAAGGCCACAGAAAAACGCGATTTACACAAAAGATGAGCAAATTTTGTCAAAGAATCGCAAAACAGGAAATTTCACCCAAAGATAGCGTTTTCTTGCCAAACTTCGTCTAAAAATTGCGGAATAAAATGTATTTTATCAAAAAATCGCTGGAAAATGCACATTTCGTTAAAGTATCGCGAGAAAAATGCGAATTTCTTCAAAGATTGCTGAAAAAAACGCGAATTTCATCGAAGGATTGCTGAAAATTCATGAATCTTATCAAAAGGCAGCAGAGAAAATGTGATTATTATCAAAGCATTGCGAAAAAAGAAAATTTCGTCTAAGGATCACAGAAAAACGCAAATTTCATAAAAGAATCGTGGAAAATAACGCAAATTTCGTGAAAAAAAAAAAATCGCAGAAAAAACACAAATTTCGTCAAATTATCACTGAAAAAAAAACCACGAATTACGTCATAGGATAGCTGAAAAAATTATGAATCTCGACAAAAAAAAGATACAGAAAAAAATGCGAATTTCATTAAAGAATCACGAAAAAAAATGCGAATTTTGTTAAATGATTGTGCAAAGAATGTGAATTTTTTGAAAGGTTCGTGTGAAAAATGAAACTGTCTGTATTAAAAACAGCACACACACAAACATCTATACAAACCTCAATACACACAAACATATAGGCAGGGCTTGAAATTCAATTTTTCCAAAGACGGGAGTCTCCCTACCAACATTTTTAAATGGAGGGGAGTTGTAATGTTTGGGAGGGAGAAAAAAAATCTTTAAACCCCACTATTCTTTTATGTGCTATTTAAAGAATTACATTAATGCAGACATGACAAAATACCATTGAAAAAATTAAGTCAACTGAGAATGATTATGTAAAATGTTTATTTTTATTATAAAAAAGGGAAGAAAGTTAAGTTTTATATATGCAGTGTATTTTTCAAGTTCCATTAAATGTGTTAGGGACCCTTAACAATTAGGTTGTTAAATAAATTTCTGACTTTAGATTTTACTTGATTGAGATTCACCGATCGATCGTGGAAAAGACGCAAAGTTCATCAATCTGTCGCGGAAAAAACGCTAAGTTCGTCGATCTGTCACCAAAAAACGCAAAGTTTGTTGATCAGTCGTGGGAAAAAAGCAAATTTCGTCGATCGATTGCAGAATAAACACAAAGTTCGTCGATCTATCCCCAAAAAACGCAAGGTTCGTCGATCAGTCGCTTAAAAAACGCAATGTTCGTCTATCTGTCGCAGAAAAAACGCAAAGTTCGTTGATCAGTCGCAGAAAAAAATGCAACATTCGTTGATCTGTCGCGGAAAAAACGCAAAGTTCGTCGATCAGTTGCGGAAAAAAGCAAATTTCGTCGATTGATTGCGGAATAAATGCAAAGTTCGTCGATCAGTCAGGGAAGAAAGAAAAATTTTGTCGATCGATTGCGGAATAAACGCAAAGTTCGTCGATATGTCCCCAAAAAACGCAAGGTTCGTCGATCAGTCACTTAAAAAACGCAATGTTCGTCGATCTGTCGCAGAAAAAACTCAAAGTTCGTTGATCTGTCACGGAAAAAACCACAAAGTTCGTCGATCAGTCGCGGAAAAAACACAAAGTCCGTCAATCGGTTGTGGGGAAAAAAAATCACGAAATTTATCGTTCCGTTGCAGGTAAATTAAATAATGCAAATTTCTCCAAAAATGCTGAAATTTTTTGGGCGGGAGGCTCCAGCTCATGATCTTTTTTGGGCGGGATTTCAAAATTTTCCGCGCAAATCCCGCCCTGAAATTCAAGCCCTGATAGGTATAGTTTTAATCTGAAATAATATACTGAACTTGAACTAACTTTTGAAAAATCGGGTTAATCCAAATCCAACTTGCAGAAATCTACACTCAGTCTGAAATCGACTCGAACCATAAAGACAGTTAACCCAACTTGCAACAAAAATAATTATTTTCTGTGAATTTTCTGATTTTTTCTTTTCTCAGAAATGCTGTAGTCATTTTGTCCCCCAATTTTGCCCTTTACAATTCAGCAAATGAGTGGAGGGGGCCAAAGGAGCGTTCCTTATCACAAACGAAAGATGAGATACGTTCGTTTGATGTCGTTGTTGAAAATTTATGGATTTCTATTATTAAAGTAATTTTTTCATTTTACCGTATTTATTTTCTTTTTGTGTTGTATGTATTTTGCTACTTTGAATTTTTTTAAACTAACCCTTTTTTTTTTTTTTTTGGAGAGTGAGAGAGAGAGATTTAGTAATTTGGTGACACGAAGTTCAGCAAATTCTTAAAATCCACAAATCGTTTCCAATGTAAACAATGAAATTTACAATTAAGTTGCAAGTGCAAAATTTCAGTTTTTTAAAATTTTTATGTCATTCTATACACATTTTAATATGTCATTCTGATCATTATACATATTTAGTTATGCATTATTAATTATTTACTTGACCTTTACTTTTAATATTTTAAATATTTCAAACTTACAGCTGAATGTAATTATTAAAACATTTGAAATACTGCATTCGAAAAATGAAATTTCAGCTTAGAAACTCGACAATTAAAAAATTTAAAGTAGAAAAGT
The DNA here is from genome assembly GCA_963931845.1 of Maratus michaelseni. Lineage (NCBI taxonomy): Eukaryota > Metazoa > Arthropoda > Arachnida > Araneae > Salticidae > Maratus > Maratus michaelseni. The sequence continues at coordinate 155,126,736 of OZ007595.1, read as the reverse complement.
ACTTATGATATAAAAAGAAGAAAAAAAAATACACCAGAATTTATCTGTATTACGAAAGCGGGAGAAATGATTTTCTGTGCTATACGAAAAGATATCCAAATAACTCAATCATTAACATAGAAATAGGTATCGGTTTTTATGTTCAGGTGCACTCAATCCAAACTTGAAACTTTTAAAACGGTCATTGAATGAATGAAATTCATCTCCGCCTTTCACATCCAGAAAACTTGCTGTGTCGCCAATTATGTTTATATTTTATATATATATAAAAAAATAATAATTCAGGCACTTTTCCGTTATACGGACACCATTGTCGCCAAACATACATACATACATACATTTTGGCATAGTATCCGTATAACAGAAAAGTACTAAAGTTCATGGTTTAAAATCACAATAAAATATCATGAAATTTATTGATTAGTTGTGGGAAAATATCGGGGAAATAATGTGTTTTTCGTGAATTTTTTGTTTTGTTAACAATGTGGTTAGAGAGACAGGGAGAAATCCAGAAAACTTGCTGTGTCGCCAATTATGTTTATATTTTATATATATATATATATATATAAATAACAATTCAGGCACTTTTCCGTTATACGTACACCATTGTCGCCAAACATACATACATTTACATACATACATACATTTTGGCATAGTGTCCGTATAACAGAAAAGTACTAAAGTTCATGGTTTAAAATCGCAATAAAATATCATGAAATTTATTGATTAGTTGTGGGAAAATATCGGGGAAATAATGTGTTTTTGTGAAATTTTTTGTTTTGTGTTGTTGTGTTTAATTGTAAGCATTCATTATAATTTTCAGTGCATTATTAAATTGAAATTTTTGTTTAAAATATGTAAACAAAACAGTGACCAGAAACCTGCACAATTTCTAATATAGATAGATAGATGCATGCATGTAGTACTTTTAATTATTTGGTAAAAATACTGCGATCGTCACTGAGAAAACCTGAATTTAACCTAAAAGTAATTGTCGAGTGTTTAAGCTGAAATTTCATTTTACGAATACAGTATTTCAAATGTTTTAATAGTTACATTCAACTGTAAGTTTGAAATATTAAAAGTAAAGGCCAAGTAAATAATTAATAATGCATAACTAAAAGTAATTGTCAAGTGTTTAAACTAATTTCATTTTACGAATACAGTATTTCAAATGTTTTAATAGTTACATTCAGCTGTAAGTTTGAAATATTAAAAGTAAAGGCCAAGTAAATAATTAATAATGCATAAGTAAAAGTAATTGTCGAGTGTTTAAGCTGAAATTTCATTTTACGAATACAGTATTTCAAATGTTTTAATAGTTACATTCAGCTGTAAGTTTGAAATATTAAAAGTAAAGGCCAAGTAAATAATTAATAATGCATAACTAAATATGTATAATGATGAGATTTTTTTTTTCTTGAATTATTCAGTGAAACTCGTCTTATAAATGTACGCAAATAATTCACATCAAAATCTTAAAATAACAAAGTTTTCTTTCGTGTTTAGCTATGCTTAATAACCAAAAAAGCTTGATTAATACAAAAATTATTTGGTAAAAATACTGTGATCGTCGCTGAGAAAACCTGAATTTAATCATATCACACAGAATTACATATTAAAAGTTTAAAATTAGTTTGTTTACATCGGAAACGATTCGCGGAATTTCGTGCCACGAAATCTCTCTCTCTCTCAAAAAAAGGGTTAGTTATAAAAAATTCAAAGTAGTAAAATACATACGACTTAAAAAGAAAATAAATACGGTAAAATGAAAAAATACCTTAATAAAAGAAATCTATAAAGTTTCAACAACCGAACAACCAAATGGAACACATACGCTTCTAGAGAGAGGAAAAAGCCTTCACCTCATTGGCTGGAACATCGCGTCTGAAGATAGTAAAAGCCTCTAGCTGATTAGCTGAATGCTCGCGCATGCGTATAAATAGCATTTTTGCACGAAAAACTAAAAAGCAGGTTAGCTTTAAGTATATGGAATAAAAGATTTCTACTTAGAGTTTTATATATTATTTATTTCCGAAAAATATTTCTCGCATGAAAAATTGTCAAAATTGCAAGTGCCAGATTTTTTGAGTAGCTCTTAGCATTTGGAATTGAATTCTAAGTTTTCATAATTTTATTATCTGCATTTTTACTTGTAATGCTTGGTTACCTTTCCTTTTCGATAGATTCCAATTCCTATCGAATATTTTAAAAAAATGTTGAGCCAATATTGAACTACATCGAAATTCATTAAATTGCATTTCAGTTTCTTCAATTTCCAATCAGTTCAATTTAGTCAAACTCAGCTAATCAAATTAGTCTATTTTGTGCAATTTTGATTTAGAACCCCATTCAAAGCTGTGCTGAAAACATTCTGCAGCATACCATAAGTTCTCTGTCACTGATATATAGGTTGATATCTTTTTATATTAAATTTTATTATAAATATTATCATAGTCTAGCAGTTTTTTAAAATAATCCATTAATTTCAGGGGTCGATCCAGGCAAAATTTGTGGCTTATTTAGGGCTGCTTCACAATAGAAATTCATTTAATAAAAAAGATCCCTTCACAAAATTCCATTCCATTAATGCATAATCTTCATTAATTAATTTTAGGTTTTAAAATTGTGTAATTTGCAAACAAAACAAGTTCCCCAGGAAGGTAAACTTTAGCAAAAGGATTGTTAATAAAGTTATTATTAATAAATGCTTGGTTGGAATTTGAGTAGCTGGATTTCCTCTTTTGTTACAAAATGTTATTTTTCACAAAAATATAAAAAAATTCACAAAATTAATGTTTATTTTTCACAAATTGGGGCCCAAGAAAAAACCCCTGCATTGGCCACTGAATTTATCAAGCTAATTCTAATTTTTATTCTGTTTCAGTGACAAGTTTTAACTAAAACTGAATTGTTAAATTTTTGAACTGCATAAAAATTTTGTAAATGGCTGGTTGTTTCTCAGTTATATATATATATATATATATATATATCAGCAGAATCACCCAACTTTACCACAGTTAATTTTGCTGGTCTTCTAGGTAAAATGAATAAAAATATTTAAATGAAGGTACAACATCATTTTAGTGCACTTCTAGTAAATTCTTTTAATTATAGCTACAAAAAATTAACATTATCTTCTCAGAATGACGCTAATTCTAGATTTGAAAATATAGCATGTATGAATCTGAACTTTTATTGGTTTATAAACATATTGCTCTTATACTGTTTCGCTTTGTGGCAACAGGGAAAAAATATTTGCATTAGGAGAAAAAAAAAAAAAAAAATATATATATATATATAAATAATGACAAACTATAGAAAGTGGTTAAAAAAGGAGGTAAAGAGTGGTCTAACAATTTTTTTAAGTTGTTAGTAATTTTACTTTTGATCTAAAACACACATAGATTGGTGCGAATCTATCAAAATTGTGGATTTGTATGAGGAACATACAAACTAACAAGAATTTTTATATCTTCAGGGGCGATTGTGTTCAGGTAATGTACCTGAATTCAGGTATTTTTTTTATTTTCAGTACAGAAATTCTGGTTTTTCTGATAGTTGAATTCATAAAATAAGACTAAAATAATTAGATTCATATGATAGCTAAACATAATTAAAAAACATATTTTTTATAATTTGATCTCTCTGCAATAAATTATATGTTCCTTCTCCCCTCTCTGCATACAGAAACGTTTTCTCGCAAACATTTCTGGTATTTTTTCATGAACCCACAATCATTCCCTAATCTATAGATTTGGACAAAATTTTAAACAAGATATTCCATTTTATATTCTCAGAAAATTTGCACAGTTGATTATTTGAAATATCACTGAATTCTGAATAAACTGATTTGTTTGAACACATCCTGGTCTTCTCAGTATTGAAAAGGTATCCTTCTAAATAATTTTTTATAATAGTATGCTATGAAAGGATTTAAAATCACTTGGGTAACACACAATTCCATAGAAAACATTTATTCTAACATGACAACACTTTATTTATTAAAATGGAAATGAAAAAATATACATATATATATATTGGATTGCTTAAACTTAGCTTTTATTTAAAAAAAAAAAAATGTTTTCTTACCAAGGAGAAAAAAATGGATTGTTATATTTTATGAACCAGTAGTTTTTTGCTATGAAGAAATTTAATTTTTATGATAATTTATCCTTTTGCAGATAGTCTTGCATCTCTTTTGTCTAATGAAAGTGCATGCTCTGAAACTTCAAAGCAGCTATCTAGTGCAGAAAATAAAATGTCTTCACCTTCTGTGAGTACTTGGTTTTTATATTGATATTTGTATGCTTTCTTATGACAAATATTTTCTAGTTAAATATTAGAACGTTTTGTAATTGATTTTTTATTCTCCTTTATTGGAAGTTCTTCATTGCTTTGTTACCAAATTTGTATCTCCTAGTTTTTGATAATGGACATTCTTGATTTTTTAGAGGATAAGTATTTGTATGCTTCCACTTGGGAAAGGGGATATTCATTTTGAGTGGAAGCTTGTTGTTTGCTAGAATGTTGTTTATTGAATAAACTTATCATCTTGTATAATAAATGAAAATTTGTTTATCGTATCAACACCAATAAAATTTTGCCATTAGCTGTATTTTTAAACAATTTAAAAAACTAGTTTAAAGTTAGCTTATGAAATTTGTCTGTAAAAATTAACTATGTAATTTGTTGATTTTATATTTCTGAATATAATGAATCTATTAAGTAACTGAGTTTGCTTTTTTTTTTTTCAATTACTTAAAAAAAAAAAAAAAAAAAAAATATGCTTAAACCATTCTTGTATTGTAGAGAAGAAATTATTACTAATTCATTTCTGTGTGCTTTTCATTCCAAATAAAAATTAAATGCTATCAATTTTAGAACATCAAACTAATAAATTTATTGTTCCAGTTTCATATGCACAATCAGGGATAAATTATTTTTTAAATACAGATCAAAATAGCTAATCAAACATATAAAAATAATTTTTTAAAAGCTGTCTTATTAGCAAACTTTATTTCCATTACAAAGGTTTATTTTTTAATTTTTAAATTACATTCATGCTGAATATCCCATACCATACTTAATTTATTATCTGCGGACATCCATCTTATAACATATAGTATACATATGATAAAACAATCCTTTTTTCAACGACTGAAAGTAATAGTGACAAATAAGGAATTTTGTACAAGACTAGTATAAGACTAATCTAGTCTTATTAGACTGAATTAGTCTTTCACAGTACTAATTCAGTCTTGTGCAAAATTCCTCAATTGTCATTATTACTTTCAGTTGTTATAATACATATAAGTATGTATATACGTTATAAGATGGGATGTATGGAGATAATCAGACATGCTACTTTTCCGCGAAAACGCAGATTTCCGTTTTTTCGGCACTGAATTTTATCATTCTTGGGTTCAATGCAAATCTGCATTAAAATTTGTGGACCATTTTTTAGGAGGGGGGGGGGGGGGGGGGGTAGCGGACGAAATTCAATAAACGTGCGAGAACAAACAGCACGAAATCGGGTTTTTCTGCTACGTATTTCCCCTTTCTTTTCCCTGACCTGCCGCGCATACAATCTGCGCGCAGCAGCAAAGAACGTCATGCGATATGAAAATATCGTCTGCTAACCGGTTACCTCCGTTAGCTACCGACCGTTCAGAATGAGTTTCTTTCTGCCTCGCGTGGAACGCACCCCATTTTGTGACTGATTGCGCATTTGTTCAACGCATATCATTTGCTGTAGAAAAAAATTGAAGCAAGGAACACAAGGAAGCGAAGTGACATCAGCGATCAGTTCAGCGTGGGTCCTGTGCTTACTCATTTCAGCGGCGCACGCGGTTTTTGCTCTTCATTTTTTCGTTGGTGTTTTCAGTTTTAAGCGTTTGTTTTGTTGTAATGGCAAAAATAATTTCAGATGGAGCAAAAGTAAGGGATATTGACAAAGAAGAAAAAAACAAATTTCGGTTTGAATGGCTGTCGAAATCCGTCAAATTAGAATATGAAAATCAAGAAACGGAAGTGTTAATCGGAGATAGTGTGAAAAAGATTGATGTCAGCGGAAAAGCAATCTGTTCTCTTTGCAATGATGATGATATTTATTATGGAAAACGTGGTTGTGCGGCAATCTCGGATCACCTTAAAAGTAAAAAACACCGCCAGAAGGTTTTTTTTAAAAAAAGAGAACTATGATTTACCAAGCAACTTTTTTGGAGTTCAATCAAATGCTGCAGATACGACTCTATCAACACCATCTTCGTCTCAAAACGTCCCGATATGTGATAGAGTGTCAAATTCTGAGGCACTAATATTGGGTGTTTTAGCAGAACACAGTTTACCATTTTCCATGACAGAGGTTATCATAGACGTTAGCAAAACATTATCCGAAGATAAAAAAGCCCTAAATCATCTTGTAATGAAACGTGCTTCTGCAACTTATAAAATGAGATTTGGTTTAGGAAAAACATTTTTGGAATCTACGGTTGAAAATTAAAAAACTTCCAAATTTTCCTTAAATATTGATGAATCAACAAGTTCTAACCACATGCGTGTAGTATCTATTTTATGTAGCTATTTTTCTTCAAGTGTAAATAGAGTTGTTGTGGAACACTTAAATTCACTAAGTGTAGACACAGTAAGTGCAGAAAATTTATTCAAGGAAATTCAAGCATTGTTTGATAAGAATGGTATTCCATGGGAAAATTTGGTATCAGTTTTGCTGGATTCCTGCAATGTGATGAGAGGTTCCAAAGCAGGTCTTGAAACCAAAATAAGAGGTGAAAAAGCTCCACATTTGTTAGATGTGGATGGTGACTCATGTCATCACATCCACAATGCCTGTAAGAAGTTTTGAATGCCATTTAATATGTGGTTAGAAGATCTATTTAAAGATGTATACAATGATATTAAATGGTCTGCAGATATTAGAACTTGTGTTAATGAAATTTGTGATGTTTTAAATATGAAATTTGTTTCACCAACCTCCTTTATTGCTCATAGATGGATGTCCTGTTATGATGCAGCCTTGAACTTTGTTTATTTAATAGATGCACTTACACTTGTACATTATGCATTTCTGAGTGATGATGACAAAACTGTTTACTTTTCCATGCTGTGTGCTATCTTCAAGAGTAAAAATGTTTCATCTTCTGATAGAGCAAAAATTAAATGTATTCAGAAGAAGCTGTCATCAAAAAAACTCACAGATGATGGAGTAAAAAGAAAAAAGCGAATCTATGAGAAGCTCTTTTTTTATAGAAAGAAAACATGTCTAATTGCCAACTTTTATATTGCTACTTTACCGCTTTTAAAAAAATACATTATTTTATTCCAAACTAAAGAACCACTCATCCATAAAATATATGATGAGCAAAAGCAGCTTTTTTTGGATTTCTTATCTTGTTTTGTTGCACAGGAGCATTTACAAATCAAATCAGCAAAAGGTCTTCTTGAAATTGATTTATTAAATGAAGAATTCCATTTACCTCAGCAGAGAATGTTCATTGGCTCTAGAACACAAGATCTTATCTCAAAGAGTCTGAATAACCCGACTGTTGAAGATTTTCTAGCTTGTGCAAAAAACGCTTATGTTCAATGTGGCATATATCTTCAACAAAAGCTGCCTTTAAACAACCAATTTCTCAAATGTGCCTCTGCCATTGATCCAAGTGCAAGGGGCCATCAAATCACCTGTGAGAGGCTACAGAAGCTACCAGTTTTACTTTCTAATGTTTTAACTGATGAAGAGAAAGATAAATACCAACTGGAGATTTTTCAATACCAGGTAGACATGAAATTAGCTCCTCCTGTTGACGATTCAGGAAAACTGGTAGCAGTTGATATTTGGTGGGCAAAAATTTTTAACATGCCGAAGTATTATACCATTGGCAAGATTGTTAAGGCCGTTTTAAGCTGCTTTCATGGACCACAGGTTGAAGGATCCTTTAATATTATGTCAGACATAATAGATAAAAGGTCTGGTAGAATGCAAATACAAACATATTCTGCTATCCAGACTGTAAAATATAAACTACTAGCAGAGAAGAAAACAGCTGTTCAGCTCTTTAATAAAAAAAATTTTCTTCATGAACCTGTAGATAGGAAGTTATGCTACAATTTGAGGTCTTCTAGAATGTGTTACCAAAAAGAATTGGACGAAAAAAAAGAAAGAAGAGAAGAAAAGGCTAAGACTAAAATTGTTCCGATGAAGCATAAAGTAGCAGAAATCTGTTCTGCAGAGAACTCAAGTAGACTTAAACATAAAAGGAAACTTGAAAAAATGGTCCAAAATATAAAAAATAAAAAAATGAAATTGAAATAAGTCCCTTTTCTCCAAAGATAAGATTGTTTTTATTCTGCCACCAGCAGATTTATTTTATTTTGTAAATATCCTTTTATTCTGACTGCAGTAATTTTTTTTTTTTTTTTTTTTTTTTGTATGTATATATATAAGGACTAAGTTTTTTTTCTTTGGACAATATATTTTTGGATTGAGCAGCTTTCTTCTAATGCTATAAAACTTGGACTCTTGTTATAAATGTCTTTTGGTGAGTAATATTTTTCTGCTTATAACATTTTTACAGGAATTTTTGCTAAATATATAAAATGTCAATTAAAATGCATAGAAGATTTGACTTTGTTTTAAGATTAGTGTTGTGCATCTTTATAAATCCTTGGCTTAAAGCTTTTCTTTAAATATAAGTAAAGGTATTTAGTTTTACATTGATGCATTTTGGTTTTTCAACATCTCTTGAATAAACATACTCACGTATCTGAAACGGCCAGCGCTAATGTTTTCATTCACGATCTTCCAGTTCAAAATACGTTACTCAGTAACAGTAAGTAACCGGTGATGTCAGGATCGCGCTAGTCACCGTAGTCTGCTATTCGCGACTTGCGAGTATTCGTAGCCAATGGCGTTTCAGATGCGAATTTGTGTACCTCTAAATGGCAACATGTTTATGCAAAACATTCGCCGATGGTGTGTTTAAAAAGCTGGACTTTCCAGGATGCTTTGCCTTCACTTTTCCTTCCTCCAGCTTGTAATGCTGGTTGTAATATAAAATGTAGCTGCATATTATTTTTCTTCAGTTCGTTTATTTAACAGCGAAGTTATGCTGTCTTATTGTATGTCATCATGTTCATAATAAACTACTATGATTTTAAAGGAGCTGTTACTTTTAAGTCTTCCACATGTCACATGAAACACAGTTTTTTATTGGTACGGCCAACAAGTGGTAGCAGAGCGTGGTTGTGATTTTTAAAGCCAGTTTAAAGTTTGTTTTTGTGGAAGTGAAGACGTCGTCGCCGATGTGTTTCTCGAAGTCGCTGCGATGTTGTTTTTCTGCTGACGTGTCGCCGATGTTTACAGCTGATGTTTTTTTCCCTGGAGTGCGCTTTTAAAGAGACTTTTGCTTTTTTTCATGTGTATTAAAGTGTTTTTCCTACTTATTTGACGGAGGCCGTATAGAAAATGGAGTTTCAGAATGTTGCTCTTTTGACCTCGTCAAACTGGGAGACGTGGAAGATGGAAGTAAAAGTTCTGCTAATGCATTATGGTGCTTGGGAATATATCGAGAACGTCAAGAGTGAAAGCGGTGAGACATCGGGAAAAACAGTTCCTGTGACAGACAAGCTGACATGGAGAGAACAGAGTGAGGTGAATTTAAGAAAAGCCCGGTCCTATACCATTATCTACCAGACCTTGTCATCTGAGTTTAAACCATTAATTTCGCATACAACGAATGGAGCTGAAGCCTGGAAGATCCTTAAAGAGCATTTTGAACCTACCACAAGAGCTCGTGTTATACAACTGCTAGATGATTTTTTTGGTGTCCGTTATTTTCCTGGAGAAAATTTGGGACTTTTTTTGTGTCGTGTCAAGCAAGCAGCAGAGCGTCTGCGTGATGTAGGACATACCCTTCAGCCCTTGTATATGGGTTACCAGATGATTAGAAGTTTGCCCGAGGAGTTCCAGTCTACAGTCCAAGCGATTTACAGGTGGCCAGATGCAGAGTTTGTACCGGACAAGATTGAGGCTGAATTGCTACTGGAGGAGAATAGATTGAAACTGGCCAAAAAGGACATTTCTAGTTCTAGTGTTGCTTTTTCTGGAGAAGTGGTAAAGTGTAAAACAGGTAAATTTAAGAATTATAATGTTAATCAAAGTAAATTAATAGGTCCTTGTTTTCTTTGTAAATCTTATGGTCATTTAATTGCTAACTGTAAATTGAAAAATCAATCTAAAAATTTTCAGTCTAAAAATTTTCAAACTAAGAAATATCAGTCAAATAGTAAATTTAAAGAATCTAGTAACGCAGAGTTAAAGAGTAATGTTAAATGTAGTAATGAAAAAAACAATAGTAATGTTAAATGTAGTAATGAAAAAAGTGATAGTAATGTAAAATGTACCTTCTCTGAACATGAGACTAGCTTAATTGAAGTAGCTCAAAGTAATTTTAAAAGTAATTTTCTTGAGGCAAATTCATCTGATTTTGGCCAAAATAGTAGCTGGGTGTTTGATACAGCTGCTACTGCTCATTTTTGTAATAACAAAAATCTTTTTTTGAATTATGAGTCAGTTTCAAATATGCAGATGTCACTTGCTGTTGGAGAAAAAGAAAGTCCTGTTCAGGGAAAGGGTACAATACATTTTTTTATTAAATGTAAAGATGGAAGTTTCAATCAAATAATTCTTAAAGATGTTTTGTATAATCCTCATTTACGTAGAAATCTCTTGTCTGGTAGTAAACTTGAAAAACTAGGCATAAATTTTGTTGGCAGTAAAGGCAAACTAATTGTGTATGACAAGGACTGGCAATGGTTATTTTATGCAGTAAGGAAAAATGATTTGTATTTTGTTAAACCTTTCAGTTATAAAACTTGTAAAGGAGAAAGCAACTCGGTTGACATTTCAGCTAACCAAATTGAAAATTTAAATTTGAGTAAATTGTGGCATGAGAGATTTTGTCACGTAAATAGTGAATATTTGGTTAATACTAGTAAAAATGAAAGTGTTAGAGGTTTGCCAGAGCTGTCAAAGTTAACCGAGGATTGCATCTCCTGTAAACTTGCAAAATCGAAGAGAGTGCCATTTAAATCAATAGGGAATGTTAGATCAAAAACTGCTCTAGAACTTTTACACATGGATTTGTGCGGCCCTTTACCTGTAGCATCACATGGAGGGAATAGATACTTTTTCACCATCATTGATGATTTTTCTCGTAATGTTGCAGTATATACCATCAGAAATAAATCAGACGTTTTTCAGACATTCTTAAAATTTCAGAATAGGGCTGAAAGGTATTTAAGTAAGAAAGTAATTTCTACTAGAACTGATGGGGGTTTAGAATTCTGCAACAACGAATTTGAGAAATTTTTAGAGAAGCAGGGAATTTTACATGAGAAAACGAACCCGTACAGTCCAGAAATGAACGGTGTCGCGGAGCGTTTTAATTTAACTGCTCTTGATGGTGTTAAAGCTCTCCTTAATTCAAGTGGCTTATCACAAAAATTTTGGGCTGAGGCCTTAATGTGTTTTTCTTACACCTGGAATAGGATCTGTCACAAACAAAAAAGAACCCCTTTTGAGATGTACTCTGGTATAAAACCTTCAGTTTCTCATTTAAAAACATTTGGCTGTTTAGCTTATGTTGGAGTGCCCAAACAAGTCCGAAGGAAGCTTGATATGCGAGCTAAACTAGGGATTATGTGCGGGTATGCTCAGGCAACTAAAGGCTACAGAATTTGGTTAATAGATGAACAGAAAATTGTAGAAACCATTAATGTTCGTTTTGATGAAACTAAAAGGGGGGTAGATATAGCTTCAAAAATTAAAGAACCTAAATTAAATTTTTCACTTTTTGATTTCCCAGAGGACGGAAATATTTTTGATGTAGAACCAGAGATTACATCTGAATTGGGAGGGGCATCAGATTCTAACCAAAGTTTAGAACAGAGTAGTTTAAAGACTTGTGCAACTATTCCTTGGATACGTAAAGCAGTACCTCGAAAAATTGGAAATAAAACAGACATTTACTATGGCATCGAAGGAACCAATACTAGAATAAGATCTTTCAATGAATTGTTAGAATATTGTAAATTAAATAAAATAGAATGTGATAAAAACCTTTTTGACTTCAGCAGTAAAAATAAAGAATCCGGTAAAATTTCTAATTTTTTAAAAATAGATGAAGCAAACTTGACTGAGGTTAAAATCCCCAAAACTTACAATCAGGCTATAAAAACCCCAGAAGCATCTAGTTGGAGGGACGCAATGAACCAAGAAATGAACGTTATGTATGAACGTAATGTATGGGATCTTGTGACACCTCCGAAAGATGCAAAAATACTTGGTAATCGTTGGGTGTATACCTTAAAAAGAAATGAAAATAATGAGATTGTAAGGTATAAGGCTAGGTTAGTTGCAAAGGGGTTTAATCAGGTTAAAGGAGAAAGTTACGATGAAGTTTTCAGTCCAGTTGTTAGTTTTTCAATAATTCGGTTGTTCTTTGCCATATTTTCATGTCTGTTGAAATGGGTTAATGTCCAGGTAGATGTCAACAATGCATATCTTTATGCTGGTCTTGATGAAACTATATACATGCACCAACCTGAGGGTTTTGAAAAAGAAAAAAATAAAGTTTGTAAGTTAAATAAAGCCATTTATGGTCTGCATCAAAGTGGCAGACAGTGGTATTTTGAAATGGATGATGCTTTATCCAAATTAAATTTTTGCAAACTAGATTGGTGCAATTGTGTATATATGTTTCAAGACAGATTGGTTCTTTTGCTCTATGTTGATGACATTGTTCTTTTTGGCAAAACTAAAGATGATTTGAATTTTGGGATAGATTTGCTGCAAAAACATTTTAACTTAAAAATTTTGGGTGCAACCAGAAAGCTATTAGGCATAGAGTTTGAAGAGGTTGGAAATAGACTTTACATACACCAAACAGCTTATATTGAGAAAGTTTGTGAAATGTATTCAAACTTTAAATTTCCAATTAGCTCTTTACCTATTCCTAAGGGTTTAGTGTTGTCAAAGCAAGATTCCCCTTCCACTAAGGAAGAATTTGATAAAATGTCTAGTTTTCCTTATAGAAATCTTATAGGATGTTTATCTTATATAGCGGGAAGGACCAGACCTGATATTATGTATGCAGTAAATTTATTATCTCAATTTCAAACCAATCCTGGCATTGCTCATTGGAATTGTTTATTAAAATTGTTAGGTTATTTAAAATATACTAAAAATTTCAAACTTGAGTTATCTAGAGTTAATGATTTAAATCTCTCATGTTATTCTGATTCAGATTTTGCAGCAAACAGAGACGATCGTGTTTCCATAGGTGGATATATTTTGTTTTTGGATGAAACTCCTATTTCATGGAAGACATTTAAACAACAATGTGTAAGTCTTTCAACCATGGAGGCCGAATATGTTAGTTTAACTGAAGCTGCTAAGGAATTAATCTGGATAAAAAATGTCTTGCAAAATAAAATACTTAACTTAAATTTGAGAGATTGCACTTTATTCTGTGATAACCAAGCCGCCATAGCTTTTTCTAATTCCCCTTTTGAAAACCAGAAAACAAAACATATTCATATAAAGTATCATTTTTTAAGAAATCTTGTTTTTGATAAAATGTTTAAACTTAAATATATTCCTAGTAAACTTAATCTTGCAGATAGCTTTACTAAGCCACAAGTGAAAGAGCAGCTGTTGAATTTTTGTAAAAGAATTTTTGATATTTAAATCTTTATGTGGGGGGTTATAATTTTTCTTACAATGTTGTTCACTCTGGTCAGTGTCCTGCCAATAAAGTCTTATGTGACCTGACATTGATCAGATTGTTAGTTTTTGAATTTTTCAAGTGTAATTTTTTTGTAAATTTTTTGAACTTTTTCATGTTTATGCAAATTTTTCATGCTTTTGTAATATTCTAGAGATGATGAAAAAGGAGGCCGATTGTTGTGCATCTTTATAAATCCTTGGCTTAAAGCTTTTCTTTAAATATAAGTAAAGGTATTTAGTTTTACATTGATGCATTTTGGTTTTTCAACATCTCTTGAATAAACATACTCACGTATCTGAAACGGCCAGCGCTAATGTTTTCATTCACGATCTTCCAGTTCAAAATACGTTACTCAGTAACAGTAAGTAACCGGTGATGTCAGGATCGCGCTAGTCACCGTAGTCTGCTATTCGCGACTTGCGAGTATTCGTAGCCAATGGCGTTTCAGATGCGAATTTGTGTACCTCTAAATGGCAACATGTTTATGCAAAACATTCGCCGATGGTGTGTTTAAAAAGCTGGACTTTCCAGGATGCTTTGCCTTCACTTTTCCTTCCTCCAGCTTGTAATGCTGGTTGTAATATAAAATGTAGCTGCATATTATTTTTCTTCAGTTCGTTTATTTAACAGCGAAGTTATGCTGTCTTATTGTATGTCATCATGTTCATAATAAACTACTATGATTTTAAAGGAGCTGTTACTTTTAAGTCTTCCACATGTCACATGAAACACAGTTTTTTATTGGTACGGCCAACAATTAGTTCAGAATGTTTCTTTATGCAAAAATTTTTAACTCAACAATGGTTCTTTATTCTGTAACAAAGTTGAAATGCGGATAAAAAAAATGTTTAAAAAGTTATTAAGTTATTAATGCTGTGTGTCAATTTTGTAATATTTGCTTGCATGTAAGTTTCTTAATTTAAAATAACGTGTATATGACATATATGACAAATGCACATATTCTGCTAAGTTCAACTTTTTTTTTTTTTTTGCCAAATAAACAATATGTAGTATTGAATAGGGTTTTATGTTCAATGTATGCAATTTAAATTCACATTATTTATAATTATATAATATTTACATATTTAAATTTGTATGACCAATTATATAACTTTCTTGCTTGGGGGTGGGGGGTGCGTGAGGCCGTGAAAGTTCAGCTTTTTTTTTTTGCTGAGCTTGTAGCATGTCTGAGATAATATATTAAGTATGATATGGGATATTCAGCACGAATGTAATTTAAAAATAAAAATAATAAGCATTTGTAATGGAAATAAAATCTACTAGTGAGACAGCTTTAAAAAAATTATTTTTATACATTTAATTAGCTATTTTGATCTGCAGGGATGGGGAATTACATCATTCTGCTCACCACTGGCAAGTGGATTTTCTAACAGGGTGAGTGAATTTTTAGGCAATCTTAAAAACTGCAGGCTATAGAAAATATGCCAAAAACTTTATATTTTTATTTGTTTGCCATATTTTGCAACTCTCCCAATTGTCACAATGTAAACAATATACCAAGTTCTATTTCAAACTTTCCTTCTGTTTATATTTTTAAATTTTATATGTAAAAAAAAATATGAAAATGTCAGTAAGAAAATGCATTGTAGAATGAATAATTTTTGAGTCGAGTAAATTTGGTCTTAACAATTTTCAATTGAACGTTGTATCTTGATGGCTCGTAAAATAAACACTTGGCTGGTAAGATTTTCTGAAAATTCCTCACCCCTGTTGATCTGCATTTAAAAGAATATTTTACCTCAGATTGTGCATATTTTTCCTTTCTATTTATTTATTTTTATTTATATTTATGTAATATTTTTTACCAGAGTATAGATTTTAAGCACTACTTTTGATGTGTTTTTGTAAACAATATTTATTATACTTTAAAATTGTCTTTTTATTAAATTCTTGTTTTATGCGCATTTTATCAAAAGATATGTTATCAGTGACCATTGACAAAATTTTATTGTTGCAGGAAGAGAAACCTCCAAATGAAGTATTGTCCAGTCCTGTCCATGAATGGACATCAGAACAAGTTGCCTTGTGGTTACAGACACTCGGTTTTGACCACCATGTTCCACAGTTTCTGGATTCAGATATTACTGGCCAAATTCTTCTGCAGATTGACAGTTCACGATTAAAAGTATGTTTTTGTTAATCATACTACAAGTTTGTAGCATAAAGTTTTCCTAAAATTCTTCACATGTTTAATTTTTATACTCTTTGCATTCCATTAGTTCCCCTAGGGGCACATTCATTATATGGCTTTTAAATAGCCTGGAGTGTCAAGTTAATGTGGTCGTATAACCGCCATGTGAAACCTCCAACGAAAAATGAAAGAAAACTTAAAATTAAATTTAGAAACAAGCATTGGTTTGAAATAATAAGAAAATTTTGAAGCTCTGGTGGAAATTCAGGGTTTGAAAGCACAGAAAACCAACACGGTCTCAATAAAAAGGCACATACAGCAGCCAAAAATTTTTTATTGCTCTACACTTCGTTGACAGACTGGTCAGAATGTGATAGCAGTCGGGAAATGAATAGGGAGGTGGTGCGAGTCACAGAAAAGCCACAACAGCCTAAACCTAACTATAAACGTAAGAACTATTAAAAAAAAGAGGGAGGGGGCATATAGCTCACATTAAAATTTTTGGTGGACGTTGTATAGTGCCTGTCCCCAGTTGCAGTCTTCCAGGCTTGCACGCAGACGGCAAAGCTTTGAAAAAAGCCCTTTGCAACTCCATAACTGGTCCACCGCTTCCAAGAGTCAGACATTTCGGCTCTGACCGAGATCTAAAATGGTGAAAATTTAGAGCATAATTGCAACAGCAAGTTTATTCAGGTTGACTTAGCCTAACCAAACCTAAAGATGCAATCTATGATCATTCCAGCGGCTTGTAGTCGGTGATGTCTCCTGAGACACCGCAGACACAGTTTAAGTTCTGAAAAGAACCCTTTGCTGTTCAGGTCCCCAGTAAGAGATATCTGTGCAGACTAGTCGAGTCTTAAATAGATGGAGGATTTGTGAGCAGGAACCATCCAGTCAATGGGTGCATAGAACAGAGCGGTCGCTCTACCTCAACAGAGAAATCGAGGAAAAATAGCTTGGAGTGCAAAGGGTTTATTTAAATGTTTTTGCATATTTGGCATTGCATTTTGCTTATCATATAATTTGACTTTCTCTTTTTAGGTTCTTGGTGTGTTAAGTAGTGCTGAAAGAAGCACAATAAAAAAGAGAGTTAAAGAAATGCGACTACAACTGGAAAAGCTGCAAAAAAGTATTGAAAAGGAACAAAAAATTAAAGATAAATTATGGAAAAGAAAGTCTAGCAAAAAATAATTTTCATTTTTTTTTCTTTTTAAACAAGCATATGTGTATAAACTTAGCATCCATATACTTAATATATAGTATATTCTTTATAAGTCAGTTATTGAAAACATTTTTTTAGGTTTAGCTAACATGTGATCAAACATTCCAAACTTTTAATTTTTGTGATAGATTTTTAAAAGTTGGGACCAGTAATTATTTTGCTATCAAACTTCTATGACATCTGTGAAATTAGTATTTTGTACTTTTTAAAAAAAATATATAAAGCTTATAGCTATTTTCATATGTTTTTCTTTTCGATAAATGTTTTACTGCAACAGAGTTCCTCTCTTAAAACTGGTGTTCTTCTGTGATCTTCATTATTATTTTTGTAAATAATCTTCGATTTTAAAATATTAAATTTTCAAAATGTTATTTTGTATGATGGTGAACTTCATCATGTCAAATGATTGTGTGTATATGACATGATAGAATACAGACCTTCTCTCATGTTTTTTCTTGTATGAGTATATTCATTCTAATTGTTGAACACAGATTGCAGGTAGAATGTAAAAAAAGATACTTGGAAACCAGCATTATTTATTTATTTATTTTTAAAAGGTTGCCACAGCATTTCAGAAAAGAAGATTTTAGACATTGTGTTAATACCAGTAGGTGACAGTGATTTTTGCCTTATTATATTCTTAAGCAAAGCTCAGTCATTATTATTATTAATTTTTTTAAAGGTTTTTTTTTTCATTGTTTAAGCTTTGTTTTTAGGGGGTTAGAATCTTTAGAATTGTCCTCACTTTGGTAGATTTCTGCTGTTTTAAAAATTTCATCTGAATCCTCCCTCTCCAGCTTTTGCCTTAGCACACAAAGTTTAAAATCTTAGAAAAAAAAAAAAATCTTTGCTTTATTTATTATCTCTTTATACAGTAGAGGACCTGAATCCTCGGGACCGAGGGCTTTCCGGATTTCGAGTCCTTCCGAAAATCGGACCCCCCCCCCCCCCCCCCCCCCCCCCCCCCCCCCCAAAAAAAAAAAAAAAAAAAAAAAAAAAAAAAAAATCAGGAATTTTTAAAAAACATAAAAATAACAAAATTAAAGCAATCCTATGTAGAATTTTATAAGACTTATGTTTTGAATGTTTTTAAATTGTGTAAATGAAAATTCCTGCATTAATCAATAATAACATTGAATAAATAAATAATAAAATGTGTAATATTCTATAATATATCTAATATTCTAACTACAAGCTCTACCCTTTTTTTTCTTTACAGCTATATAATTTCATAAAAAAGTTTGATAGATTATTTTTAATAACTCTTATTTCCTCTAAATAATTTCGCCCCCCCCCCCCCTTCACCGAAATTCTACCGGTATTTTTCAAAAATATCAAAATTGAAACAATCATATGTAAGATATGAATAAAAACTTACCTGTTGTTTTTTCTTTTTAATCAAACAAATTCTTGCACTAGTCAATGGTAACAATGAATAAACAACAAAATAAAATCGGCCAACTTGTATTATTTAATTAACAATTTTTACGCCTCTTTTAATAACATAATTTACATTAAAAATGATCAATATTTTTAATATACTTTTAATACTTTTATAATACTTTTTAAACAAATCAGTCAATTTTGTTTGTTTTAACTTCTTTTGCTTTTCTTTAACAAAGAGCTCTTGAAAGTTCTTGAATGTTAACAAAGAGTTCTGGTTTTGTTGACTATGCAGGAAAACTTTTTACACGATGATATTTAACCGTTTTCGCGAATTCTGTCAGAAAAATTTAGAAACCGTGAGCAGATAGACCACAAGAAAATAAACAGGGACTCTCCTATCATATGTGTATTTATATAAACACAATTGTGTAGCCATAATATTCTTTCGGAGTGAAGGGGAGGGGGCAAAATATTTAACGATTTTTTAAAAACAAATCGTAATATAAATTAATTTTAATCTAAAATTTTGACAAAAAAAATGTTTTTTTCCAAAAAAATTTTTTTTTTTTTGGGGGGGGGGGGGGGGGGGGAGGGAGGTTGCCCGAAATTTAAATAACATATTTTAGTGGTTGCACATTGAAACAATGGACTGAAGAAAAAAATAAATAAAATATAAAAATCTGTAAATATTTTGAAAAATTTTAGTAAAAATCTACAAATTTTGAAAATTTTTGATTAGTTTTCTTTTTTGGATTTCGGGTGCTTCCGGATTTCGGAATTCCGGATAATAGGTCCTCTACTGTAACAATAAATAATTATCCCCCTCCACCCCCTCTCCTTGAATTTTTCACGCTATCCTTTATTTCCCAGCAGTAAGAAGAGGGCAGCAAACATTCTTCTTTATTTTTAGACAGTTTGTTCTTGTCCCTGGTTTTAAATTACGACATTCATTTCTTTTCATAATTGTGTATTTCTAAAACTTTGTATTTCAAATGCTTATATTTATTCTTTTATTATATGCATATATGCAATTACACATGCATTATGTTATTCTGCTTAATTTTTATTCCAATTTTTTAAAGATATTTTTAAGAGGAAAATATCTTTATTTTTTTTACTGTTAAAATATTGTTAACATTTTAAATTTTCATAATTTTTTTCCTGGGGATACAAATTGTATCTGTTTTGCCTAATATTGACTTTTCTTAATAAAGATTATTTTTTTTAAAGTAAAAATAAAGACCACTTATTTATTTAGCTAAAACTTTATTTTTATTTGGATTTTTTTTTTTTTTAAGTACTAAATGCCACTAATATAATATTTACAAAGAGGGTTTAATAATATGAAATACATACTTAAAATAGTTAATAGAAATCAACTGTTAAGGGCTAAAATAATCAAAATATTTGGTTTCTATGCCACATTAAAAATGCCGTTTATTAAGATTTCAAGTCAATTATGTGTCTTTTTAATTAATGAACCATGCAAAATACATTTTACATTGAAATATATTGACAATCATTAAATATAATCAAATGTTTAATTTAATAATTTTCTAAGAAAAAAATATCACTCTCCAATTTATTTTATTTATTAATTAGATACTTAAAATAAAACCATGGGTTTTCCACAAAGAACCATTTTCTTGTGCTTTAATTATGTCTTAGAAAATTCTGTCATCTTTAAATTCTTTCTGTTCAAATTAATCTATTTTATTTCTATAATTTGAATATCTAATCATTCAAAAATTTGCTTTAATATTTATATCTTATCAATTTTTTTTTGTCTCAGTATTAATTTATTGTAAAGTCCCGGAATGTATTATTTTTAAAGAGAAAGAAAGCACTGCTATAAAATTATGTATTTTTATTGCTATGACCTAGCTGAAATTTGCTGTTACTTTTTGTAAATTGATTCTTTTAATGAGAATTGCCATTTTTAATTGTTTTTGCCTGCAATCTGTCATGTTTTGAATTGAAATATTAATACTTAAATTGAAGAAAGTTATTTAAATATCATTTCAGTACAATTTATTATTTTTCTTTCTCATTCCTATATTGAATTACTTAAACCGTAGAAAACTGATACAGGTTTGTAAGACTAAATTTTGAACATAATGCATTATTTTATATTAGTAAAACTAATTGCTTTGAATACAGTAACTGAACAGAATATAGATCACATTTCAAGAAAATTTATACTGCATATGAGTGTTTTTACATTTAATAACCATTTTAAGTGAAAGAGCACAGTAATATTTTGAAAGAGAAAGTAAATTTATACTCTATTTCTAGAATATGCCTTTCACAGCAGTAGGTCATTATTGATTGTTAGATTAATGAATCCAAAATTTTGACTATTTTACTAACTGTTACATAGCTAAATTATTGAATTTTGTGCTTCTTTTACAAACATTGAATAGTAGTTTATTTTTATAAAATATTCACTTCATTTTTTTAAATAATAAAGTATTTTTTAAAACGTATTATAGGATGACATCTGTAAAATTTATTTTTTAAACATAATCTAAACTTTTAATTTGTGTGTTTTTCTCTTTTAAGCACATATAGAATTAAATACTTATGTTTCAATTTGATTTTAATCTAAATGTAATTATCTTAGCTTAAAGTATGTTCAAATTTCTCTTTTATAATCTTCTATTTTAAATGGTAAAAAATAAGCAGAAAGAGGTAAAAATCCAGAGAAAGTAAATAGTGAGAAAAGAATGTAGATTGGATATGTAGATGTGAAGAGAAAGAGAAGGGGATTTGGAACTTTGGGCAAATTTCAGTATCAAATGCCTAGTTGAAATGAAAATATGTCTCATATCATCTGTTACAGTGGTTTTTAAATTGTGGTTTGTGGACCCCCAATGGATCCGCATTGCATCTGTAAGGGTCTACAAAGGTTTCAATGTAAAAAATTTCACGTTTCTACATGCAAGCAAGACCTTCAGTTTTAGGACTGATTTCAGTAGATTAATTTTAATACAATTATTCAAATTGGTAAAGAAATCATATGAGTTGTAATTTTTTAACTGGATCATGGTCCGGACATTTTTTGTCCAGTTGTTGTAAAATTACAACTGATTTCAGTCTTAGAAAGATTTTTGTCTCTTATTTTATGTACTTAAATAATAGTAATTTTACTATCAAAAACTTTTTATTACTTTCTGTTATAAGAAATCCATTTTTAGCCATAATACTAAGCATAGAAATCTTCTAACCCATTTCCATTTGGTTATTCCTAGTGCTAAAAAAAGTTGTCAGTCTTGGCTTATCTAGACTTCTTGCATCCATGCTTTTCTAGAATCTGAGAGAAATATTGAGAGTAACATGAAAGTGAAAACTAAGAATCTATTTAAAAGTATTGTATAAAAAGACATTTTGCAATTTGTTGTTTTTTTAATTTGCATTTTGCTTTTTTTTTTTTTTTTTTTTTTTTTTTTGTAGTTTATATATCCTATTCTATGCATGATATTCTAAAGGATATCTGTATTTTCAGTCTTAAATCTGAAGGTCTGTGAAAACAAAAGAAGAAAAAAAATCAAAAAGGGGTCTGTGATAACTAAATGATTAAGAACTGCTGATTTGTTGCATGTTTTCCTCCAAGCCACTTGCACATGTTTTTGCATATCCCAAACAACACTTTAATTTACTGTAGAGAATTACATTTTTAACATAATTGTGATTTAATTAATATCTACTGTGAAGTGGTATAAAAAATATTTTACCTTCAAACTGAGATAATAATAATTTGAATTTTATAACAATATTTTTAAAATGCAGCCCTTAGACACTCAGTAAATTAAATAATATTCATAATCATTAAAGTACTGAATTTAGCATTAAAGAATAAAATCCATTTTAGTTCGAAATGAGTCAGGGTTCCTCTGTTTCAGGCAAGGTTGAAATAATACTAACGTCTCTCTCAAAGAAAAATTATTTTCTGTTATGATTTTTGAGTTGTGTTTTTTTTTTTTCGTTGTCGAATTGGGATGAGTATTACATGATATTTTGTAAGGATGATTACTTCATTTTTGAGTAAGATCACTTTATTAGGTAAAGTGCTTAATTTTTTTCTCTTCAAATTGCTACTACCACTTTTCATTATCATTAAAAAATATATTTTTTAAGTAGGGGTGCTATTTCAAACAGGAGGGGTGGCTTTCTTTTGATCTTGTTGCTCACAGCTGAGAAGCAATTAATACTATTTTATTATCACATATATTTTAAAAAATTGCCAAACTCATTGATGATAATGTTGTCTTACTTTGAAAATGTTGTGATAGCTAGGCAAATGTTGATAATTATTCATTTCTGTGTTGAAAGTGTTTTTTTAATGCTTCTGTTTTTATTTTGATCAGAACTTAACAATCTGTTTTAGTTTCTGAAAACTGATTTTGAGTCTAACCTGTGATAACTGCTGCACTCTAAAATATCAAATTTCTCGAGAGAGTGGGGACAGTGCTATTACTATCCCCAACTCTTCCCAAATTGCACCTCTGGTTTTGAGTTTTAAGATTTAATTTAATGCTAGTGCAGCATAATAGTTGTTCTTTCATATTTTAAGTATTTTAAAGGTTTTGACATTTAATGTAAAACTTTGTCTAGTGCTGTAGATCAGTATTCTTCTAAATTATAATTTTTCTCAGAATATGCAATTAGAGTAGCTGAAAAGGAAGTTGTAAAAAATAATTAATGATTTATTAATTTTAATCATTTAATAACATTTTTTTAGAAAGGGATGAATTTTTATTGCCTAATTTAAGAGAAAATAATATATCTATGAATATATATATATATATATATATATATATATATTTGTGATAATCCAAAACATTAAGTATTTTAGGCACAATGCTTTGACTTTGACTACAAATAAAGAAAACACTCATGAGTTCTGTTCATTTTTGTATCTGTTTTTCTGAGTCAGCAGTTTGGCCCAAGTTGCCAAAAACAATGTAGATTATTTAAAAACTTTTAAAGAGTTAGGAATTTTAAACTAATTATCATATTATAGAATTTTAGAAAAGAAAATAATAGAAGTTTTACAAACTGATATCAGTGTTTCTAAAGTTATGCATTTATAGAGTTGTTTCATATTAATATTTTTTTCTCTCATGTGCATGTAACATACAATATTTTTATAGTGAGGATTACAAATCATAATATGACAATCACTTGGAGTTCACTATGATGATGTTTTTAATTTTATTAGCCGCATCTTTTTTATTTGTTTTCTTAAAATTTACGAAGTTTTTATTTCTCTTTTATAATTAGGGACATTCCATGAAAAAAGGAACTGATTTTCCACGTTTGACACTTTCATAAATCCTTCTATCTGTTAACACATAAGCTATTAAAATATCAACTATACATAAAATAACACTGTATTTTCAGTTTAACATAGCCATTTGATGAATCAAAATCATTGATAAAACAATAATAATTTAAATAAAATTAAAAATTTTATCCCATAGTGACATGGAATGTCCCAGTGGTGGTTTTGTTTGAAAAGTGCATATTTGCATGTAAGTTTAAATTAGTTTTTTCTTTATTTTTTTCTTTCTCTCTCTCCCCTTTTTTTAAGAATTTGTTTTACTTTAGTATTGTTTATATTAATCATTTAATTTCAGAAAGCTTTATTATTATTCTTTTGGTACTTGTCAATTTTCCTGTCATTAAAAGAAAAAAAAACTTGCCAAACAATAAGATTTAACGACAAAAATGCATAAATATGACGTCACATTCATTATACATTCACAATTTTCAGCCAATAACCATGGCCAAATGTCTCATTTGGGTATCCTGACTATGGAAGATTATCGGGAAGGTATTCTGCAGAAAATTTTCATAATACTAAGACTTTTACTGTAAGACACTCATCAGTTTTTCTACATAATCCACCAAACAACCATTGTTGAGGATGAATTTGACCAGTGGGACTTATTTCACTTTTAAAAATCTTTTGTTAATTTCTACAATCTTTTTATGCCCTATGATTCACAAATGTAACTTTGGAGCCTTCTGGCCATGTTCCTTTCTTAACACAATAACCACCATGGCACACAAATATGTGTACCAGCAATATTTCCTGAGGTGCCATATCACACGAATACGTTTATCATCAATATTTTCATTGAAGACAATTTATTTCTATAAAATGGGACTATTGATAATTTATTACGATATATTAAAAAAAAAAAAAAGAACCCTGTGGCGATCCAGACATGTTTAGTGATTTCAGTCTAGAGTTCAACCTGTAAAAATAACTAAAATTTGATAATTTTGAATTAAAAATGTATAAAATTAACAAACATTGCCACGATTGGGAATTGTGAACTGACTTAATAAAACTGAAAACCACTTTGTAAATGTCTGCCAAAAAAGCAGTTTTGTTACAATCTGTGGCAGTCAACATACTAATGGATATTCACTTGTCATGGTTTTTAACAATATATCACCATTGTTTATCTGTTTGCACATCCTAAAGTCTCATACCATATCCGTTAATACATATTTTTCTTTTTTTTCTAATGACAGAATCCCATAATCTTGAAAATAGTTTATCACATCAACTACTGTAGATGGAAGATTTCAGGTTTTTATAATTTCTTTCAAAATACAAAAGAAAACAGAGACAAAATAAATAAAAATGAAATACATCAATAAATACATTGCATGCTAGTGCTGCATTTGAAATCAAACATGACATCAGGCTTTTGTATTAGTGCCATTAAATAACATTGTTTGACGACATATATAGTATTCAATGGGAAAGTAGACAAATATAATTTTTTATAATATGGTAATGTAGATAATGTTTTAAAGGTCACTAAACATGACACATTAATGTACATTTTTTTTCAGCCTTATTTGTAAATGCTGTCATAGTTTAAATATTTTTTTGTAAAATTAAGTGCTATGTCCATGACAATCATCAGCTCATATTTTTTAATGACATAATTAAAATATATTTTTCAAGTCGTATATGTATTAAACATGGATTTACTTAATTTTTTATATGCAACATTACGTAAGTAATATGTTGGGCAATATTTTATTTGCAATTTAATAGTGTAAACCCTTGATTATACAAATTGAATTAGATACTGATTTTAAAATTTGTATACATGATAGATTTACTTGAAGTTTCTGTGAGAGATACATTTTTTACTGATATTACCTCGATGCAAATACATTCCATAATAAAATTCTAAGTAAGAGTTATTCTGGATAATTATATGAATTTTTTATTAGCAGAATTTGTGTAAAGTTTGTTTTGTACATTACTGCAAGTATGAAATCTGAATTTTCATAATTTTTTTTGTCTAATTACTGTTGTATAATTAAGGTTCTTTCATATTGTTATTTTTATAGAAAATTAACTTATTGCAGTATTACATATTTATTGACAACAAGCTAAGGAAAACGCATGCTGTGAATTTACCATGAAGTTGTAGAGATGATTGAATATTTTATTAAAGTTTTGTGAGTTAGTTTGAAAATTGTAATAGTGATATCTACTTTTATAAAAGTTATAAAACATACATTGGATATTCTTTATGCCTTTTTAATGACTTTTTTTAATAGGTGTAGGCTTTAAAATCATAATTTTTTTATCATTGTGATAATACTATTTATTTTTATTAGCATGTTTTGGTGTTTTCTCTTTAGTGTATTTGCATTCCATTTAATGATTAAAAAAATATATATATGTGTGTTTAAGGGTTTTTTTTTCATTCCTTTTTTGTTTTCTTCAATATTCATTGATGTTGATGAATCTAATTTTATTTAAAAAATGATCGTAAAATTCATTATTAAGCTGTTATTGATATTAGTTATTGTACAAATGTATAATAAAACCTTTTAATATTTTGAACAAAGTTAGAAATGTATTGCTTAATATGGTCAAGTTAAAAAATATGAATACTTGAATAAAATTTCAGATTCTACAGATTTGTATGTATGAACTCTGATAAATATTTCACTAAATACCTCCCCCCTTTTCCACTTGAGATTAGAGTCCGATATAAGGAGGTTTGGTATATTTTGGATTTAGTGCAATAGTAACTATTTCTGAATTAAAGAAAAAAAAATAATCATAGCAGATATAGATTACACCTGGTGTAACATGGTTTATTAGTAATGTGGGAATGTTATGTCTCCCAACAAACCCATTATATTAAGCTACTACTATATCTTTAAATTGAAATGAAGTCATTATCAATAATATTTTCATTCATATTTATTAAGCTGACTTTTGTTCATTGTAAAATCTATTCTGCTTTGAATCAATATTAAACAAGAGTATCACTAGTGGTCATTAAAAATTAGCATATGGACATTTTTCAATTCTTGCATAATTATTGTTGTCGGGAATATTGCTTTGAAATAATATGAAAGTCATATCATAGAAATGATTCTGATAGATATATTTATTCAAATTAAAATCATTATTCAGAGTGCACTGAAATCATATAATATGCATGTTTATGTGATTTGTTGTTCAATAAAATTATAGTAAGTTCTCTGCTTATATAAAGTAGGATTAATTTTAAATTTCTATTTTGTCATGCTGGCACATTCCTTTCCCAGCAAGCCAAACGTGAATTTAAAAATAGCTCAATTAAATTAACTGATAAATATTCTAAACTTTAAAAACCATATAGTATATAAAAACTGAATCATTTCTTTTTATTTTAATATTTTTTAGTTTAAAAACAAAATTAACATTTCCACCATTTTGTTCACTTTGATTGTTTAATATCAGATTATTTTTTTTTAACTTATGAAGCATGAAATTAACAACGTAGTTCATCTTTTGATTGTTCAAAATTATATTTTTGAGATTAAGAACTATTTACATCACAATAAGTTTTAATTTATCATGGCATAAAACCTGATTCGTTTTTAAAGACATAGATATTTAATTCCATATTTTATGCTAATCATCACTAAGAATATTCCACTTTTCAGTGGATTTCTGCTTTGCCTACTTTCCTCTTCTCTCCCAATGCTCTGCGCATCATTTAGATGAAATTTTTAAATCTGTCTCCTATATCCATCCATCAAGAAACAAAATTAAAAACCTAAAATTATTTAAGTAATAATTTTATTTCTTCTGCCTTTCATGCTGCATTTTTGTGAGAATATATTCATTAATCATATAAATTCTCTCTCACAAATTTTCAGTTCATCCTTTTATCCCCCCCCCCCCTACCTCTCCCTTTTCCTCCAGCATACAAATCTTTACTTTTAATTTTTCTCCCTTATTTGTTCCTTTGTTAATAACAATGAATAAAGAACTAACTATCAAAATCTTTCTTTCCCTTCAAAATATCTGCTTCTCTGCGTTGCCTCTTCCCTGTCCAGATAAATAAGGGAATTTTTATATATTGTGTGTGGGCAGGGTTTTACAAATTTGATAAAATCTGGTAGCCAGAAAAAAATTCTAGTAGCCAGTAAAAATTATTTACCACCCCTTCCTTCCTTGTCATTAATTTTCTAAAAGCACAAAAGTTTTTATGAATTAATTGAGGAAAAATAATAGGCATTGTTTAGAATTATTAGTTACATAGTTTAGAAAGATAATATAAACTAAGTTTTCTAATGAAACTTATCAAAATCATATATCTTTCAAAAATTAAATAAAATAAAATAAATACTGTAAAGAGTGAATTAACCAGCATGTTCAGAAAACGCTGATTGCCGAATGCTTCAAATGGTCCGGATAGTTGAATACTACAAAATCTATATCTGCTGAGGAGCGCATCGACGAAATAGTGAAGCAGGAAAACAAGTTTTCGCCTATTTTTCTGACGAAGTCTCAAATAATTCTGATTTGATTATTTTAAAATTTACATTTGATGAACTTATTTTTGCCAAATTGAAAACAAAAGTTAAAAATATTTTTTGTGTGAATATAGTTTCAAAGTTTATTTTTTAATATTGGGAAAGGGGGGGGGGTGGCATTTGTGCTCATTTCAAGAAAACTTAGGTCAATTTTTGTACAAAAAAGAAATAAACCCCATAAGATTAAATAATTTGATCGCAAGATAAAAATATTTGGTCACCAGTGGCGACCTGGTGACCGTATTTGTCAAGCCCTGTGTGGGGGTATCTTCCTCTTTTTTTGAATTCACCTATTCTTATTCCTGAATGATAACTTATTCAGGAGTAAGAATAGGTGAATTCAAACATTAATGTCATAACATACAAAAGTTTGTTAGTAAAAACTTATCAGATTTTAAAATCACATTCCTTTTATTATGAATATTAATTAAAATTAATTTAACAGGGAAAATATTTCAATGGGAATACACGATTATCTGCTTATTGGTCTTTTTAAGAGATTTCTCAATTACTTTTTTATTTTCAAGTACTTAAAAATGGACTTAATTGATAATTAGTTTTATTTTAGCACTTGCTTAGAATATTTTAAAAAATATATATAGTTAAAACAATTAATGGTACTTTTCTCTTACATTCTGCCATGAATTTTCCTATTTGGTGACCTTAACTATTTTCATTTGTGACCAACTGTAGATGTAATACTAGTAATATTACTGCTTGAAATTGGATTAATTTTCCTCACAAATTAATCTCTAAATCGAAGAAATCTTATAATTCGGCTCTTTTAATGTATAAAAACATATGTCATATATATATATAAGTGAATAGCAAGGGAAAAAAAGAAAGAAAAACATATATTCTCTGTTTGTAAATTTTTTCAATACTTTCTAATGCAATTTAAAATTTTGTTTTAGAAACATTTATAAATAAAAAAAGATACATTGCTTGTAATACTAATAACATTGTTACATTCAACTGGCTTCATTTCCCTACAAAATCAGTCTTAAGTGTGATAAATTAGTGTTATTTTCTTTGCATATTTTAAAACTTTTTGACAAATGTATAATTATTTTCCTATGATAAGTATTTTATTGATATGATGATAAATTAGTTGAAAAAATAAAAAAGAAAAGCCTTCTCTTGTGTAAAATTAATTTTTCTAATTATTATGAGCAATTATTTACCATGACAGTTTATTGAATATTTTAAATATTGACTAGTTTATCCCTGCAAATATGTGAAATTTTAAAACAATCCACTAATAACAAAAACTTTAATTACATATCCCAAAATGCGCACTTGTCTTTCTCTTTTTTTAAGAGCTGCTTTTAAACTGTCATATCAGTTTTTTTCATCCTCCCTTTTACAAGTATTATAACAAATTAATATTCACGTATGAACTAAGAATGAATCATGCAATTTCAAAGATTTTTTATTTTATATAATAAAGTAAATTAAATAAATTTTAAAAAAGAATAAAATATCTTTTTGCTATTTTAAATAAATTGTTAAAATGCATCTTTGAAAAATGTTTTTGGATTTTCAAGGGATTATTTTCTTTGAAAATAATGCCTTCCCCCTCACCTCAAAACAAATTGAAAGCAGCTAAGTATGTAGGTGTTTTTTTTTCATTTAGTTAGATAAAAATTATTGGAGTTAAAGAAAAATTGTATGAAACCACTGCATTTTTAACTAAAATTTATTATATTGAAAAAACAAACAAACTATAAAGTACTTTATTTTATTTTAAAATGTTTAGTGTTAAATAGAATCAAGTAGTATTTTTGCTTGTGTCAATTGAAATAAGTTTTATTTTGGTTATTATGTATTTTTTTCTTATTTTTGTTTGGGCTGGACCCATTAATTTTGATTATTTTACATTTATATATATTTGTATTTTTGATTTTTTTTTTTTTTTTTTTTTAAATAAGTAGTTTGTGGAGCAGTGTATGCATATGTTGTAAATGTCTGTACATAATACAAAACCTCTTGTAAGTTATCTTTCGTGTTTTCAGTATTAAATAAAATATGTATTTTATCATGATTGTTTTTTTTAATTATTATTATTGCTGTTAAATTTAATTATACTGTTGTTAAGTTAGATGGTGAATTATTTTGTATTTTTAGCATCTTGATTTTTGTCTCATCCTCATTAGAGTAAAAAACAAATAATTTTCTCCAATACATTTTGAATGTTTTAATAGAATTCAGGATCTATATTTACTGTCTATCTGATAGATATTTGTTGGAAGTTAGTTTAAATGTGTTATACGAAGTCAGAAACATAGGTTTATTTAGCAAATTTTAAAGTGCAAGGGTTGGAACTTAAATAGTGACAACTATTCATTTGCAACTGATACAAAAGAGATACATGTTACAAAGTTTTAATGTCCTTCAATTTAATCACCAGCATTATGTACACTACCCGTTGCCAGCGATGTAGAAGCCGTAGGATATCTTTAGCCTGTTGTGTTGATAATTCGGATGGAATGGTTTCTGGATCTCTGGAGAATCTCTGGAACAGTTCTGAAGCGAATGCCACGAAGTGGTTCCTTCATCATATGAATCAAGTCAGAGTCACAAGGGCTTAAGTCCGGAGAGTATGGTGGATGGTACAGCACTTCCCAGCCCCATTGATTGAACAAATCAGCCACAGCTTGTGCTGTATGCGACCAAGCATTGTTGTGCAAAATGATAGGTGTTCTGTAAAAAGTGTTGTCGCTTCTTTCGCAAAGCTGGTTGTAGGTTGTGTTCTGAAAATGAACGGTAATATTGTGTGTTGATGGTTTGCTGTGGAGGAATGTAATGCATGAAGATAACACCATCACTGTCGTACACAAGAATCACCATAACTTTTACATTGCTGGGGTTCTTATGAACTTTCGATCTTTGTGGTGACCCATAGTGACGCCATTCGTTTGTTGTTTCAGTCATGGCTTGTACGATTTGGCCCATGTCTAATCCAGTGTAATGATACGGCATAAGAAAGCCTCTCCATCGTTTCTAAAAGTGCTCCAAACGGTTACAAGCAGCATCATATTGTAACAATTTCTGCAATTTTGTCAAATTGTGCAGAACTCATCGTGACAATATTGCAATTTTCATATGCACAGGTGTTTCTTCAGAATGTAAAGCACAGTCATATGTGCTAATCCGGTATCTTTCAGCTAATGAATTGTAAGGCGACGATCACTGTATAATAATGCAGCAAGAGCGTGCACTTCTTCACTGATACTAGAAATGACCTGGCCGACACATGTCTGCCACATTTGGCATCCCTAGTTGAAGGCTTTTACCCACCGTGCCACTGTTTTGTAAGCAATGCAGATTCCCCGCAAGTCTTGAAGACCTTGATGACAGTTTCGTGACCTTGGTGACACCTCTGGCACGTTCAATCTTTATCTAACTCTGTTGTTCTTGTTTTGAAAACATCGTGACAACACTACATTAGACCACCAGCTAATACAAGTCTGTTCCTCTCGCCAATTCGCATGCACATGATGTGGGAAAAGAGAGTAAATATGTTCTGAGGTTAGGTAGGTATCTAACTGATGTGTGCTGTCAGCAAGATCATTAGGTTCTGTTGCATGGCGTCCCTACAGCAGTGTTGACACTATTAAAGTTCCAACCTTCATATTTCAATTATATAAATTTTATTTTATGTTATTTTAATATGAAATACTTATAACACCATCGTACTTAAAATCTGTGTTGGTGTTATGAGTGCTTCATATTGAAAACAACAACAAAGAAAATCATGTTGATATAATTGAAATATATTAAAGTTTGTGATCTTATATTTCTGATCTTGTATAACATATATGAACAATCTTCAACAAAATCATATACGCAGTAAATATAGATCCTTATATTAAAAAAAATCAAAGCATTGTAGAATGTTTTTTTACCCTTTTATTTATTTATTTTATTTATTTTTGGAGGGAAATCATTGTTTATGCATACCTCATCTCTTCATTGTAAAATTATATTAAATTTACCATTGAAGAAACACATTTATGATTTTGTTATATAGAGATATGTACTTTTTCAGGTCTTTATGAGCCAGAAATTTCAAATATGACCAGGCTCTATCAGTGAGGGAAGAAAAAAGCTGATACTTCTGAACAAAGTTAACCTACAATTAAAAAATCCTTTTGAAGAATTCATGCATATTTATGCAAGCAATTTAAAGTACAGCTAGACATGAAAATATCCAGTCGTGATATGGCTACTGAAAAAAAATAATGTGTCTAATAAGTAAATTAAACAACCAGCCACAAAAATTTTAAAACCCATTCAGACTTTTAAATAGGATTATTAATACTCATATTTTTTGTATTTATGGTGGTCTTAGGACCCTACATTTTAATTGATCAGTTTTAGCAGATCCTCTCTTAATTGTTGTAATCTGTATAAAGAATTTAATTTAACACAATTTAAGATCACAAAAAAGTGTCTTCTAAGTTACAAGGTTTTACTATTGTGCTATTATAAAGTGGTATTTGGCTTGGCTATTATAAAGTCAATTTTCAAGTCTTAGTACAGCAGTTTTTAGATTATATGCTTGCAAACTACTGAGTACAGAATATCAATATTAATGATTGCTTAGACATTTGCAGACACATTTAACAAGTGTTCAGACTTGTTGAAAAATTGGGAGATTGGTATCAAAGCAAAGTATGTCCATAAGGCAAATTAAAAATAAGTTCAGTGTCAATGGATGAAAGTACACCATACATAGACTTTATAAGAGACTGCAAGGACATTGTTTTAAAACCTATGCCTTGCAAATCGCATCTAAAATAAAACCATAAATAGGCCAGAATGGGTTGGGCTCGATAGTGCATGTTGTATGGGAACAAGTGGCTCACCTTATTATTCAGCAACAAAAAAGAAGTGGAATCTGGATGGGGGGGGGGGTGGGGGGGAGGGGCATTGGCTTTAATGGCCAAACCTGTCTGGCATTTCTCCATGAGAAACAAAATTCAACAAACTATCAAGAGACAATAGAGCAACATTTGGTGACATGTTAGGGAGATTTCAACACAATGCTTTTCAATCCACAACTCACACACACTGCCGGCCAGAAGTTTGAGACCACTTCGGAAAATCTTTTATTATCTATAAATACTCAAAATGATTTGAAAATAACTGCACCAGTAATTCATGTTCTGTAGTGCTTGTGGAATATCCAAAAACAAATTTTTTTGTTTAATTATCAAGAAAGGGTGCAATAAATGCATTGTTTCCAAATATCAACGAATGCAGAGTGTGAGCAAGTAATGTACAATCATTGTTAATTTTTATGATTCCCAGGTGGTCACTTATTTAACTATTGTTTTACTTTTTTTAGGTGTTTCATATTAAGGTACACTATTTTGCAGAAGTTCTCCTCACACTTTCTTGTTTAGTCTAATTTTGTGGTTACTTCTGTCAAGAAGTCTTGGGGAAAAAACAGGAAATCATCATTAAAACACAGTCTGCCATCATTGGTCTACATAATGAAGGCAAATCTGAACATGTGATTGCCGCTCAGTTAAAATTATCGAAGACATGTGTTCATCTCATAGTCATTCGATACAAGGAAACCGGCAGTAATCAGGATTGTCTATGCTCAGGAAAGCCAAGAGCAGCCACTTCTAGCATGGATAATTTCACTGTTGTTACCAGCAAGCGGAATACACACCTAACAGCGCCAGAAATTCGTGCTGAAGTAAACAAATCTCGATCCAAACCTGTGTCACTTACTACTGTAAAAAGACGATTGAGAGACGCTAATTTGTTTGGCAACGCTGCAGTCCGAAAACTGCTATTAAAGCCGTAGAACAAGAAGAAACAAATGCAGTGGGTCCTTACCCATCAAGATTGGACATATGATGATTTAAAAAATTTTCTTTGGAGTGACCAATCGGAGTTTCAAATATTTGGAATAAAAAGGAGAATTTTTGTTCGACGTTGTGCCAGGAAAAGGTGCTGCCAGATTGTATGGTGCCATCTGTGAAGCATGGCGATGGGTCTTTTATGGTCTGGGATTGTTTCTCTGGGTATGTAACTGGAGATTTGGTATGGATCCATGAAATTATGAAAAAAGAACAATACAAAATGATTCTCGACACAAATGCTATTCCCTCCGGGCTGTCATTCATTGGCGATAGGTTCATTTTCCAACAAGGTAACGACGCTAAACTTATGTCGAAATTATTCAGAGGCTATTTAGAACAAAAAGAAGTGGAAGGTGTATTAAAAAACATGGTATGGCCTCCTCAGAGCCCCATTCTCAATCCGATCAAACTTTTAAGGGAAGAACTCGATAGAAACGTTCATGATCGGTGCCCTTCATCACATGAAGACTTGTGGAATGCTTTAAATGAAAGCTGGAACAATATACCACAAGACACAATCAATAAATTGATTGCTCGTATGCCGAGACTGATGAAAAATTTATAAAATGCAAAGGGGGATATTTCGATGAAAAGTCAGTTTAAGCTGTTTTTACCATTTAAAAATGCACATTTAAAAGCAATAATTGATAATTTGTCTATATTTAGATTAGTTTTATTTCTCAGGTTGTATATTTTGTGACGATTAAGCTTTTTTCCTGAAAATGCTAATAAGTTTGAGTTTTATTTTATTTTCTCGTTTTCCTTGGTACAGTCTCAAACTTTTGGCCTGCAGTGTAGTACAAAACAGTGTATTTCCACCCAAAATGTCAATGTTTTAGATTGGCCAGACTTAAACCCAATTGAGAACATTTAGGGCAAACCCATGAAGTATACATAAATGGAAAGCAATATGACTCTACAAAAGAACTAAAAGTGGCCATTGAAAAAGCATGGTATTCTCTGCCATCAATAATATTTCAAAAACTTATTGATTCAATAGAAACATTATTATTTGAAGTTATTTAAAATTAGGGAAATGCTGTTAATAAATGGCATCATTTAAAAGTGTTAAATAATGTATTTTTTTCCATTGTACTTACACTTTTGAGACATTGTCACAGAATCTTACAATTAAGTAATATGTTTTTGTTTAATTTTGCATTGTTATTTAATAAATGAGATTGATAGTTAATCAAGCACGAGCTTGTTTCGGACTCGGGCCGAGGCCGTCCTATCTCTGCACCAGGAGGCATCTAGATCATTAAATATTTTATTTTTCTCCAAAGAAGGTGTAATGGGATATTTCTCACGACAGTGGACAAAATAATGAAAGTTGTGAGAAGGTTGGAGTTTAATCTTTTTATGTCCCCAAAATTGTTTAATAAAAATTATACATTCTAAAACACATTTATTGAATTTTTAAAAATACAGTAGGAGATCTTTATAACGCAATTCTATAATATGCAATTCTCCATATAACGCACAAAGTCTCAGATGCAAACAATGAATTCTACAGTTAAGAAACACCTGCATTCCCACATTATAAATAGTTGCTATTCTCTAGAGAACTAAATTTGATACATTAGTTCAACTTTATCTCCTTAATTCAGAGCTTATTTCTGAAAAAATTGCTATGATTTGATACAGGTATGTTTGCACAATGTTTATAAAGTAAATTTAACAATGTGTGGAATGATCTATATTAGGCAAAAAATTATAATCTGCACAACTCCTAGTAATAAAGAATGCAATATAAATATACTGTAATGTATTTTGGTATGTTTCCACATATTTGGCCATGTTTTACAAACTAAATTTAATGATGTGTGAAATGTGATCTATATAAGGCAAATATCTACATAACGCACAACCTCGTGTTTTTAGGTTTGCGTTATAAAGATCTTCTACTGTACCTTAGAAGATTGTTTCAGTTTAAAAATAAATTCGAGAAAGATTTCGTCTATTGAATTAATAAATCCATTTGGTATTTACAGAAGTTTGTGGAACATTTACAACTCTACTTCAAATCATTTTCGTAATTTTTTTCTTTTAAAGAATTTTATGGAATTAGAAAATGTACAAATATGTTATACTACAAACTTTTCAGAGCTGAAACTTTCCATTCCATATCTTCCAACATCAAGGAAACTGATCAGTTATAAATGGAAAGGAAATTATCCATTTCAAAATATTTTTGACGTATATAATGAATAATGCTTTTGGAACACGATAAAGCAAAATATCTATAACTCATCTTTATTAGATAGACGTGTTAAATGGTCTTTAAGTACTTGTCTGTTATAGGGGTCTTCATGAGATAAAGAAAATGACCTTTCTAAGAGAAGGAAAGTTTTAGTACACATTTTCTGGCAACCTATTCACTGTTTCACTACACACAAGCGATTGTTTTCTATATTTATACGATTTATTCAATATAAATAAGCCTTTATCTATTTTTTTTATACAAACAGAAGTAATTTGTAAATAAAAAACTATAATGATAATATATGTTAATAAATTGTTTATATTTATATAAATACATATATAAACTAGTCGGATGTGCCAGTCCCAAACTTTCTTCTATCTCATACAGGTTTCACATACACTAAAAACGAATCAGCACCAATTTATATCAAGATCTTACTGAATCTAAAGTTTTATTAAATTCTGTACATTAATTCTTGAGATATGACTATCGCTAAAATCCTGAAAAATGCAGCATAGCAGCGCTACCAATTGGGAGATTTGCACCAAAACCTAATCAACAACAAATTATGTTGACGTCTAACTGAATCTAAAGTTGGCTGAAATTCTGTGCATTAGTTCTTGAGATATAGCTATCGTGAAAATCAAAAAAGTACATAGCAGCACCATCTTTTGGGATATCTACACCAAAACAGAGTCTGTTTATGTGAAGGTCTTACAGAATCTGAAGTTTGATGAAAATCAGTGCATTAGTCCGAGATAGACCTATTGCGGAAATCGCAAAAATGCACAATAGCAGCGCCACCTGTTGGACGATTTACACCAAAAACTAATCAGCACCAATTTATTTCAGGGACTAAATTAATCTAAAGTTTTATTAAATTCCGTGCATTAGTTCTTGAGATAGAGCGCCCACAAAATTTTTGTCATATAGACTTACGGACACGGACAGACATTTTCTAAAAACAGTCAAATCGTGTTGAGGAACTTTTTTAAAATTCATAATTCCGTCGAAAATTTTCATAAATCGAATACTTTCTTCTTGTAAAGATAGCAAAAGTAGAAAGCATAAAAGCTCATCAGGTTAATTTTCATAGCTTTTATATAATTTGGCAATAAATCTTACTTTTTTAAGTTCAAAGTGCACATATGTTTTGAAAAGCATCAAGGACATAACAAACAAGTACTGAATTTTATAACAATTTTTTTTTTTAATGGTACATCAAAGTGCCGTCGGGGCATAAAAGATAAAAAATTTCATTATACAGACATCTACTACTATTCCTCCGCTATACAACCATTATATTTCGATTTCCTTTAGTGAAATTACCTCTAGGTTTTTCCAGTATGTCCCTTGAAACATCCTAACATTTCATTTCTTCAGGCTTTAAAGTTGTATCTTATTTATCCACATTGTTTTCTTCATGGATCATAAAGTTATTTTCGATTCCAACAACTGAGATTTAAAATGTTTTAAGGAAACTTCGGGAATGTCTATTCTTTCTTGGAGTATAAACAGTCTTTTGGAAAAGTTTTGGAGATAAAAACGCAGATTCAACGAAGTGTGAGATAGAATGCAATTTATTTATCATGGGAATAGAATCGTGTTAGTTCAAATCTGTGACAGATGTGTTGTTTATTGGGATAGAATCAAAATTTATTTGGTGTTTAAAGAACACAATTTAAATTATCTGGAAAGTAATGCTATATTACTGTTATATAATATTTATTCTAATTTATACAAAAAAAAAAAAAAAAAAAAAAAAAAACTGACGATACTATTTTCTAAATTCCTAATTTATTATTTTTATTTTCTCGATGGAAAAAAATAAACTTTAGGATAAGTAAAAAAAAATTTCTGTTATAACTATCTAGTTAAATTATTTCCCATAAAAAATAATTTTATCTGAATTATAGAGTGGTCCAAAACTTACTAGATGATTTTAGCAGTTCATAAGTTTAGATTAAACATTAAGTTAAACCGATTATTCAAATCTACACTTTTGATCTAAGAGCTGAAACAAAAACTGCTTTTCGGAATCGCGGATAACTCGGAAGAGGTAAGTGTATATTTTCGTTCGCGATTATATTTTATTTTCCTAGATTAAAAAACATTTGTCTTTTTTTATAGTACAGTTTCGTGATATTTGGATAAGGATGATTTCGACTTCTACTATTTTTCGTGATATCCTAACACTTCTCAATTTTAGATTTTATTAAAATATCTATATATTATAAACACAAGTTGTTTTTTCTTCACAGCTTTCTACTGCATCAATTTTAATAATAATGTATATGTTACGGTCAATATGATTAAACAAAAACATTATGATTAATCATATGATCAATGTGATTAATCATATTAACCGTAATATATATTTAATCTGAAAGCAGTTTATTTGTAATTGAGTCCGCACTCAGTTTTGCCAGTTTGCTACTTAAAAAAAAAATAATAAAAAGATTGCTTGATTGGCACCCATTTTTTCAAAATTATATAAATCGCCTTGTTTCGCCTTATTTCACCTTGTTTAATCCGCCATAAAATAAGGCAATAAGGTGAATTGTATTTTCTCAAAAAACTGGTGGGAATCAAGAAAATAGAATTAAGAAATAAGTAGCCCACTGGCAATACTGCTCGCACTAGCTATTTTTTTTCGTTAAATATTTCCATTTTTACTTTCTTCTATCTTGACAAGAAGAAAGTATTGGATTCATGAAAATTTTCGACTTCCGGTTTTCGACGGATTTATACGTTTCAGAAGGTCCTGAACACGATTTGACTGTTTTTAGAAAATGTCTGTCTGTATGTGACACAAATTTTGTGGGCGCTCTATCTCAAGAACTAATGCTCGGAATTTAATAAAACTTTAGATTCAGTTAGTCCCTGATATAAATTGGTGCTGATTAGTTTTTGGTAAAAATCGCCCGGCAAGCATTTTTCGCGATTTCCGCAATAGCTCTATCTCAAGAACTAATGCTTGGAATTTAATAAAACTTTAGATTCAGTTAGTCTCTGATATAAATTGGTGCTGATTAGTTTTTGGTAAAAATCGCCCAGCAGGTGCGCTGCTATGCAGTATTTTGCAGGATTTACACGATTTTAGCGATAGGCATATCTCAAGAAATATTGCACGGAATTTAATAAAACTTGAGTTTCAGTTAGACCTTGATATAAATTGGTGTTGATTCTTTTTAGTGTATGATAAACCTGTGTGAGATAGAAGAAAGTTTTGGGATTGGCACATCCGACTAGTTATATTTTAATTAAACATTTTTTTAA
Organism: Maratus michaelseni; assembly: GCA_963931845.1. NCBI lineage: Eukaryota > Metazoa > Arthropoda > Arachnida > Araneae > Salticidae > Maratus > Maratus michaelseni. The sequence goes on along the minus strand of OZ007595.1, from coordinate 155,086,943 downwards.
TGAAATTTTTTCAAATTGGTGGCAGTCGTTTTACTGCGCTTCTTCGTTCGTTGCAAAGAAACAGCAAATAGTTATTGGATCGGGGTTATTTTATCTTTATTAATTTTATCTTTATTGATGCTAAAGAAATTAAAAAGAAAACTCTTTTTTTTTTAATGCATGGTGTTTTCAGACCTCAAGAGGCTCAAGGACTTAAAAGTAAAATGGCGCCACTTTTAAAAGAAAGCATCCATTTAAAAACTTGTAACATTTTCCTATTTGCGTCGAAATGGCATCATTTTCAAACATTTTTTATTCTACCAGCTCTCAGACTGGGGACCACATTTTCAAAAAGAGAACGTTGTTAATTGTTATTGTTAAAGTTATGCAAAAAATTCCGAATTTCTATTTTGATTGGAACACTCTGTATTTTTTACTCAATAAATGGATTGTGGCCACAGTTTTCTACGCAAAAATTGTTTGTGCAAAAAGTCGGTCCAATTTCTTTTTAATCGCCTGTCATAGAATAACTCGTATCTATTGTTAAAAAAAAAAAATACGCTAACCATTGTTAAAATGAAAGATTTAATATATTCAAGTATACTTCAAAAATTTAATTTTAATATAAAAACGGGTTTTAGGAAGAAGAAAGTACTTCTTTGGATGTAGAAAGATAAGAATAAAAATAGAGATTTTTAACTTAAAAGAAAAAAAATATGTATACAGTTAGTTTTTTAAGAATTGTACTATTTCTTCGAGAGTTTTAATTTTTGTATTGAATTTATTTTTTAACTTTCCAACATAGTTGAAAAGTGTTTATGAATTTGGTTTGTCTGTTTGTCTGGCCGTGCTCTAACTCTCGTAAATATTACTCGGATTGTCATGAAATTTTTATACGTTATTGAAAATTAATATAGAATGTTCGGTATTGAAAATGAAGTGTGTAGCATTAATAGTTCATTTACAGGGACACACAAAAGAATTCCATTACATTAGGGTCCATGGGGAAAAATCGTTTGCGACGCATTTTCTTGATGTTGCGATATTTCAAACATAATGAAATTAATATGCATTACTGAGGTGAACTACAGCATGCTTTTACCGGAGTAGACATTTAGTGGCATTTATAGTTAGGTTACAGGGACATACAAAATAATTCCTTTACATTATGATCTGTGATGGAAAAATCGTTTGCGGTGCATTTTGATCATGTTATGATACTTGAAACATAATAAAATTTAAGAGGATCACTAAGGTTTACTACAACTTATTTTCTATAAATTATGGAGGGCGTAGGATTTATCGTTCATGTACAGAGACGCGCAAGAGAATTTGGTTAAAGGACTGACTATGATCGGTCATTACTAGAAGTGCTCTTTCCGCTGTGATATGCAATTTTATGTAATTTTTAGTGCAGTAAGTGTTGTTTACAAATCCTGTAGATCATATACAAGACGGCACGGAAAATTTCGAGTATGGGCTGCAATTACTGAAAATGGATTTTTATTGAGTTTTGTATTTTTTTAAAATTGCGTATTTAGATATCTCATTTCATCGTATGCAAAAATTATATTTCTTAATAATATTCTGTTAGTGTTGGAAAGTGTTTCATAATCTATGCCGGATGCATGATTTTTCGTTCTTATTTAATTTTTGCTTTGCATTATTGCTTTGAAATAACTGAAACTGTCATCACTGATAATTTCGAGTTTTTCTTACTCGTAAGTTAAAGTATGCTTTATTTTTAAAAAAATGCATAAGATTTAACGATGAGTTTTGAAATATTTTAAGAAATGTTTCAAAACCGCTTTCAGACGTATTTCCATTTTAAATGTTTATCTGTAATACCAAACTTTTCTTTGATGTGCAAAATTACTTGCAAAAGTTTTGCATTTACATAAAGAAATTTAGATCTTTAGAAAATACCCCAAAAATATCTTTTAGCAAATGCGTTTGACTTGCCATTCAAAAAGCACATTATTTTTTTTTAAATATTTTGCCTTTAGAAATGTACCTCAGAGAATTTTAAGTAATAGTTTTATGACATGATTATGAGTTCTACGATTTACGAAATGATGTGATTGGTTATTGTCTGAGTGCAACGAAGACTCATACACAGCGCAGTATTACTTTGCCCCATATATAGCTACGATGGATATTAAAACCTTTCGTCAAGCATAACTCAAAAAATATTTAACGGATTTCGTTCAAATTTTTACAGCAGGTACCTATAAAGGTGACAACGTCGTCTATTTATTACCAAGAATAAGTGTCAAACCGTTTGGAAGTTATATTAAAAAATAGATAAAAAAGCACAATTAAAGTACATACGTCACTAAATTTTGTGCGTACGTCATTTTCACCGGCGGGAGATTTTCGTAGACAGTCGGAATTGAAAAGTTCATGGAATACATGGAGCAAAAAAATATGCAAGCACTAATATTCAGCACAATAAAATATATTTCAATTTAATAAAAATGGAAAGTTAATCTGGAATTTTTTCTCTTTGAAAAGTATTAGAGATTAGTAAGAGTAGTATTAGTATTAGAGATTTGGCGTAAATCACACCATTAGCAGCTTTTTTATTTCGCGTGTGTATGTTAGGAACAATTCTTTGATGTTTAAATAAAAGGTTTCGATTTGTGGCATTATTTCTTATTTTCTTTTCCTTTTTAGTATTTTAAATGGAATTAGTGAAAGGCGTGTATTTTAAATTAAATGAGTGAAAGACGTGTATTTTTAATGTATGTATTTCAAATGAAATCAGTGAAAGATTTATATTTAAATGAAATGAATGCAATATGAAGATGTTATGAGAAAAATATTTGGCGATTTATCAACTGCGCCAAGTTAACATAAAAGTACCAATACATATGTGGGTACTTCTCTATTATCCCGTTGACCACTTTTCATAACAAAAAACTATCGCCAAATAAACGGGAGAACGTTGTTATTGAAATATCAAAATACATAAATCAATAAAATATAAGAATTTAAGGACACAATTGTTATTTTAATGAATGAAATAACTAATAAATCAGTAAAACATAATGAAAAATACACGCAAATGTCGCGTTAAAAACCACTTGATGACGTAACAAACACGTATAATGCTTCTGATATCAAGTAAATGGGACTGCATTTTTGGCGTTTAATCTAACAGTTTGGCGATAGTTTTTTGTTATGAAAAGTGGTCGACGGGATAATAGAGCAGTCGTACCTCTATGTGAAATGAAACAAGGCACAGATGTCATATACGCACCACGTTGGCGCGATTTTTCCCTCCACCAGCTTGGGGAAAACTTTGTTTTTGAATATTAGTTACAAATAGTGTGACAAATAGTACACGTGATTTTTTATTTCAATATAAAAATAAAATAACGTAATAAATGAAACAGCTTCTATTATTTTAAAAAAGGAAATAAAAAAAATAAATATTAGTTTGATATAAATAAAGGCGCGGATGTCATATACGCACCACATTGGCACGATTGCAACAAAATGGCAATTTTATGCCTCACATGGTAACCCGGTTATTTTGTTTCAATTGTTGTTTATTAACTTTTATTTTTTATTTTAATTCTATAAATTGTTTTTATTATATATATCAATATTTATTTATATCAAACTATCATTTATTTATTTTTATTTCCCATTTTTGAATAATAGGAGCTATTTCATTTATTACGTTATTTTATTTTTCTATTGAAATAAAAATTACATGCTATTATTGTATGGTATTTGTAACTAATATTCAAAAACAAAGTTTTCGCCAAATTGGCGGGGGAAAAATCGCGCCAATCTGGTGCGTATATGACATCTGTGCCTAAATTAATATTGATATACATATAAAAATAATCTATAGAATTAAAATAAAAAATAAAAGTAAACAAACACAACAAACAGTTTTCGCCAAAGGGGCGGGGGAAAAATCGCGCCAACGTGGTGAATATATGGCATCTGTGCCGGGATTTTTACCCTTTTATTTGTGCTTTCGGAAATATAAAAAAATTAAAAAATTCTTATATCAGGTGTATAATGTTTTGCATTTTTATACGGACCACTTCTCCATTTTAAGATTTTAAATGCTATTTAATCAGATATTTCTTTCTTGAGATTCCCACAAGTTTTTTCCGGTAATTTTTTTAGTTCGCTTATTAATTGTTTACAATTTGCCCCCCTGGCAATAACAATTATTTATCACAAAAAATGGGTACTTCTCTATTATCCCGTCGACCACTTTTCATAACAAAAAACTATCGCCAAACTGTAACGCTAAATAAACGGGAGAACGTTGCCATTGAAATATCAAAATAAATAAAATATAAGAATTTAAGGACACAATTGTTACTTTAATGAATGAAATAACTAATAAATCAGTAAAACATAATGAAAAATACACGCAAATGTCGAATTAAAAATCACTTGATGGCATAACAAATACGTATAATGCTTCTGGCATCAAGTAAATGGGACTGTATTTTTGGCGTTTAATCTTAGTTTGGCGATAGTTTTTTGTTATGAAAAGTGGTCGACGGGATAATAGAGAAGTACCCAAAAATGGCTTAGTTTTGTTAAATTTGTTTGTTATGTATTTTCATTTCTTATTAAAATATCGAAAATGGCAATAAAATTTTATTTTAGCACCGTACTTAATTTTTTAAAATGGCTCAAAAACATGGTTTAATAAACGTATATTTGTAAATATTTTAAAAAACATGTTTTTCCGCTCTCTAGAAAAATTTGTAAGATTCTACAACTGCCTTTGGCACCAACCAGTACATGATACGAACTTTTCCCTATTCAGATACACAGAAGAGGTTGGTCACAAACAAGAGTAATGCTAGCAACAATATTGTTTTAACTCTATAAGAGTTAGAAACAATAATGATATTAAATTCCCCGATTAGCTTAGGGCCCGATTACGAAACTTTCTCCTAGAAAAAAAAACTGTAGAAGTCTTTTACATTTGTTTCAAATGAAGCTCGATCAACAAAGTATTAATTGATAATACAAACAACACTAATATTAACATGGGGGCAAAAGTTTGAATTTAAGTGTATATATTTGGAACCCTCCCCCCCCTCCCCAACCACCCACCCAAAAAAGAAAAAGAAAGTTACAGAAATGAATTTAAAATGGTGTGAATTCATTTCTGACATAAGAAATTGGCTGCGAACCCGATTACGAAACTTTCACTTAACTTAATAACATGTATCTAATAGCCCTGAGGACAATTCCCCTTCCCAGTTATACGGACCTTGGGGCTTTTTTAAAAAGCTTGACGCAGTTCGAGTTGAAGAAGTTGAGATTTACTGTCAAATGACATAAACTACTATGAAAATAAAACTGGTGAATTATTATGCTGGTTTATGTATGTATTTAAAAAAATTGCATCTGATTACACTCTTTAGATAAATTACTCCTGTTTGCATTTAATAACAGATAAACGGCTTCCGTTTACTAAATTGTTTAAATATTGGGAAGAGTTGGCGAGAGATAGATAAACGTGTAAACAAACGGGTAGAGAGACGGATAGAGAGACGGATAGTGACAGAGATAAGCTATCGGTTAGCGAAACGAATAGACAGACGGGTAGCGAGGCAGGTGCAAAAAAGGGTTGACAGAGGGGTAGTGAGATGGGTAGGGAGACGGGTAGCGTGGTGGATAGAGAGACGAGTACAGAGACGACTTGACAGACGGGTAGAGAGAGGGGTATATAGACAGACAGACGTGTTGATAGACGAGTAGTGTAACGGGAAGCGAGACAGGTAGAGACACGATTAAAGAGTCGGGTAGAAAGACAGACGGATACTGAGACGGGTATACAGAAGAGTAGAGAGACAGTAGACAGATGAGTTCGGAGAGAGACACAGCTAAGACATACGAGTAGTTAGACTGGTAGACACGTTTGTAGCAAAGCATGTTATCAATGTGGTTTGAAGTATACGAGTTTCTATAAATAGTTATACAAATAAACAAAGGAAATCTTTTTAATTCAAATATTAAATATTTGATTTAATATTTCAATATTTAATATTTTATTTTTTAATATTTTATTTAGATATTTGTCACAAAGAAAATGTTGCAAAAATTAAATTAAATTTGCGTTAAACTACGCTTGCTAAAATACGCTATTGGCTGCAAATCTGATTATGTGACTTTAAAAATATCGTTTTAAAAGATCCGGCGGTTTGTTTTTTTTTTTAAGTTTTGAGCAATTCCCGCTTAAGAAAATGAGATTATTTGCCAAATGTTATAAAAAAATGCATATGAAAACATAACAGTATATGAATTTATATATGATAGTTTGTAATTGTATCATTTAATTTGCTATTTTTCATATGTTGTATCTTTATCTATTTCTTGTCTATCATATGCTGTATATTCACTTAGATTCTTGTTGATATCTTCTTTATATCGTAATTGTTAACTTTATGTTCTCAGCAATATCACTCAGACTAATCCCTTTGAGGGAAGTCCTAGTTAGAGTCAATAATGTAAATAAATCTTGAAAATTCTATTTTATTGAAATTTAAACATTATACAGGGTGTCCATAAATGTTGTCCCGTTTCCTTACCTCATAACTTTTGATTTAAGAATATGACGAAAAATATTATTACATATTCGTAAATTACAATCCAAAAAGGTTTTTTAATTACACAAACGAAGTTACATATGGGTAAAGTTGGAACTCAAAACGCTATTAATCAAATTACGATTATAATCAAATAATAATTAATATTAAAATTTTATCAAATTTATTAAAAAAAATATTAGTGAGTTATGTAAATTATTGCCGAAACGTCAATGAAGGCTCACTATGGAGACGCGAAAAGTTTTTGGTTTCCATCTGTAAGTCTGTTTGTCTGTCTGTCTGTTCCGCGATAACTGCCGTAAAAATCATCCTATTAAGTTGATTTTTGGTGGGTATGTTGGTGAGGTATCCAGAATTAGCTGTGTAGTTTTTAGTTACATTTGGTTCATTCGTTCGAAAAATATAGAACATTTCTTTTTAGGTTATAATGCTTTTCTATAGTAATGCAGGCGATTTTCAAATTTCATTTTTAACTGAAATGAAAGTCGCATATTTGAATAATGAATTTAAACGTAAAATTACGGAAAGTAAATTTTCTATATGGAGGTCTTAAATATATGCAATAGCTTTGAAAATTTGCTGATACATCTATTAAAATTTAGAAATTAATTGTTTAAACTAGAATCCGTCTGGCCGAAATGTCGGAGCATTGAATGGAATAAACATAAAATTTTACATTAAAAATATACAATATATATATATATATATTTAATAACTGTTTAATAGTTTAAAAGAAAATTTACAATAACAGCTGTTGAATCTTCAAGTGTCTATTCGGTCGACAGTTGCCTCAGATACTGCTCAAATGCTAATCTGTCAGCAAGTGCCCCCATTCTTCTAATTTGGTCTAGCCTATCATTTGCGAAAGGCACTTCAATAAGAACATCCTCTAAACAACGAACTCTACTAAACGCGACATAACTTGCTCCAAGTGATAACTCCTTTTGACTAATGTCCACAGCAATTTTTGACAAAGTTAAACCCTGGGATTTGTGTATGGTGACAGCGTATGAAACTGTTAAAGGTAACTGAGTACGGGAGCATGAGACATTATTTTCTTTCCTAGACTTTGCAATAGGTGTGACAGGAAAAAGTCTTTCCGTGAGAAATGGTCCACGATAATCATCAAAATGAACCATTACTGCCTGTGGCAAGCCTGGAGGGCGTAATCTTGGTCCGTATACAATATATTTTACCTTACCTAATGCACCGTTGACCAATCCTCTCTCTGTCCACAGATTGGTATGCAACATAACTCTGCATCCAATTGCTAAGAAAAGTTCAGCCTGAAGTCCATATGCGTGATCACCCCTCTTGCTATTTAATTATTGTGGTCTGCTAATATTCTTGCCACTGACCATTTTGATTTACGAAGTACTTCTTGATTATGTTCTTCAGCTTGCTTATTTGTGGTGAAAAGGGCGTATGAAATCTTTAAATCTTTCAAGTTCAGCCGGAGTCAGTATAACTTTACGTCGCGTCGTTGCATGAGGGATGCGTATTGGTCACCTGTATCTTCGCCTACGGAAAGAGAAGCAAGAGCCTCTTCAAACTGTCTTTTCTGATCCTCGCTTTGTCTCATTGACTTTGTCAAGATGAAACATTTTTCAAACGTCTTAACCACTGTTTGTCCGCGGAAAGCCAAAATGTTATTTATAGAATGTCTCCCATATAGAGGTGTGTCTTTTACAGGCTGTAGCTGCCTAATATCTCCAATGAGGTAACAAATAAGCCTCCAAAAAGTTCAATGCTGTCTGGTTTACCTTCGCGACATCTTTGCTCAAGTGCAGCCATCAGACGCCATCCGATCATTGAAAATTCGTCAATAATGAGAAATGAAACTGGATTCATGCTGAGCTGTAGATTTCTTGGTGCTTCACTTCCTAAATCAGCGAACGATTTAAAACATGTTGGTACTTTTAGTGCAGAGTGAATTCTTTTGCCCTCGACATTAATTGCAGCAGCAACTGGTGGAGCCAAAACCATAATAGCGTCCGGTCCTAACTGCTCGGTAACTCTTTTACGAATTTCTTTTATTACCGTACTTTTTCCAGCTCCGGCTTTCCCAATAATAAAAGTACGTTTAGGACAATTTAAAAATCTTAATTGCAAAGACGAAAGCTGTTGTGTGCATAAGTGAAGTATCTTTTGCTGCTCATCTGTAAATCTGATCTCAGAATTAACTTAGTTTTGATGCACTGTAAGTTTTTGTTCTTTGCAGTAATTTAGAAATGAAGTAAAATTACGATCATGGTAATTGCAACTCTCAATTTTCCACTCACATGCATGATCAATTACGCTTTGTCCCAAAGTATCTTCGTTTGTCTGCATAGGAACAACGGCAGCTGCGGCCATATAGGGATCAATCTCGCGGTATTCTTCTTGCAGGATTTCTGGCTCATGTATACTGCTAACAGCAGGAAAATTTATTTCCTGGTGTGCATCAATATTTAGGTCATTGAATGCCTCCTCCTATGACTGATTACACAGATGGAGGCCATTCTTGCAATAAAGAGTCAGAATTACCTCTCCAAGGATAATTCAGTAATACTTGCTGACTATAGTATTCTTTTGCTAGAGTTGGATCATGGTTGAGCTATATAAGAGGAAAAACTCTGACAACTGTATCTTTTCTTCCTTGATGATAATCGACTCCTCTTACTGACAAAGATTTTGCAAACTTAAGAAGTGTGCAAGAAGCAAGTCTCTCCGGCCTAGCGCAATGTTTCTGAACCATGCTTTTTGATGGTCTTTCGTCTCTTGCAAAGTTGATCTCTTCCGAGTTCTTATCATGAAGCCGTATTGTAACTACCACACGACTACTGCGATACATTGGCCATCCCATTAATATGTGTACTACCTCTTGGGCTGAGTAATCCCTTTCAGAAATAGAAGACAAAATGAGTTTTTGGACTGCTTGAACTGCTGGATTTGTTTCGCTCATCTTATTTAAAATATCATATGACAATTTATTGTAAGGAATAGAAGCTGATTCTGATTTTGACGCATATTTGATAATGTAATGCAAAACAGCATATTTTGATGTAATAGAACTGAAATCCGTGTTAACTATCCAAACTTGTGACACGAAGCAATTATAGGTATTCATTTCAGAATCGTTTCTTTGGCAAAAAGCTAATTATGCCATTTTCTACTTGAAGCTTTGAAGACTCGCACTCTGCTTTTGGAAAACCAAATCTTGCAGCTATAACTAATGGTAACACTTTTTTTCCTTAGGCAATAATCTCTATGTCTTGTGTAACTTTGGACTTGATTTAAGAGCTGAGAGAGATCTTTTACACTGTCATTACTGGAAATGTCGGAAAAGCGAACTCGACGGCGGTGTATATCATTTGCGAGGACGTCCTTGTCAGGATTAACAGCGCTGCATAGTTTTTCAAAATATGCTGTAATGGCTGCTACATTTTCGGCCCTAGTCATGTCTAGTATATCCACGTTTGGCGCTCCTCTTAACCACAACAATCCATGCATGTGAGGACTTCCACGTCACTGCCAATCGAAACGAACTCGGCAGTCGTCAATTAAAAACAACGTCAAGATTTTTCTTAAAAATATATCACAACGTTTTTGAAAGAGCCAACCTGTCAAGAGAGGATTTTCGTGCATTAATTGTCTGCGTTCTGCATCAGTAAGCTCATTTGGATCTCTGTTAGGTTCTAAAAGTCAGAAAAGATCAGGCCAGTGATATTCAGCTGCAGACAGTGTAAAAAATAATTGTTGGCGTTCCAATTTGTCCTACCATGGAAAGGAGTTCCCCCCAACGTGCACTATAGTATCGTTTTGTGGATCTTAATTTGCTAGCATAAATCATGTGTTTTGCCATTTCTGGTTGCCGATTCAGAATATCACGCATCTGCTCTACCGTCTTATCACTGAACCTATTTCCTTGAACAAAAAAACGCCCTTTAGTCTGTCAAGCAGTGGTCTAAATGACTCGCGTCTTATTTCCTTGTTCAAAATATCAATAGCCTCAGTAATATCGGCTGATTTTGGTAACATTTGAGATATGTCACCATTCCCAGGTAGTGTAGTGTAATCTTCATCAATTATGATATTTGAATAATAAGGATTGTGAGCTTTAAACTATCTGAATACTTCTAGAAGGCGTTGTGAGAGAACAGAAAACCCTGCACATCCTGATAAAGTATATCTTGTCACTAACACAGTTGAAGTCACGTCTGAAAGATTAGCAGGCAGGCTTGAAATAAAACTCTCTAAATTTTGTTCAAAGCTGATTACATTTCCGCTGTATTCATACTGTGAGCCTCGTATACGGTAAAGATTAACTACTGGATGTATTTAAGCTATCATCATTTGTTCAATGTAGCTACTCTATCAAACCTGCTTCATTCATTTGAGTTGTAATTATATCGTTACTCGGCAAAAATTCTGAAAGTAACTAACTTCTTACTGTGCGACTTTTCCGAATTGAATTACGTTGCTAAATTCTTTTCATTTCAGTTGATTGTTTTCTCTTAACTGGCATTCTTGCAAATTCTATATAATAAAACATATAATCCGTTCATATATAAAATGTTTCTTAATATATATATATATTTTATCCTGGACTGGCTGGACTATATCAAAATAAACAGATTTATTCTCATACTTCTTTTATGTTTGTGTGTGTATATATATACATCTATATATCACTGGCGCCCGGCTAACCGAAAAGTACCAAAAAAATTTTTGAAATGGAAACAAAAAGTTTAATTACACCAATTGCTGAGTTCGATTAAAAAAAACTAAATTCATGTACTTAATACGATTTAAACTTCATTGCACGTGCTTTAAGATAAAAATGTATGGGGTCCTTTTTTCAGAAAAGTAAAATGTATGTAAAATATATGAGACCGAGATTAAGACCTTTTACTAAAAGGTTGTTTCCGAGTATAATTGTTATTTAAATAAGTTTTTCATGATAAAAATGGCAACAATATAAATTATTTCAATTTTCTTTTTATTTAATTCAAACAATCGCAATGTTATCTCTATGGGAAAATCGAAAAATTTAGGGCAGACGTTTTCGGGCGTTAGAGTTGACGAATATTTCTGATTTTCAATCCCCGGCGAGATTTTGGCACTATCGACTTCCAGTCCAATTTTGGTGTTAATGCGGCAAATATTTTGGCCGCTATCGTGTACACAAAAGTGTAATTTTTCAAGGGAAGCCGGAGCTTTGCTCCGACAATTATTGGAAATTTTTTTGCAAATGTTTGGGAAATATAAAACATTTTATTATCCTACTTTTTACAAATTTTAAAATGCATTTCTTTTTTTTTCCTCCTTATTTTATTAGTCGCTTAGCAACAATATTTCAAAGAATATCAAAACTAGTCGTTGGGGGCCACCGTAATACTTACCCATCATGGATATGCATAATGTAAAATATTAAAATAAAAAGTGTGTAAACTATTTATAAAATGCATTGCAATTCGAATAAAATCATGGCTTGATGACGTCATAAACTTTAAAGGCTCGATTACTGAATTGCTTAAAGGAAACATCCTTATAACTCCAAAAACAATAATCCTATTAACTAGCGGTTTATTGCATCTGGTTAAACGTCTCATTTCCAATTAAAATATATCTTTGAATTGAAATTAGGATGAAATTCAGGGTCATGAAAAATCGAAGAGTGTGGAAAATAGGATTACAAATATCTCGGCAACTCATTATCCGATTGACTTCATGCTTTATGCAAAATTTACGTTTTTTTATTGTCTTTTATATCCACTCCTTAAAATAAACAATTTCGTAAATTTTTATATACCTTTTATCAGAACGAATATTTCGAGAGTCCGAAAAGAATAGATCCGGATAATCGAGGTTACTGATATTCAATAAGCTTCTTCCCATTATTACATACTAAGTACCTACCAAATTTCAAGTCTCTATATCATTTTTTCGGGAGATAAAGACACACAGACATACAGACACACAGACGGACGGCAAATTTTTTTTTTCTAAAAATATGTTTTTCGGAATCTTCAGTATCTGAAACGTGTAAATCCGTCAATTTTTTTTTTCGATTTTCAAAACGATTACAAGACTTACCCTATACTACGTATGATGGGTAAGTAATAAGAAATGCATTTTTTTTATCTAAAAAATTACAAGAATAAGAAGTTTATAAGAATTTCAGAATATCATTGCATAAATCGTGTTTAATTGAACGCTTGTAATTTCTGAAATCTCCGAAGTATTTTATATGCCTATAAATATGTATGTAACATAAAAAAAAATTAAATTGCGAATTGTAAGATGCTAAATAATATGAAAAGTGAGATTAAAAAACAATGACTCTCAGAGCTGAGGCTCCTGATCTCTAGATTTACTAGTATATATCTAATTTTGTACTCATAATTCATTAACAGTTTTTTGATAAATTTGATAAAATTTTAATATTATTAATTATTATTTGATTATAATCGTTATTTGATTAATAGCGCTTTGAGTTGCAACTTTTAAGTGTAACTTTGTTTTTGTTATTAATTTTTTTTTTTTTTTTGAGTTGTAATTTACGAATGTGTAATAATACAGGCTAAGTCAAAATGAATTAAAAAAAAGGAACCTGCAAAGCAAATTAAAAAAATAAATTTATTTCCATTTTGTTAAGCCCGAGAAGGGACAGATATTAAAATTATTTTATTTAGTCAATGCTACAATAATATTGCATTTTTATATTAAATCTTGCTCAGTCTATTTAATCTTAAAAAATTAAATTTAAATTTGAAACATGATATTAAAGCAACTTTAAAACATTTCATTTAGAAATCTAAATAAATCTTCAACTTTTTAAAATTATTTGAACTTCTCATGTTTCTTGTCTGTTAGAATTTGCTACAATACAAATTTTGTATAATGCATGTAAAACTGAAAAAAAGTTGAAGATTTATTTAGATTTCTAAATGAAATGTTTTAAAGTTGCTTTAATATCATTTTTCAAATTTAAATTTAATTTTTTAAGATTAAATAGACTGAGCAAGATTTAATATAAAAATGCAACATTATTGTAGCATTGACTAAATAAAATAATTTTAATATCTGTCCCTTCTCGGGCTTAACAAAATGGAAATAAATTTATTTTTTTAATTTGCTTTGCAGGTTCCTTTTTTTTAATATCTCAAGTTTTTTAATAACAATTTAATATGAAGCAGACAAGATTCAAACGAGGCAAGTATGTAAAAGACTGCACGTATCAAAATCAGTATTGGTAATATGAAATATACAGTTCAAACACTGATTATTCTGTAAACAATTAAAATAATAAAAGTAATTTTTAACAAAAAAATGTATATAACGGACTTTAACGGATTGTTTCTCATCTTTATAATGATAATAATAAAACGAATCATGTTCATTTTTGCAAATAATTTTATGCCATAGTGTAAAATACATTTGCAACCACTTTGGAAAGAGACACTAGTAAGCGTGTGTGAAAGCTATTAATAACATCTTATGTTGTTTTATCACATAAGAAGCAAAAAAATAATAATGAGCATATATGAAACAACTGTATTCTGATTTTGTTATAAAATGTGTAGTTATGGAGGATGAAATTTTCAGCAAAATATTTCTTTTTGTAGCTGAATAAATATTTTACCTTATATTGACAATTTCTTAATTTAACATTTCTGTAGAAGCAAAATGTAAACATCTGCAAGATTTTTTACAAAACGTGTACGATCTGTTATTTTCTTATCGTCACAAACAGTCCATTTATTGATCTCGTTTTCATTTGTTACAATAATTTCATAACAATAATTTCATTAACAGCACACATTTGATCTTCTTTTATGTAATACGATTTATACTCACAACAATCTATGTTTGAAAATAATTCCTTTGTAGAACTGCCCTGAGAAGAAGCAAATATATGAAGAATATGCAATAACCTTCGAACTGAATTCTCTCAAATGTTACAGAGAGGTCCACATTTCTACATTAGAGTTTTGGGATGATGACCATCAATGTTTTTCTCGAAATGTAAATCACCTAAAGGAATATGTTCTATTTTAGAATTGGAATGACTACTATAATTATGATCTAAATGTATGTGAACTAATGGGTGATATGCTATTTCCCAAAAATAGGGTTCTGCATTGGAGTTGTGAATTCTTTCGCCACCAATTATTTCACATAAATTTTCTGCAGTGATATTTTGAGTTGATTTTGATTACATCTGTTGAAATTTGTTTGAAAAATTTTCTGAAGCCGATGAACTCTTTGCATACAAAACATTTTTAGTATGAATAGCTTTACGCGCAAGTAATTGAGCTTTTATTTGAGTTTTTAGAAATTGAATATTTGTTCTTCTGCTTTGCTGAGCTATGTTTGATTTATAACTCTCTAGCAGATTTTTCACTAAAGCAAGCTGTCGATATCTTGAAGGATTAATTTTCTTAGAGGTGAGAATCCTATTATGATTTGAGTATTTTTTTTCCAGTATTTTAGCTTATATTTATTAGCCTTTGATTTATTTCGCAAACAATATGAAGTATTACGCTTCTGTATCTGGCTTTTACATTTTTTATAGTATGCGGCTCTTTTATTTTTGATAATTTCACGATTTCCTCGATAATATCGTGAATATTTATTTGATGTATCACTTAACGGTTCAGACAGAGATACTCTTTGTATAGGGTTAGGATACTCTTCAGTTGGGCCATTTAAATCAATGAAATGCCGAGAGCAAACATACCAGTCTCTAGTCATCGTTTCTGTATAAGGAAAGGGCATCTGACGTCACTGTTGGTTAAACTACTGTTGGTTTGGTAGAAAAACCTGTTCGTTCTTTACGGCTCCTACAATACACATGAGATGGTGGGATTTGATTGGTCTATGTTAAACTGGTCTATGATATGATTGGCCTACGTCGCCATGACGATTCCTGCAATGATAGCTTCGACAAAAATGCAGTGGTAGATTGGTTGATGGAACTGTTTGTTTGTAAACATGCCCTTTCCTTATTTGTTATACCACAAGCAGAAAGCCATTCGTTACATTTACTCAAGTTTTTCTGTGGTTTAGGAAAAGGGAAAAACAAAACTCCCAGCATATAGTCTTTGTAAAAGTATCGTGCATCACTCTTGCAACCAGAAAATTTGCATTTTTTCACCATGTTGAATTTTAGTAATCATCGATTAAGAGAGAAATTTAAAAACGCATTTCGTAACATCACAGTATCACTAGATAAGTAAATATCGAACATTCATCCAATTTTGATAAAGACAGTAACATCTAAATTAAAGTCCAAATACTGCTTAAAGTGATAAAAACATAACACGGAATATTTAAAATACCTTTTTAATGTAGATCGTTCACAACTATTGGTGACATCTTCGGATCTTAAAGATAAATACAATATTCTCGTATATTTTTGAAATAGTAAACATATACCACGAGATCGCATGTCCAGGGCTAGCAGGTGCTTAAATTGGCCAAAACTGGGAAACGTGAAAAATTATTATTTGTTTTTATTTTTATTGCTTCTTCAATCTATCGATCATCGCGTGCCAAATTTTAGCTAATTATTTTAAATATTCCGTGTTATGTTTTTATCACTTTAATCAGTATTTGGACTTTAATTTAAAGACTCCACGTTTACTACATTTAGAGTTTTTTGATTGGAGGTTTTATTTTTTTACAGAATTAGGTGTTTTGAAGAAAATTTGTGGAAGCGCGTACAACAAGTGGGAAAAACTCTAGTAAATTAACTCGTTCAATGGGATTTCCTGTGTTAAATTAACATTAGGATGTCACACTGGAAATAAATAAGCCTTGCGCTGCCGCGCAAGGCTTAATATAGTGATTACAAATGGCTATAACTATTTAACTCACCAGTGCACGGGTTGCAAAAACGTTGTTCATAAAACACATACATGCTTGGGTCTCACAGAACCAAGCCGTGCACTGGAGGGTTAATGAAAAATAATTTATCAATAAGATTAACACAGAATGTAGACGGAACTTCAAAATTTTGTATACATACGTCATGGATGTTCTATGTGACTTCCCTTGGTCACACGGGCAACATCTAGACGGTAGTCCATTTCACGCCTTACATTCTGAAGCATCTATGACGTATGTATACAAAATTTTAAAGTTCCGTCTACATTCTGTGTTAATCTTATCGATAAACTCTTTTCCATTAAATAGTTATAGCCGTTTGTAATCGCTATATTCATTTTGACTTACCCTATATTTTTCGTCATATTCTTAAATCAAAACTTATTAGGTAAGAAGTATTTAGGTAAATCTATGTTACGACTTTCTTTAGGGCTACAGAGGATGTTTACACATATTGGGAACGATTTTGATGTTAAATTAAAAACAACGAGAAACATGCGGGGAACAAATCTGGCAACATGTAATAACGTAATAACTGAAACATTGCCTGCTATGAAGAAATATCGTCTACTACTGAAATGGCATGAGAAAGAAGCGAGTGGCCTTAAAGGTTATATATTTGCTCTTTTCGAAGAGAATCAATCGTATTCCGATATGTGGAAATCATTTAGCAGGTGATAAGTGGAAAAAAATTGTCACAATTGTTGAAGCGTGGCTTTATCTAAATGACTGTAATAAAAAAAGATCGATTGCTTGCCCGGGCAAGCATAAAAACGCAAAGAGGTAACAACTCAACTCAACAGAATTAGTTTTTTCCACTGATGATGACCGGGTTTCGGTTGAAAATGTTTTGGAATTTTTAAAAGGACTTTAATGTGCTTTTAAATGTTTTTTATGTATGTTTTTACGCACCTTCAAGCAATATATTTACATTTAGTTGTATCTTAATGAATGTTAGTTATTAAACAAGGTGAATTTGCACTGAAATTTTAACTTTTATCGATATTCTGGTTTGAGAAAACTGATTAATACTCCATAAAAACATTCGGAAACGTTTCTAGAAATCAGTGGTAGCTAAAGAAACTTTGTTTTTATAAATTCTTATTTAAATATTGAAAATATGTTGATTTCTAAGGTGTCTGATGATAAAAAACAGTTTTCGGAATCGTGGTAACTCGATAGAGATTATTATATATTTTCGTTTGTGGTTACATTCTTTTTCGTAGAATAAGAAACATTTGTATTTTTTTAGAGATATGCCTTCGTCATTCAAATGAAAACAATGTTTTAAAATCACATGATACACGAACTCTCCAAAAGACAGCTCTGCCTTCAATATTTGATATTACAATTCTTTTCAGAAAGAACTCTGTACATAAAAAAGCGCTACAAATATTAAAAATATTTCTAACATGCAAATCTGAAGATTTGGGGACTTCAATGTCAGCTCTACAGCTCACATATCTATTCTTAACACCATTTATGTAATATTTGAAGCATTCAATCAGTAGTTTCATTACTTTTATGATATAATCAAGTAGTTACAAGAGATTTAAATCTTGCAAATTGGAATTCTCAAAATGATTGCATGCAAAGATAACAATAGAATCAACCAACAAATCATGCAATGACTAAAAAATTATTGTAGATATCGGATTGCGACAAACTGCAGTTTGTAGCCAGAATTATCATTTATAAATCTTAATTAAACTTTTCAATCCTTGTAAGATTCATTAAAATTGATCAATTAGTTCCCGAGTTTTAAAGTATTGAGAAATTAGTTGAATGATTCTCACGTTTTTCTCCTGGTTTCTCAAAAGTTCTTTTAGCTATCGGAATGCGACAAACTGCCGATTGCAGTCATAATTATCATTTATAAATCTTAATTAAACCTTTCAATCGCTGTAAGATTAATTAAAATTGGTCATTCTCGAGTTTTAAAGTATTCCCGAGTACGTATTTTCTCTGGTTTCTCACAAACTGTTTTTAGGTATCGGAATGCGACAAACTGCAAATTATAGACAGAATTATCATTTATAAATCTTAATTAGACTTTTCAATTGCTGTAAGATTTTTAAAAATTGATCAATTAGTTCCTGAGTTTTTGGGTATTGAAAAAGAAGTTGTTTGGATGATTCTCACGGTTTCCCCCTGGTTTCTCAAACACTGTTTTAGATGGAATGCGATAAACTGCAGATTGTAGCCAGAAACATTCTTTATCTGTCTCTGACAAATTCAGCAATTGCGATTAACCGCTTCTGAGTTCAAACAAAGAGACAAAAAATATTTTAATGTTATTTTTTACTATACGTCGTTTTAATAATCAAATGGATTTAAAAATAGGTGTTTTTTTGAAAATAGGAATTTCTGAATTAAATAAAACGAATAATTATGTCCGAATATAGAGTGCAGGTAGTTGTGCCCTTCCACATTTTTTGAAATTTCGATAACATTGACATGGACATGCAGGGTTCTCGCTGCCTATCGCCAAAACACGACAAAATGTTTCATTTGACGTGAAAACGAAAGATTGAAATCGCCAAATCCTGACATAAATATATATATATATATATATATATATATATTTTTTTTTTCTTTCAGCGACACTTTGAATGATGTTATAGGGCGATTGAAAGCTATTCTGTGTAACTTATCATTTCTATTTTCTTTCTTTCTTTCTTTTTCTTTTTTTCTTGCAGAATTTTTTTTTTTTGATCCAGCACATAACAAACATATCGCTCAAGTTATAAGAGCTTTATCAATGTTTTTAAAATCCTTTACCAAATTTTATGTCTTAGAATTTTGCAGAGATATGGATGATTTTTGGATAGAATAAGGATAAATGGATTTTATTATATGCAAATCTGAAATCTAAATATACTATAAAATTGTGTTTAAAGTTCTTCGGGAATATTTTTAGTTGTATAACAGTCTTTAAAAAAATCTTTAGAATAATTTCTGTTGCATTTACTGTCAAGAACATCTGTTTTTCCGAAATTTATTTTCTAGAATAATAGGAAAATATCATAAAATTGAATTCTCGTTTTCTTACATTAAAATGCTAGCACATAAGAATTTTGTTTATATTTTCCTATTATTATGATAAATGAAGTGGGCTGGAAAAAGTTTTCACTGTAGAATAAAGTATTTGTGATTGCACATGTAAATTTGTAACTATAACTTTTTACCATACATTCTTTTTTACTAAAATGATGTATTAAAAAATAAGACGCGTGTGTTACGTGACGGCCGGCGTGGCAGAAACGAAAAAATACAGTACTCTTAAAACTAAAATTGAAAAAAAAAAAAAAAAAAAAACGAAAAACAGTGTGATTGTTTTTAAAAAAATGTCGTGTTATAATTACAACAATCTTTAGAAAAGGTTCATCACTCAAACATAAATCATCTTCGCTTGCAATAAACAATGAAGCAAATATATTTTAAACAATTATCTTGTCATTTTATTGCATCAAGTAATACGATTTTATGTATTACATGTACGCACGTAACAAACATATAGCTGAAGTTAACCATCAAAGACACGGACGGCGTACTGAGTAAATTACTCGGTGAAAAAACAGTTGCGAATCCTAATCCTAATAATATTATAAATCCGATTGTGTGCAAATGTTAGGCTGAAGCCAGCGTCGAAATGGAGCATTTAATGATCCTGTACCTTTGCATATAGGTTGATTATAACCCTCAAATGAACATAGACTGGTTTTTGTTTATTTTATTCAAATATTTTTCTTAATAATTCAAAATTTCGTTATTTTCATAGAGAATAAATGGACATTTTTTCGTATAATATTCTAAAATGGTTAAATTTAATTTACCGTTGCTTTATCATTGCCAAATCTAAATAAAAAACCGGAATAATAATTTTTACCCAACAATTGAAAAAAATTCACGTGAAAAATAAAAATGAAATAAAAAAAATTAAAGAATTAAAAAGAAGATTAAATAATATTATTAGAAACAAAACGTACTTTTTTTAGTTTTTGATAATAATACAAGGTTTCAATATGCGTAACCATAGGAAAAAGGCGAATATGACGTCACACATCGAAAATAAAGCGGATATGCTTTGATGGTGAAATAAAATGATCTTGGGTTTTTTCTTTACTTTTTTCTTTTTTCTTTTCTTTTGTATAGTAACAGTACTTTGCGTTTTACCGTCTGCGCACGGCATATTTAACTATACCGTATTTTTCATTTAAATTTTAAAAAAGTAAAAAGAAGTTTGAAAAGAAAAGGGTTAGCAAATGTCAGTAATATGCTCCGCAAAATTATCCATGTCGAAAATGATGGCATGGATAGCGAGAAATAGTTATTTTCATTCTTAAAACTAAAAGAAATAACTCGATTACCTAAAAAAAACGACGAATGTTAATAGTTCTATTTTTGTTGATAAAACCTAAAGATTTACTATTATTAAAGTAACA
The DNA here is from genome assembly GCA_963931845.1 of Maratus michaelseni. Classification (NCBI taxonomy): domain Eukaryota; kingdom Metazoa; phylum Arthropoda; class Arachnida; order Araneae; family Salticidae; genus Maratus; species Maratus michaelseni. The sequence continues at coordinate 155,066,047 of OZ007595.1, read as the reverse complement.
TAATTCCCCTATACCAGTAATGAAATTAATTTCCTAGAAAAGAAAATTAACAAGAATTATGTCATTAAAAAGTGATTTCTCTGGGGAAAAGAGACGTCATATTTTAAATAAAACGTGAATTTTCCAATATGTTTTAAAAGGAGTGTGAATCAATTTCTTACATTAATAATACAAGGATCAGTAAGTAAAGAAAGTAGATGAGTTTCACGCCATATTTATAACGGAAAATTTAAATGTTTTTTATCTATACTGATTATTAAGCATGAGTATACGTTATATACAGATGAGAATTTTCTGCTAAAAATCACATCATAATTTTAAGAAAAGGAAAATGAACACGAATCTATTATATTAAAATCTGACCGTGTGTTTGTATTTCGCAACTACTCCTAGACTATCGAACGCAACGCGATTTACTTAATACCGGTTATCATTGATCCGAGGATGTCACACAAACTCTCAGAGTTTAAAAAATTAAATTAGATGAAAAGATTATTATTATTATTATTATTTTCGTAAATTTTAACGAAGTTTCTCTAAAAACGGAAAGTAAATTACTTTATATTTGTATATAAAAAAGGAAAAATAAAACAGATCAGTATATTTTTTACATCATTTTCTCATTAAAACTGTAAAACAGAATTTAATTTTCACTTTGAATAGATGGTGAAAACAAAATCTTGATTCCAGTGAATTATCCCAAAAATAAAAACATATTTTCACATATTCAAACTCCATGAATCAATTTATTCTGGAGAACAAAACTTGCCTGTCAACATACTGTCATTTAGAAAACAAGATTTGTTTCAGCTATACATTAAACCAAGGAGGCAGAATTGAATTTAAAGAAAAAGCATATACTATTTCCAATTAATGATTTTTTGAAGGATGACTGTTAAAACGTTTCACAAAGGCGTTAAAAGTAAAATTGTTTATCCGGTAAAATTTATTTTGTTTTTACCCAATTCGTCTTTTTCCACGATTTTATTTGGCCCTCCTTTTTGCATTGGTTGCAATTTCACTTTCGCGATTATTTGGCACAAAATTTCACTTTTTTAAGACTGAGTTATGTCAAGGTCCCTCTCAATTTTTATTTCCTTCATTATTTTTATTGGTAAGTCACCACGGTGTACAGAATATGCCGCGCACGTATTTGTGTGTGTGTAATTTATTCTATTTTCTTTTTTAATTAAACTTTTTTTTATATTAATGCGATGTCTATTACTTTTATACTATTACTAGACATTAGACATTCTTTTTCTTTAGCATCAAAAGTTGATATTTAGGCTACAAAAGGCGTTGGTGTACACCGCCCGTGTTATACTAATTCTAATTAAATTAGTTAAAAAAATAATTTAATGTTTATTACTTTTGTATCACTACTGGACATTGCATTAAATATAGATATCATTAAAAATTGTTATTTAGGCTTTAAATTAATTTAATTAATTAATTAATTTTTTGCATAAGATAGCTGATGTCGATCGCTTAACGGTCTTCCTATACTTTTTTGATTTAGGTTGCAGTTTTTTTTATGAGGTCACTTTACATTTCAGTACCGGTTCCGAAAGTGGAAATATCCTTAAAAAGATAATGAAACCAAAATCGAAAAAGTAAAAAAAGGACACGTTTGGAGATCGTCCCCAGGTATCCTATCAATAAAAATAAACAGCCTATAAAATAAAATAAAATAAAATAAAATAAAATGCAAGCGAGAATTTTGAAAAGAACGTTTCTATTAGTTTAACATTAGCTTGCGAGTATTTTCGCGTGACTTAGAGTGGGCTGTTAAAAGCCTTATCATCTTTATATCATTCATATAATTAAAAGTTCTTATTTAGGCTTTAAATTACTTTATTTATTTATTTATTTTTAGGATAGGATAGCTGAGGTCGATCGCTTAATGGCCTTTTTTACTTTTCTTTGATTTGGGTTGCAGTTTTTTTTATGAGATCACTTTACATTCCAGAATCGGTTCCGAAAGTGGAAATATCTTCATAAAAATAATGCAACCAAAATAAAAAAAGTAAAAAAAAATGTCCGTTTGGAGATTGTCCCCAGCTATCCTATGCAATAATAATAATAATAATAAATAAACTAAAATAAATGTAAACAAGAATTTTGAAAAGAATGCTCTCATTAGTTTAACATTAGCTTGCGAGTGTTTTCGCGTGACTTAGTGTAGAGTGTTAAAAGCCTTATCACCTTTTTAAAAATTTACCAAATAATATATCTTAAAATTTTGCAGATAAATGAATGATTTTTGGATAGAATAAATCAAATAAAGGTATTTTATATTATGCAAATTTTTCTATCAAATCTGAATTTAAGATAAAATTTTGTTTGAATTTTTTTGTGGAGAAATATTTTCAATTTTATAACAGCATACAAAATATATTCTAAATTATTTTCTGTTGTTATAAGTGACAAAAACATCTGTCTCAGAAATTTCCTGTCTACAATTATATGTAGATATCATAAAATTGAATTCTTATTTTCTTACTGTAAAGTACTAGTACACAAGCAAGCTGTTTATATTTTCTCCTTTCTTATGTTTAAAGGGGTTCGCTAGACAAATTTCTCCTAATAAAATAAAATATTTGTGACTGAAAAACTTAAATTTGTAGGTATTATTTATCTTTTAATTATAGCCCCAAACTTTCTTTTTTCTCACTAAACAATACGAAAAAGTAATTTACGTAGAAAAGGTTTTATTTTCTTGTGATATCTTCGAATTAGATCTTGTCAATATGTATACTTTAATGTTTGTTTAGATTGCATTTTAGAATAGATCAGATTTAACTATGCTATGTAACCTGGCAGACCTTTTTATTTTTTTTTACGAAAAATTCTTATCTACCCTATATATATAAAATCCTAATGAAACGAATTTGTGAAACGATTTTATGAAACGAATTTATGAAACGATTTTATGAAACGACTGACTAAACGACTGATTATGTTTCAGGGCTATTTTTAATAAAATATTAAACGCTTGATGGTGAAATTAATACCAATTGTCCATAAAAATCCGCGGATGTCAAAACTGGTAATAGAATTTTGAAATTGGGATTAGTTTTCGAGATATTAATTTTTTTCTAATTTTAATGACATTTCTGTAATGATGGCAACTAATTACTCAGTTTTTTTGTGACAAAAAAGGGAAAAAAATTGAAAAGGATCCCGATAGGGATTATTGATTTCTTTTTATTCGTCATTTTCAAATTGAAATTGAATTTATCTTTTATTTCAATCGATAATGAAGACAAGATTGTGATTAAATTATGTTTTTCAGGAAAACTTCAAAAAAAAAAAAAAATCACATTTCTATCGTCAGGATTCAATCGTCTGTCAGCATTTAATTTAATTTATAAACTGAAAATATTTTGAATAAATTCGTCCAAATGACGTCATTTATGTAAACGCAAAAGAAAGGGGGGAAAGGGAATTAATAGTAATTAATATTTATTGATATCATTTTGTTATTTTTTTGTAAAATTTAATTAAACGAATTTATAAAATCACTAATTCGGATATTTGAAACGAATGTATAAAATAATAATTACCCAACTGAACGGAAGGAGAATAAAATATCCTGCTTGGTTTTCTATCCTGCTTAGTTTTTTCCACCAAGCTTTTTAAAAAAGCGTCAAGTCCCCTATAATAGAAAAGCAACAAAAGTTCATTGGGTTTGTTTTCATAACTTTTGGCAACAAATCTATGTATATTAACGAATCTATCCCTTTTTGAAGCTCGAATTACACCAAACATAAAAGCAAAGGATCCTATACTGGAAAAGTACCCGATTTTCTTATGAACAATATGCAAGTGACATAACATGGTGTAAAATTATCACAGATAGCAAATTTGTTTAAATATCTCATCAATTGATGCCGAATAAATGCAGGCATGCATGCACAAAATATTTAATTAATTTTGTATGATAAATAATTATTAGAAAATTCGTATATACATATTAATTAAAATAAATAATTTACATATTTAAAATAACATGAAAATATGCATGATGGTGCACTAAAATAGAGAGAAAATTAAAACCTGTTACTGAAAATGTCTATAACATAGTACTTTTCAATAGCGTGGTTCTTAATGTTGTTCACAAGCAGATGGAATTTTTCTCATCCTTAAACGCAAAGGAAGAATAGAATACAGATCGTTGTTATAAAAGTCCGAGAAGTAGCCACAATTTAAACCTAACCATTTTATACAAGCTGGTTTTCAAGTTGTAATCGATTTTACTTATCAATCCCGAAAACAGTCGTCAGTTGTCGCAACAGCTGTGTATGAGGCCATGATAATGAAAAATGTCCCATTAAAACGTTAAAAGCATGGCAACCAAATTACAGATTTACCACTATTTTTAAAATATAGCACGCTGTCATGTTTTTAGAGGCCTCGAAGTCTGAGCGGGGGTTGGAGAGCGTAGCTCGCAGGGGGCAGGCCCCCTAGTTAATCTATAAAAATAAAAAAAATAAAATAATAATAAATAATCTACTTTACAAAAGGTACAATAGCGAAAAAAGAGAAAAAAAAAACGAACGATGGCGATAATTTCAGTTTTAATTAATGCAAGACAAAAAGAAAAGTACCTTTTTAGTTCATTATAATTGCATGTTGTTTATTTTGTGATAAGGATTCATTTGCATATCGCTCATCCGAAAGAAAAGTAAACAACTCAAAAATACTATATTTCACAGGAGAGACAAAGAAAGATTAGCATTTTTTTAGCTTTTACCATAACATAAAACCACAGCACTTACATCTACACACTGCTTCAAAAGTGCACATAAAAGAGTAAAACCCTTAAGAACCAAAACGTAAAAAAGTTAACCCATTAAGGACCGAATTATTTTTCTCAATAAAATACAAATATTGCGATTCATACCACTTTTATATTATATAAACTTAAGAGTGACTTTATAATGGTGTTTCTTGCATCAAATAAAGTGAATATTTATCCTAAAAAATGGTGTTACTTTAAAACCTGGTGTAAGAAACATAATGTTGCGAAAACGCAACGTCATAGAGAATGAGTAAATTTATTTCCCCACCACTTTTTGCCCACCTTTCTTTGGTGGCAAAGTGACACATAGTTAGCTAATAGTGTAATTTTGCAGTCTCCCAGATAACTGCATTTCTGATCAGGGCTTAATTTCTAATAAAACAAAGTACCGGAGCTCTAATATTCTGCAGCAATAGAAACCGTAGAGTATCCCTCCATCCCGTCCACCCGCATATTTATTTTTCATACATTATTTTTAAAATTTCAAGCCATTTCGTCTTTAGCAAAATAATAAACTATATATATATATATATATATATATATATATATATATATATATACAGGGTCATTCATAATTCCCTCCGGGGTTTTGAAACGTTATAGTAAAAAAACGAAGACGAATATTGTCGGATTCCACTTCTCCGTCCACACAACTTCGAAATAAATCCGGTCTTTTGATATGCTGCCACCACCGATATGAATACGTGATATCGGGCACGATACGTGATGTATATTTAAGAAAAACCTAACTCTTTCTATTACACTTAAACAAACACTTTATTAACAATATTTACACTCAAACTCGGAGGTAAAATATCCGGTTTAATATTAAATCAAAATAATTACATAAACGCTTTACGTGTACCGTTAGACTACGTTAATTCACTCAGATTTCTATTCATCTCACACCCGCTCTCAGCGCTCATTCCCCGAGCAACCTTCACACTTCGCTGCTCCGTCCGAACTGAACACCGGTGTCAGAGCTCCAACTCTGAACGACCTTACACCTTCGCTTCCTACGTTCCAACTAACTTTCTGTCTCTCGTCAACTCCCGAGCACCCTCCTTTCTACGGGGTTTCTCCTCTGTTTTCAAGGGTCCTTGACAACCCTTCCTCCCTCTTGACGGATCTGTCTTCTTAAATAAAAGGGTGCACTCTCTTTCTTATCTATCAAAGACCGCATTGCAATGGAAATACCGTTCATTATGTCCAAGTCGCCACCCTTCGGATTAAGATTTTCTAAAGGACGCCTTTAACGGTACACAATAGATACATATACAATACATACAATATGCTAAGTTTGTTAACCCTTTAAGAATAGCTTTCAACTCTTGCAGCTGATTCTAAGAAACCTGACACCCCCCACCTTAGCGGAAAATATGCCTTTTAGGGGCTAATTTTCCTCAAACTATGTAATGTCTGAGAAGAGTTCAACAGTTCCTTGATAGGTTTCTTCATTACTACAATTGCATAAATATTTCAAGGTGTCTGAAAATTTAACTACTGACATCTCTAATGAACCATATACTAATGTGATAACTACAAAAAAAATTACACAATATGCCAATACACTGTTATAAACACAAGATGCAAATACAATTAAAAATACACAAAAAAAATAAAGTTACACTAGTATTATGTCATTTCAATGTCAGTCCTTAGGCTGAGATTGCTGGAGGCGGTACAACTTTTCCCTTCCAGTCCTTCCTCGTTAACTTAATTGGTACATCCCTTTCCGCAATGCACCCGTTTGAATGGCTAACTTCTGCCTCTGATGTCCTAATTAAATTTTCCTCTAGCCAATCAGGCACTTGCCTGTCCAAGTCCTCTTTGTACGTAATAAAGACATTGTACAATTTCTGCCTTATCTTACCCCTCTCCGGTTTACGACCAATCCGATTTTTCTCCATTTCTACCAGTTCGATAGGACCCATAAATAATTCCTTATTTTTCCTTAAGATTGATTTTATGTCCCCAACTTGAATATTTGTTAACCCTTTTATTTCAAATCCCTTCCTGTCTTTATTTTCCGGTTGTTCTCGGTCTAACAACAGATCTTTCCTACAGTCTTCAAACTCCCCGTCACTATCCAAGACAATATCGACTACTTTATTTTTAGCCATAAATGCTCTCATTTCATCTTGAAACACTAGTTTCTTACTCCCGTCCCCTAACTCAACTATAACTGCAGGTCGACATATTTCCTCTTTCTCCTTATTACTCATATTCATTTCCCTCGGTAATCGACATTCTACACATGATTCGCAATATATTTTAGCTTCCTTCGCCATATTTTCCCAATAAAATGAATGCTTGATTCTTTCTAACATTTTCTTAACCGCGTGATGTTCTCCATATAAGGAAGTATGCGCTAGTTTTAGAATTTCCTCCCTTCTAATTTTAGGTAATACTAATTGAGCTACAGTTTCATCTGCTAATTTCTCTTTATGATATAACATCACATTCACAATATAATAAGACTCTCTCTCATTTTCAGCCAATTCCCAAACTTTCTCTAAATCTTTACAACTCATTTGGGATTCCTGAAATACATTTAAACTACTTTCCGTAACTTGATTAATCTTACTTGTCTCTATCTCGGCTTTTTCCTTCTCCTGACTTTGTAAATTTTCCGATCTCGCGTCTACGACATAACGGTTATTAATACCATTTCTAATCCCTTCCCCTTCTTTCACTTTATTCCTACTATCTTCCTTACATTCCCTTTCTACCGATTCTCTTAATGATTTCTCGTTGTTTAACCCTGACAATTCATTAGCCACGTCAGGATGTAAAATTACCTGTTCCTTACTATTATCAATTATCGCGCAAAGTACATCCTGATGAATTACATTAGTTTCTCCGCGTTTTGGAATAGCTAAAGGTAACTGAATTAACGGCGATTTCACGGCCTTACCAAATATCCCTTGTAAATAGATGCTCCCAGCCCCTCTTAGTTTCTCTGCTGGTACTAAATCTTTATGAACGACGCTAATTTGGCAACCAGAATCCACCAATCCTTTTGTTATCCTCCCATTTACACTAACTTCCACTTTCTCGAGATTATTTAACTTCTCTCCAATAACTTTAGTTCTCCAATTCCCTTTTGCTCCGATTCTTGCCATACTCGCTCCCCTTGGTAATTCTTTAATTCCTCGCACTGAGACATTATTGATACTAGCCCTTGGTTCTTGTCGGTTATTAATTTGATTACTTCCCTCATTATCTCCTTTTGTACAAAATCGCTGAACATGTCCTCGTTGAGAACACTTGAAACAGATAGGCGTCGTATCATTAGGTTTCTTATATTCCGGTTTTCTACCCAAAAATGGACTAACTTCATTATTCCCATTTTGTCTCCAATTACTACTAAATCCCTCATCTTTTGCCCTTCTAGAATCTTCATTATTCACATACCTTTCTTTACCTTTATAACCCTTATAAGTTACCGCATAAGATTTTTGTTTAGCATCAAAGAAATTATCACATTCCTTAGCAATTTTCGAAACTTCTAACCAATTACTGTGCTGAGTTAATCCAATATGCGTCGCGGTTTCCTCATCTAGAGTAGTTAACAACTTATCCGTGACAATTAACTGATTAACCTTCTCATACGTATCTGCACCTCTAATCTTACAGTAATTTTCCCACGTTGCTATTAAACGTGACACAAATAATACATGAGTTTCATTTTGATTCCTTCTAGCCTTCTTGAAATTTTCCAAACACGCCTTCGGTGTCGGCTCGTGTTCCCTTAGAACTAATTCCTTTAACTTCTCATAACTCTCAATTTGTTCTCTAGTCGTGTATATTAGCAAATTATCGGCCTTATCCCCTAGCATATTTAGTAAAATTTCGGCCTGCTGGGTTTCCGGTACATTTTTTGTTTGGAATGCTCGTTCTAAACTGCTAAAAAACAAATTCTATCCCTCAGTCCCTTCTGGAACCTTGATAGACAAAGTTTTAACACTTTTAATCAATTTCTCTAGGCTACTCTCATTATTATATTCCTAGACCCATTAGAATTATTTGCCGAACTTTGAATTTTTATCCTTTCCAACTCTAACTCATGTTCCAATCTCAATTTTGCAGACCTTTCTTCTCTATCTAACTTCTCACGGTCTAACTCCCTTTCTAACTTTTCTCGTTGTAACTTTTCCTCCCTTTCTAACTTTTCTCGTTGTAACTTTTCCTCCTTTTCTAACTTTTCTCGTTGTAACTTTTCCTCCTTTTCTAACTTTTCTCGTTGTAACTTTTCCTCCCTTTCTAACTTTTCCCGTTCTACTACTAACGCTTCTTGTTCTAAGCGTTCCGTAACAATAGTGCTAGATAATTCCATAACGGCTCCCTCTTCATATTCGTCGCTCTCCACTATCTTTTTCTTAAACTTAAACCTGGTATCATCTTCCGAGACCTCAATTCCTAACTCTCCACATATCGCCTGAAGATCCACCCTTTTTAATTTTAGTAAGAAAGCCATACCTTCTACCGATAATTATTACCACCCTACAACAATACTTAATCACAATATCAAATTAATACTTCCTCAAATCCTACCCTCATAAGTTACCTCCACATATTATACTATTTAACATATTTCAAATAAGTAATAATACAATAATAAATTTCCTTAGACAATGATACCCCACAATTCGCTTCCAATAACAAAGTAACAATAATCTCAATTTTACTATTATGCAATACAGATTTTAAATTTATACCATTAAATAATAAAATACAATTTACACAATAATACTGATACGTTGCAATTTGAATAAAACACTGATGCCAATCACTACATAAAAATATCCACCTAACAAAAATTTGCATGAAATACACATAAATTCCTAAATTTAATCTCAATAAAATATTTCAATTTCAAAATTAGTTCTCACATTAAAAAGTAAATCACAGCACTTTTTTTTTCTCTGGGCCTTCAGTTCTTCCTTAAAGGTTATTTCAATTTAATTTAAATTCTACACAAATTTGCTTTCCTCATTTACTATCAATATTTCAAACTTAAAGCAAACAATATCACTTAATTTAAATATTACTTTAATAATAATTTAAATTTAAGAAATTTCAATTATTCCTTCCAACTATTAACACAATGCATTAATTTTAATCATTAATCTTATCCGTTTAAAACAATTAGAAAATCACTTCTAGTAATTAATATAAGATCCTTTTCTTAAAACAATAGTGTAAAATGGTTGTTAATATCTCATTTGATTTAGACCAATTATTATATTGCACATAAATTAACATAAATTATACACAATAAAAAACAGTAAGTTCGAGAATGTCAGTAGAGTAAAATGATCAAAACACCTTACCTCGTACTTTATTCGCTGGGCAATTCTCTGCTCACTTTTCCACAGGGTAAATCTTGCACTCTCGGGCCACAATCACTGCACCTTGCTTCACAATGCACAAAAAACACTACGCACAACACTACACTAACACCACCACTAATTCACTTCACTGTAATGACGATAGGCTAGCTGGCACTGGTTGTCTACGACGATAGGGCACAAACACTTCCGCTGGGCGATCCGGCACAAACTCTCTGTAACACGGCTATCTGGCACTAGTCTACAACGATAGGGCACGAACACTTCCGCTGGGCGATCCGGCACAAACTCTCTGTAACACGGCTATCTGGCACTAGTCTACAACGATAGGGCACGAACACTTCCGCTAGACGATCCGGCACAAACTCTCAGTAACACGGCTAACTGGCACTGGTCTTCGGTGATTCAATCCCGTCGCTGCCAACATTGTCGGATTCCACTTCTCCGTCCACACAACTTCGAAATAAATCCAGTCTTTTGATATGCTGCCACCACCGATATGAATACGTGATATCGGGCACGATACGTGATGTATATTTAAGAAAAACCTAACTCTTTCTATTACACTTAAACAAACACTTTATTAACAATATTTACACTCAAACTCGGAGGTAAAATATCCGGTTTAATATTAAATCAAAATAATTACATAAACGCTTTACGTGTACCGTTAGACTACGTTAATTCACTCAGATTTCTATTCATCTCACACCCGCTCTCAGCGCTCATTCCCCGAGCAACCTTCACACTTCGCTGCTCCGTCCGAACTGAACACCGGTGTCAGAGCTCCAACTCTGAACGACCTTACACCTTCGCTTCCTACGTTCCAACTAACTTTCTGTCTCTCGTCAACTCCCGAGCACCCTCCTTTCTACGGGGTTTCTCCTCTGTTTTCAAGGGTCCTTGACAACCCTTCCTCTCTCTTGACGGATCTGTCTTCCTAAATAAAAGGGTGCACTCTCTTTCTTATCTATCAAAGACCGCATTGCAATGGAAATACCTTTCATTATGTCCAAGTCGCCACCCTTCGGATTAAGATTTTCTAAAGGACGCCTTTAACGGTACACAATAGATACATATACAATACATACAATATGCTAATCCCTTAAGAATAGCTTTCAACTCTTGCAGCTGATTCTAAGAAACCTGACAAATATGAAAAAAAGAAACATATGAAATTATTCCGAAACTATTCAAGTTTTACTTACATACATTACAGGTGTTCTATGTGTGAACCCTTGGTCACACGGCATACATCCATGCGATAGTCCAGTTCCTGCCATACTCCGTTTCTTTAAATTCCCAGTACCACACATGAATTGTTTTGTCAGTTGGTCCCTGTTTTCGATATTTATTACGAAAGGCCCGTTGAACTGACACCACTGATTCAGATTTAAAGAAACGGAGTATGGCAGGAACTGGACTATCGCATGGATGTATGCCATGTGACCAAGGGTTCACACATAGAACACCTGTAATGTATGTAAGTAAAACTTGAATAGTTTCGGAATAATTTCATATGTTTCTTTTTTCATATTCGTCTTCGTTTTTTTACTATAACGTTTCGAAACCCCGGAGGGAATTATGAATGACCCTATATATATTGACTATATCTACATGCATCTATATATAATAAAATCTAATGAATTATACGAGCAAAAACATTAAAATCAGGAGTGGGGAATTTTCAGAAAATCCTACTCGTCAAGAACATCTTTGTATCAACTAGCAAAATACACCACACATTGGTGTCAAAGTGGGCTTCGGTGCACATTATTTATCAGCTCGAATGGGTTCCAACTACTGTTTAAATGCTCACTAAAAATAAAGAAGTACAGGAGCTGTATTCCTGTGAGCTTTTGCGCAAATTAAGCAACGCATGGAGCTAAAAGTTTGACCAGTAAGAATATTTTACATACAGAAACAAAAAGCAGTAAGTAAACATAACACGACGACTTTTTGAGTAGAAACGGCATGAACAAAAACTGCAGATACGGTTGCGATTAATTGTGGCATTCCTTGTCGCCGCACAGTGGAGTATTTGAGGCAAAATCCTGGCCACAATTATTTTTCATGTGTTTTAAAGTTAAATCTATTGCTGTTGACTTACTATTAGTAAAAGCACTTAATTAAAGTTATGTATACATAAATGTATTCATTTATTTAAAAAATAAATAGCTAATACAACGTTTACTTAATTGTTTACTGTTTATAAGAGGAAAATAATTGTTGATAGGTTTGTTTTATTTACAAGTAATATTCAATTAAATGTAGTTAATTTTACTACACATAAAGGTTTAATTATTTATACAAACCAATGTATATAACATATATATATATATATATATATATATATATTCAGGGTTCGTACGCCTCCTGGAATTTTGTGACCAGGAAATTCTTCGGTACCAGTATTTTCTTACAGAAAATCTCTGCTTAAAAGAAGGCGAAGTTTCTCGAGTTTAAACTAGATTTCTTTTCTATAAAAAAAATACTGGTATAACTCCTGGAAAATTCCCTGATCCGTACGAACCCTGTATATTACTTGCATTTAGTATTTAGCAAAGATAAGTCTCTATAGTACTATAGTATAGAGATGATGGTTATTGAATGTTTTTAATATATTTGCAGTCTTCTCGAAAAACATTGCTATCTAAAACTGGCAACAATTTGCGAAACATAAAAAAAAAAAAAAGATTGGCTTCAAAACTATAATCAATACAATTATAATTCAAAATGGGTTCGACAAACCACGACATAGCTTTAAAAAACTTTGAATATATTAGATAATATATTTCAGTAAATATATTTCAATAAATTAGATCTGAAAACGCTGAAAAATAACCCATTTTCAATTTTAATTAATTTTTAATATATGAAAAGTAAAATTATTTTAATTCACATGTGAAAATACACTGCAAAAAAAAAAGTGTTGATTTTACAGTATAATACTGGCACCCCAGCTGCCTGTATTATACCATAAAATTAACAGTAATAAGCAGTAAAATAAGCAGTAATACACTGCCGCGCATGCGCGGTAGAGAGAAAATCCTATACATTATCTAAAGAATAATAATAATAATAATAATGGCATTAAATGAAACATACAGATATAAAGTAATAAAATTAATAAGATTTTAAATATACTGCAATTAAAAAAGTAAAGAAAAAATATTTAAGAAAAGTAAAGAATTTTAACGTAAACTTTTTATAATAAACGGTTATTTATTATTAAAAAAAATATTTAATCAATTCGTTTATTAAAACAAATTTTTTTTTGTAATGCCACAATATTATTTTCTCGGTTCTAAAATTCCACAGATATCTTTCGTATATAAATTTTTCAAAGGATATATGTATTTTTTCTGTTTTCTAACCGATTTCTTTCTAGATTTCTGAAAGGGTCAGGAAATGAAACGTATTGCTTTTCATGAAATCGTATATTTTCTTTCCTGTTTTAAAATTTCAAAAAGACTGGAATATGTTGGGCACTTGTTTGGAGTAAAACATGTAAAGAAATGTCAAATGCGGGGTTTTTATTTCACATGGATATTTCACAGAACCCAGTTTAAAAGGGAGGTTAAGGGAACTTTTGCCTCGGTCCAATGAAAGAAGGGAGTTATCAGACAGGAACCAATGAAACATAGTAAATAATAAGAAAGAAAAATCATGCGTCAACCATAGATTATGAAACACTTTCCAACACATTCAGAATCTCTCTATATAAAACGCTAAGGTACGTAGCGGCGAAATAGCGGTTATTTCTCTTTTTCCGAAGGCAACGAGGGGTTTGTTTACACTGTTTTGCGAATATTAGGAAAAGTATTTGAGGTATCGATTTCAAACTCACCACACATGTAGAAAAATTTTCTGCATCCAAAAATCTAATTTTTGTAAAAATTGGCCGGTAATTTATCTTAATTTTTGCAAAAAACTAGCAATTTTCTGAAAAAGAAAGAAAATAATGTGGGAAACAAAACACAAAACACACACACACACACACACACACACACACACAAAAAAAGCGCCATTTTGTTATTAATTAAAACATTAGCTTCGTTAAAATATAGATAAAATGCTTAAGTGATACAAAGAGGAATACAAAATGCTTATAAAAACCTTTTAATGATGGACATATGTTTCAGCGCTCATATACCGCGCCATTTTCAAGATATATAACGATAAACAAAAATATTCTCGCAAATTAGTGATCTTATGTGATTATATTAGCTCCGTTGTTGTACCTTATGCAGTTTAACCTCACTTTTGTCCGCATAGTCAACGATACTGATGCGCATATTTGGGATTTATACTATAATATAGATTGATTTTTAGAAGTTTTACTTTTTACTTACCTAACGACCACGTGTTTTTCCCCCCTTGAAAGTGAGAGCTGATAGCTGTAGCCAAATTAGATCTTACATTTTTTTGTAACTTCCAAATCGATGTAATTTGGTTTGAATTTTATATTTAACACACATACATAAAAAGAAATCGGATAAGAATACGAATTTGGGTACTTCAGTATTCGCCGCGTGACAACGGATAATAAACAAAGAAATTGAGAAAAATATAATGTCATGTATGTAGAGCGCAGATGCTCTGCGCGGGATCAGCTAGTAATGTAATGAAACTTCACTGTGTAATAAGGTGAAGTATGATGCCTAAGTGAACAATTTGGAAAATTCATAACACATTTGAAAATTCACTTTCAGCAATTAACATTTACAGTCGGAAAATTATCCGAATTATTTTGTGCAACCCTGTATATTATATAATATGTAGATTTGTATGTATATATATACTACACAGTATGCGAAAATTTAATTCAGTTACGAAACACATAACACAGTTAAAAATTACCCTTCAGCAATTCCCGTCAATAAGCAGAAATGCATTCGAATTCTTTAGTTGAGCCCAGTATATGATCTCTAGAATTTCTACACATCTAATAATATGCCAAAAATAAGTTAAATTTAAGAACTTATACCAGAAATGACAACGCACTCCCAGTAATTATTTGTTGGGTCGTTTTGTTTACTCTGATTAGGTGCTATTACCTTTTGCTAAAATTTGAATAAGTGCAAATTACCTATGACTAAAAATTGAAATGAATCCTGTCAATATGCACATTTACAAAGTTATTCTCAAACTAAAATAAATATAGAAAAAAAGTAAATGGATTAAATTAAACAGAAACAATTAAAATTTAAAGAATTTCAAATTACTTGAATTCTAAGTTTTGAATTCAGAATAGTATAAGAATTAATCATTTAAAAGCATTGACAAGATTCTCAATTTGCACTACATCCAATTCCCCAACAATCAGCATTGTGAATTCAAGAATTAATATGAAGGGTATCAATAAGGAATTTTCATAGACATAATAATTTAGACTAAGTGAAAATTTTGGAATAAAGGGGACAAAATCTTTCTTTTAAAGAAAGTACAAAAAGGGTAGGTATAAAAATTGATGATATAAGTTAAACAAAATAATATTTAACAAATATTAAAAATGCAAAATTAATTCCAAGAATTCACAACACTGAAGCTGTGATCCTATAGATTACATATTGTTTTAGAGACCATTAGTAAATAATTAAATCTTGCATAAGTAATTCATTATAATAAAATGCTTCTCACAAGACTCTAAATCAAAATACTAAAATTGTTTTATATATTAATTCAGACATGTATGTCCTGTAATTAATTAAAGAATAGTAAAAGGTCTCAGTTAATTAAATAAAGTAAGTTTGAATATTATTAATTTTAACAATTGGTAAGACAATAGTTTATTTTCACCAAGCTTAGTGCTTGAAATATTACTCAGAATTTCATGATTAAGGAATACAAAATATTTACTTTAATTTATTTATTTATTTATTTATTTTAGAATTAAAATTTAAATCAATTAAAAGACATTAAGTAAAAAGATTAATATAAATCCTTGGAAGATTGATTCTCATAAGATTAAATAAGAAGTCAAATGCTGAGGAGAAAACCTTTTTTTTAAGTATTGAAGAAAATAGTAAAATAGAAAGAAAACAGAGAAGGTTTATTAAGAGAAAACAGGTATTTATTAACAAATGTCATCTTAGGCAGTATGGATATCATTCACTAATATATATATATATATAGATATTATATGATCAAACAAACAATATTATTAACACAAACAATAATAATGAAAATAAGGTTTTTTCTACTCACATCCCTGCAGTGTAGTAGACACTAGATACAGACTGAGGGTACATACATGATGATTCATGAGTTATCGACTTTTGAATTTAGTTTTTCTTTTGATCCACAAAATTTGTCATTTTCAGTTGAATAGTTATTCATCGTATTAAAATGACTCTAACCGAAATAGAGTCAATCTTATATCACTACACATGGCATCTTAGGCAGTTTCACAGGATATACACTGCAAACAAGTGCAAAGGTCGGCACTCGTACACTTCACGCTCTCAGCCTCCTCACACGGTCAAACAATCGCTGATCACATTCAATTTGAATCACCTGCTGCACGCCGCACGAAGTTAATAAAACTGACCTGTTCACGAGACTGATCTTGTTGCACGCCGCATGATGACAATAATAGACAGTTATACTTCAAACATATCTCAATTCTTTGTTCTCTAGAACCTCATGTTCTGATTACGACTGTATATTCTTGTACACTACCTCGGGGAAGTATTTTTTACCCACTATGCAAATTATTATTCCACAAAACTCGTGGTGCTCGAAAACATCATGCTGAATGAGATTCGACGGAGCAACATTCCTGTATTTTTTAATCGTTCCTTCACCGTTGCTACCGCTGGAAAGAGTGCCTCTCTCTCTAAAAATTTCGCCACTGCCTAACCGGCGGGGTGGGGGAAGGAACCCTTCACCCTCACACACCCAAACTATCCGCGCTTCAAAATATGACTCCCTCTGCTAACTAGCTCTCCGTTCCCTTGGTAACGCTGGACCAGGGGGTAAAAAAAGTCAACGCTGATTGGTTGAGTGGGGGGAGAAAATAACACGCCTATTGGATGAGTTGTTACTAGGTGAAAAAATCCTAGCTTCAATTCCTGGAAATTAGCCGTCTGTTGGGTCCCACGAAAAAAAAGAAACCACGTGCACGCTTGCACCTGCTATTTCGTAAACAACGATCGAAAAGCAATATGTTGATGTTATCTTCGTAACAAGCCTTCGAAATAGTTTTATGACTCTCTTTTCTGAGGGTAATAAAAGTTGCACACAATACAACTGACAATAATGCTTCAGCTATTTTCACGACTTCTTATAAAGGCCTTTTGTACTTTATCCAATCTGCCTGTGTGTGTTTCGAATTTACGATCCCTTAAATTACGTGAGAAACTCAAGTAAAAGTTGTTTGCGTGGAAAACTATCTCATAGTGAAAAAGGAAGATCCTGGGTGGTCTTGACTTACAGAAAAATACAGATGTTTGGATTTTGAAAATAAGAGTTTTAATTAATAATGTTTAAGAAAAATAAGAAAAAAGAGGAGGGGGTTTGATTAAATATCAAAATAGAATGAGTTTATAAAAAAGAAATGTTTTAAGATATTAATGAAAATATAAATATAAAAATTTAGATTAAATTACCTCTAACAAGAATCCCCCGTCTCTATTTAAAAAACACAATTTTTTGAAAAAAAAAATTTGTTTTTTTAAGTAAAAAGTGCGAGTAAAAATTCAATGGATGCGGGAGAGATCACTAAATGGGGCCTAACATTTCAAACAAACCAGACTTCGGTCCGAAGAATTATCAAGAAACACTTAGCAAGCCTACCCCTCAAGGCATACAGTCCGGAATGCATAACCTGAGTTTGCATACACAAAACTCTCCTCACTTGTCAACATAATCCTAGACACACCTGTAGAATAACAAAAAAAAAAATAAAAGATGAACACAAGGCTGGACATTGCTTTTGTCACCACTAACCTTATCAATCGGGAAGGTTCCATTCAAAGTATTTACCTGAACACTGCTTGTTAAACCACAAAAATTTTTTTTGAAAATTGCCAAAATATTTTTTTTTTTTTTTTTTTTTAAAGCCAAATAAAAATTTGGGAGAGAACATTGCCAATCGAAAGAATCGCCAAATCCATTACAATAATAATGCATATCAATATAGGTATAAATTGTTAGCTTGACGTACACAGATATATAAAAACATACTAACTAGTAATGTATATGCATATAAAAACAAAAAGAATAAAAATGGGTAAAAGGCAATTTGCACAATATACAGTTAATTCACAATAAAATACATTTCACTAATTAAAATTCAGTTAACACAAATTGTATCAATGTGTAAAAATTGAGAAACACTTTCTCCAGTCGATTGATATGCAAGTTGAAACTATGAAGTAAGTTATTTACATATGCACTTACAGCGACACTGTGCATATTGGAAGAGCAACCCATTTATCTGTGCTATATACAATTGCCAAAATAAAAGCATAATGGGGCGAAGAAGACCCAAAAGCTATGGTGAAGATTATCACCATCAGAAACTTAATTTATAGAGTAAAAAATAAAAATTTTGACAAACAAAATCCTTTAAAAAAAAAGGAAAAAATAGCACAGAACTAGACAAAATTTTATAAATTTTTCAATAAAACCACACCACTATACTTTAATTGAAGTAGTGTACTCAAGAACAAAATTAATAACCTCAAAATTTTTCAGGTAAAAAAAAATATTTACACAAAACAGTACACTACTACTACCTTACACTACGAAATACCTACATATTATATCTAGTAATGAGTAAAATTAATAGTTCCCTCAAATAAAGTATTATCCTGTAAATCCACTTATACTCATATACTGAGAACTTAACTAGAACATCAATTAAAATATAAATAATATGCAAATCGATGGATACTATCGTATTACACAAACAGGGAGTACTACATGAAAAAAAAGGGGGGGAAAGATTTGGATTCCCATTTTCAAAATGCACAAAAAATTTGCAAAGTCTCGAAATTACCCAAAAATCGAGAAAAACATAACATAATTCCAAAAATATACCTGCGGAGAGGTTATTTGCACTATAACTATCTAAATATACCTTATTTACACTAAAATTAGCTATATAGAACATTAAATGTGATGAAAACACAACCGCTCAGATCGCTACCGCTAACCAAAACAAACGGTACAAGTACTCTAAAAAGCTTATTTTTCAAGTTAAAATACAATAAAAACTAACTCTAGACTATCTATATACATTATACAAACAAAATATAAGGTTATTAAATAAAAATACTATAACTAATACTGTTTAAAGTTTATAATTGGGACGCTTCTCCCTGTTCCTGAATCCATAAGTATTTCTGGACGAAGGAATCGAATCAGTCGGTTTGCGCTGAGATTCGATTAAAGTCGGAATACGACTGGTTGAAGGAATATCAGAGGATTGAGCTTCAACAACTTCGTTAGCTACCGCGATATCTGGCGTGTCCGTAACTGGATTTTCAGCCGTGGAGGGGGAATGGGTGGTTTCAGCTCGTGAGTTCTCGAACTCGGCTGAAGGAAGAGAGGGAGAAAGAGGTTCGTTGCTGGTGGCTAGTGAAGGCAAGGTGTTGGCTGTTGATTGCATGGGCAATGCTTCATCTCTGTTTACTGCTGATGCTGTTGGTATGATAAACGCGCGCCTGCGTTTTTTCGTCCGCCGTTCTGGGTTATCGTTAATCGATTGGTGAATGGGATTAGTTGGATTCTGAGTATTCGATTGATCATCGAATTGACGCTGCGGCAGTTGGTCATTTGTTTGGAAATCAACATGCCTGTTTTTAAATTCAGTCAGCCTATCGACGTGTACCACTTGCGTTAATTTTAAATTTGATTGGAGGGCGATTTTAAAATTTACCTCATTTATTTTTTCAGTTATTGTATAGGGACCATTATTAAATTTAGATAGTTTTTTACATTGTCCTGGTTTAACAGCTGGTGTAAAGAGCCAAACTGAATCACCTATTTTAAGATTCTTAGAAACAGCAGTTTTTTCTCTGTATTTTTCTTGTTTCTCTGAAACTTCCACCAAACTACTGTGCACTTCAGCATACACTTTCTTCAAAGCAGGGAATAAAAGTTCACAATAGGTGGGGGCGTCATTATAATTTAAAGTTTGGGGGGTGGAAAAAAGTTTATAGGGGAGATTTAAATTTCTGCCAAACATTATTGCAGCTGGAGTTAATTTTGTAGAAGAATGCACGGCTGTCCTGAGAGCTAAAAGAGCAAATTTTAATTTTGTATCCCAGTCCGACTGATTTTCATTGACAGCATGGCATAGGGCATTAATTAAGGTTCTGTTTTGACGTTCAATCTGAGAATTTCCTGCTGGGTGGTAAGCTGACGTGTGAATATGTTTCATTCCAAAGTTTTTATAGACTCTCTCAATGGCTTCTGATATAAGATTTCTACCCTTGTCGGAAACAATATAGCTAGGAGCACCGTACCTTGAAACGAAGTCTGCTAGAGTATCCGCTACAACGTCTGAGGTGATAGAGGATACAGCATATGCTTCAGGCCACTTAGAAAAAGCATCGATATATGTCACGATGAACTTGTTACGCGAAAAGGTTGTCGGTAAAGGACCAATTATGTCGAAATTAACTTTCGCCAATGGAAATTCTGGTGTTGGCATTCTCTGCAAAGGGGCTAGATGTTTAGGTCGATAAGCTCTTCTTTGTTGGCAACTAATGCAAGATTCTATTAGATGCTTGACATCTGCAGACATACCTGGCCAGTAAAAATTTTCGCGAATGCGATCAATAGTTTTCTGGAAGGCTTGATGACAAGCTGCTAGAGAATCATGTGTTAGTGCGAACACTTGGGAGATTAATTCTTTTGGCACCACCAGTTTGGGCAATTTATTTAAAATGGGAGAGTCTCGAGTGTCCTCGCACATCAAGAGATCATCTCGGAAGAAAAATTTCATGTACTTTGGTGCTATATCCACTCCTTGATCTAGCTTCTGAGCAATTTGGCAACACTTTTTGTCAGACTTTTGGAGTTCTTGAATTTTTTCAAGAAGATCAGTTTGGGGCATAAAAACATTCTCCTTTGCTATTTGTACACAAAAATTACAACTTACTGTATTTACAGAGATTTCATTAGAAGTAGTGTATCTAGAAAGAAAATCCGCAACACTGTTGCATTTGCCCTTGATAAATTTAATTGAAAAAGTAAAATCAGATAAGGTGCAAATCCACTTTGCCATACGAGAAGTTGGGTCCTGAATTTTAAGCATATAAGTTAGGGGGGCATGATCAGTGAAAATAAAAAAGTGGGTGTTAGCTAGGTAACACTTAAAATGGGCGGTTGCCCAGACAACAGCTAAAAGTTCCCTTTCTGTGGCTGAGTACCTTGTTTCAGGGTCCTTCAACTTTCTGCTGGCAAAAGCCACAGGGTGTAAAAAGTTGTTATCATCCAGTTGAGATAAAACTGCGCCTAAAGCTTCACCACTCGCATCAGTATAAAGATAAAATTCCTTCGAAAAATCAGGGAGGGCAATACATGGCTTAGAAATTAAAGCAGCTTTTAAATCTTCGAATTCTGCTTGCGCTGCAGGGTTCCATGAAAAACGACCATTTTCTTTAGTTAATTCAATTAAGTTTTTAGCTCGTTTAGAAAAATCAGGGATAAATCTCCTGTAAAATGAAATTGTACCAATAAAAGATCTAACTGCTTTGCGGGTATCAGGGAGTTGAAATTTTTCAATTACTTCTATATTTTTATTAATGGGTGAGACTTTACCTTTATGGATTTCAAAACCTAAATATTTAATTTTATCTGATAGAAAAAGGCATTTACTGGGTTTTAATTTTAAATTATGCTGGCGAAGTCTATCAGAAACAGTTGTTAATTTTTCAAGGTGGGATTCTACATCTTTGCTAGCAATAATAATATCATCTATATATACAAGAATTCCCATATTTCCCAGATCTCCAAATATTGCACTCATGAGTCGTTGGAAAGAATTTCCTGAGTTTGATAAGCCAAAACAATTTCTCGACCACTCAAATAGTCCTTTATGAGTTATGATTGCTGTTTTGTGTCTGTCCTCAGGACGCACAACTTGCTGGAAAAAGCCACTTGTTAAGTCAAGTGTAGAAAAGAAATTTGAACCGGATAGTGCATCAACCGAATCTGTGATATTAGGGATGGGGTATGCATCTTTAACTAAATTTTTGTTTAATTTTCTAAAATCGACAGCCAATCTATAAGATCCGTCTGCTTTCTTAACCAAAATGACTGGAGCCGCAAATTCAGATATGGAGGGGGATATTATATTAGCTTTTAACAGGATATCTAATTTGATCTTCCATTTCTTGTTTAAGATTATGGGGAACTCTATAGGCTTTACATTTTACAGGTTTATCAGAAGTTAAATTTATTACATGGGGAATAGTGTCACAGCCGGGCAAGTCTAGGACTGATGCTGCAAACACATCTTTATTTTTATTAAGAAAATCCTGCATTTTAAGTTTAAGAGGGGGGTCTAAATGGTCAAGATTAATATCTGAACTCCAGCTGAGATCAGCATGATCAAAATCAGCTAGTGGAGTGGGCACATTAACATTAAGGGCATAATTACAATTACTAGAATTACACTCAGAGTCATCGATGCACTTTTGAATTTTAGCAACCCTCATTCCCTTATTCAAAGTAACCTCATCATCCGAAAAGTTAGCAAAAGAAATATATAACCCGTGCTCCTGAGAACAGATTGTTC
Source organism: Maratus michaelseni (assembly GCA_963931845.1). Classification (NCBI taxonomy): domain Eukaryota; kingdom Metazoa; phylum Arthropoda; class Arachnida; order Araneae; family Salticidae; genus Maratus; species Maratus michaelseni. The sequence goes on along the minus strand of OZ007595.1, from coordinate 155,043,132 downwards.
TAGAGGTTAAAACACCATTACCAAATTTTTTCACTAGGGGTTCCAAAATAACAACATCATTATTATCAATAAAATTACTTCTCGAGCAGTTTACTTGAGCTAAAATTTTAGATTGGGGGGGGGATAGTTACTAAATTTTTCAAAACAGCAAAACTAATTTTAATAATCTTCGACTTTTCACATGTATCATTTACTTCAGTTTTGACATCATTAGATTGTGACTTTTCGCTATCATTACAAATCACTTGGCATACAGGGACATTGATTTCATTTTCACTATTCTTATTTTTCACTTCCCTGACAGTATTTACATTAAGATCAGAAATATTATTTTCATGTACATTATCTGTACCAATCGCCTTATTTTCATTTAATTTATCACCACATATATTACTGAGAGTATCCTGATCATTTGTATTATTAACATTTCCTAACTGTGAAACATTTTCAGAAGATTTTTGAACAGAAGAATTGTTATCATTACTTTCACATTTATCTAAAATCACATTATTTTTATCTTCGCTACTACATTTTTCACTATCTCGAATCTCTATTTGTTCTCTACTATCCCTTACTTTGGCTTTTACTACCATACAATTGTTCTCCCTGTTCTTATTCTTCTCAGAAATATTACTAACATTAGAAAAACATTCTACATTACACTCAGTTTGACATGACACATTTTTAAGGCAAGAGATTTTGTTATTTACAATAATTGGCGGTTTAATATTTACATGACATTCTGAAATTTTTGGAACATATTTACAAAAAGTTTGCTCATTAATACCAAGACTAATAGATTTGTCACTACACTTAATGATAGCCTTGTACTCACTCAAAAAGGGCATACCTAAAATAGCAGTAAATTCATCTGCGAGTTTACCTGCTACTACAAAAAATTCAGCTTGGCAGCTGACATTACTGAAATTGAAAAATAACTTAACTTTCTCAGTGAGAGGGACACATTGACCTGTCACAGTTAGAATGGGTACATTGCATGCCTCAGTTTTTACACCTGGTAATAAACACAATCCTGTCGAGAAATTAAATTGATACCTGATCCCGTATCACACAGTGCAATTATAAAAATATCACCGACAGCAATCCTTGCAGTAGGGAGACTGCATGCTGATGGTGGGAAAACATTATATACAGAGGGGGTTTTGTCGTTCGGCTTCTCATGAGTCAGTCCGACTACTCCAGACTCAGCCATTACCCGTTTAAATTTTGTTGAACATTGTGTTCGTTGGCAGTGTTGTTATTCTGCTGGGTTACATTATTTTGATTACCCCTATTCCTATAATTACCTCTCTGGCCATTGTTGGTACCTCTGTTTCTATGGGTATTGCCATTTCCCCTATAGTTTCTTTGATTCTGATATCCCCTGTTACTATAATTGCCTCTGTAGTTATTGTTAGGTCTGGCCATACCTCTACGACCATAGGGATTTTCATTATAATTTTGCCAGCCTTGATTTCTGGGGTCTTGGGGGCAGTCCTGAAAAAAATGGTTGGGGTCGCCACATCCAAAACAGAAAAAAGGGTTGTACTGGACATTTTCCTGGGCTGGTGGTCTCGCTGCAGCTGGTTGTTGCATAACAAGACTATCAATTTTAGCCGTTAAGATTTCCATTTTGTTTTGGAGTTCTACAATTTCTCGGTTGGGATGGCTAACTTGGGGTGTAGGGGGGTAAACAGCAGCACATGCTACACCTGAGGGGACCTGGGGGGCAATGTTTGCTGGTTCATAGCTGTAGAAGGGGTTAACACTCCTACAAGCCTTTTCCTCAAGTAAGGCAAACGTTAGTATTTCCTGAGGGGTCTTTGGATCTTTTGAAATGACACCCTTCCTAATTTCTGGAGATAGGTTACCTAGAAGCATAGAGTGCAGTATAGCATCTCTACTTTTATTTACAATGCCCTCAGCAATTCCATCGATGACAAGAGCTCTGCGTGACAGATCAGAGGCTCTGTCGAAAAAATCTTGTACAGACATTGAGTGCGTCTGTTTGAAGTTAAGAAACTTCGATAATGCCACATCTGGCGACTCCTGTTTCGTGAATCTGTCTTGTATAATTTCCACTAATTCCTTATAATTTTTGTCTTTATTAGCCTTAATTAATTTGGCTGCTTTCCCTGACAGTCTGTTAAACAGGGCGAAAATTTTTTCTTTTTCATCCCAGTTAAAGAAGGTGGAAATATCTGTGAACTTTTCAATAAAATCGGAAAAGGATATAGTAGAGTCCCCGCTAAAAGGTGGGATGTTGGATAAATTATCCATCAAAGACGATTTCTTCTGCAACTCAGCCATCTCCTTGGTAAGGGTCTCCGCCATATTTAAGAAATGTTTTGTGGGCAAAAAATCAGCGGTAAAATTTTTTTTATAATTAACCCTACCTAAACCTTAAGCAAAGGTAAAAAAAATTACACAAATGCAAAATCTAAATAAAATTACTGAGAGCTACACCCATGTATACACTAGTCGCCTTTGTCAATATATATATAATCAATTGCAAATAAATATAAACAAATGGGAAAGGTATGTTAAAATTTCTAAAACTTCAGTGCGGGTGGGGTATTATGAAAAAAAAATTGAACAGCACAGATATGAGGGTTAACACTTCATAACATATACTCAAAGACATAATGCACAATACATTTTGAAAAAAAAAAATAGTTGCCTTATACCCTGAACTTTAAGTATACACAAATAAACATTAAAAATTTGAATTGTGCCACACAGGTAAGTGTCACGGCATCAATTCTTTCTTCTCTTGAACCTCATGTTCTGATTACGACTGTATATTCTTGTACACTACCTCGGGGAAGTATTTTTCACCCACTATGCAAATTATTATTCCACAAAACTCGTGGTGCTCGAAAACATCATACTGAATGAGATTCGACGGAGCAACATTCCTGTATTTTTTAATCGTTCCTTCACCGTTGCTACCGCTGGAAAGAGTACCTCTCTCTCTAAAAATTTCGCCACTGCCTAACCGGCGGGGTGGGGGAAGGAACCCTTCACCCTCACACACCCAAACTATCCGCGCTTCAAAATATGACTCCCTCTGCTAACTAGATCTCCGTTCCCTTGGTAACGCTGGACCAGGGGGTAAAAAAAGTCAACGCTGACTGGTTGAGTGGGGGGAGAAAATAACACGCCTATTGGATGAGTTGTTACTAGGTGAAAAAATCCTAGCTTCAATTCCTGGAAATTTGCCGTCTGTTGGGTCCCACGAAAAAAAGAAACCACGTGCACGCTTGCACCTGCTATTTCGTAAACAACGATCGAAAAGCAATATGTTGATGTTATCTTCGTAACAAGCCTTCGAAATAGTTTTATGACTCTCTTTTCTGAGGGTAATAAAAGTTGCACACAATACAACTGACAATAATGCTTCAGCTATTTCCACGACTTCTTATAAAGGTCTTTTGTACTTTATCCAATCTGCCTGTGTGTGTTTCGAATTTACGATCCCTTAAATTACGTGAGAAATTCAAGTAAAAGTTGTTTGCGTGGAAAACTATCTCATAGTGAAAAAGGAAGATCCTGGGTGGTCTTGACTTACAGAAAAATACAGATGTTTGGATTTTGAAAATAAGAGTTTTAATTAATAATGTTTAAGAAAAATAAGAAAAAAGAGGAGGGGGTTTGATTAAATATCAAAATAGAATGAGTTTATAAAAAAGAAATGTTTTAAGATATTAATGAAAATATAAATATAAAAATTTAGATTAAATTACCTCTAACATATTGCTCAAACACACGTTTCATTCTTTAAATGTAAAAATTGTGTGTCTACTTGTCCGGTCCGAACCAATAATTTATGATTAAAAAAAGAAAAAAATACTTGAAGTTTATCACATCTATTTACTCCCGTTGTAATATGAGAATTTCCAAATATCTTCCAAAATTCTTTTATAGACAAATGAATGGGTGTCTTGAAGAGATTTTCTTTTTTTTTGTGATCATAACAATAGCAAATAAAAACTTTATTGTAAACATAAACTGTAGTCTAATTTTTCTTAAATGTTATTTTTGAGTTATTTTTTAATTTTTTAATTTTTGAGCCTGGAAAGTGCCACTGCAAATCAAATTTTAAAGGTTTGCAAAAAATACACATTTAAAATTTTTTTATTATGTTTATTGAAAACGTGGAAACGAAAATTTTGCTTATCTAAATATCAACCTGATTTTCCATTAATGTATTGACATATTAAAAACTAAACTGAATTTTGTGACGTTACAATTCCTAGGAATCTTGACATTACAATGCATAACCCTATTTTCTACCTTATACTTTGCCTATGTTTCAAATTTTGGAAATATATATTTTTTTTGTTGGAAAAAGGCCTGTGTGCAATGATTGACGATTTTCCAGTGTTACAAATTGAAATTTAATAATGTACCCACTTAACCCCTTGAAGGGCGTCGGTATATAATATATACCACTTAATTTTAATCCCAAAATTCCACATTTACACCAGAATTTGAATTTATAAGATGCATGAAGAAAAGCTGTTACTTATTTAAAAATAAATTCGTTCGTTAATCTTGGTGTCAATCAATTATTTCAATATTTTAGTTCCAAGAGTACTTTGCTCCTGAAGGGGTTAATTAGCTTTTTATTACTCGTCAGTGCTCAACATGAAGACACAAGAGGAGCCTATGTTGCTCTTAGGTGCTCAGGACATCTTTAATCAAATGACATTTATAGTTTTTTTTTTCTCATTTCTGTAAAATTTTAAATTTGTTACATAGGTCCTTCTTTCAGACATCCATCCAATTGTCATATAAAAAGTATGCAAAATAACTATTTTCATTAGATTTCAGTAAATGCTTTATTTGTGAAGTTTTAATTACGTTTGACAGTTTAGTTATGGAATATTACACGGAAACAAATAAATGCTGAATTAATACCATTGTTGTAAGTGCGAGTGGGTTAATTTTCCGTAATTGTGTTGCACGTAGATTTAAAACAATAATATTATCAATAAAAGTTAAAATTTCAGTGCAAATTCACCTTGTTTAATAACTAAAATTCATTAAGATACAACTAAATGTAAATATATTGCTTGAAGGTGCGTAAAAACATACATAAAAACATTTAAAAGCACATTAAAGTCCTTTTTAAAAAATTCCAAAACGTTTTCAACCGTTACTGGGTCATCATCAGTGGAAAAACTAAATTGTTGAGTTGAGTCGTTATCTTTTCGCGTTTTCTTGCTTGCCCGGGATAAACTATTTTACTTCACGGGTTTGGAATATAAGGTGGGATGGGAAAAGTAATCAATGATGCATTAATTCATTCCAGACTGCATGGATATCATATGATAATACGTCGTTACAGACTATTTCTTTTTTAGACATTATTTCTAAAGATTCCCTTATGATAGCTTCCAGGTGATTATTTGTGCGGAATATAATTTTGGATCTATTGAAATCAACTTTTATAGGTTCAGTTTGTGCTAATCTTGCTTGAAATGGATCCTTAAATCTTGAAATGGAATGTTTAAAACGTTGTATTAAAGATAAATATAAGCTTATTGACACGATTTCCATTAGAGTTTACCGTTTATATAGTTCATTAGTACAGACTTTATCTGACTCTGATTTTGATCATACATTAAAAGTTATTGAACATTACAGAGCATTTCAGCGTAGGACTAAACTAGTTACCATGAAGAAGAAAATTGTCTGTTTGAAATCTACTAAAGCTAAGCACGCAGAACCGAAGCCGGATACTTTTATTAATATTTCAAACAAGAAGTTATCAAAAAAGAGAAATTAGTCCTCAATCTGGGTCCGAAATTCATGTTTGATTCACAATGGAATAACAAGATGATTATTACTGACTGTGAGAAGGCCGTGCAGGCTGCTGATCCAATGCAGAAAGAGGTGGTTAGGAGTGTTTTACATAGTAAGATGAGATCATTTGCTTACAGACAAAACCCTCAACACGAGAAGTTTAAGAAAATAGCAGGAAAACTGAGAAAGAATAAGGACATTGTTATTATCCAGACTGATAAAACTAACCGTACTGCTATTTTAAACAGACAAGATTATCTCCTAAAGATGAAAGTTTGCATTGATAATATGGACTGTGTGCCGTTAAATAAAGACCCCAATTTGAAAATAGAAAATAAAGTTAAAGAACTTATCGAAAAAGGAGTTTGGCCAGGATTTATGAAAAGTAAACTAAGACTTAACAAGACTGCAACCACTCCCTCCCTCATAGGTAGACTAAAGGATCATAAAATGGACTTACCAATCCGCCCAATCGTTACAAAATGCTCCTCTCCAACATATTTTATGGAAAAAACCTACACGCATCTTTTGAAGCGATATTTACAGCCATCTGATTTTGTTATTGAATCCACTTCGAATTTTATTGAGAAAATTAAATATAAAAAGCTTGAAAATTCCAGTTTTATGGCTAGTTTAGACGTGGTACCTTTATACCCGTCTATCGATATAAAAGAAGTTACTAACACCATAGAGAGTCTTATCGATTCTGATCCTACGTTTACAGAAAATATTAAAAATACAGTCAAGTCGGGTTTAAATTTAATTATCAACAACAACGTTTTTGTTTTCAACAATCAAGTTTACAGACAAGTCAATGGGGCCCCAATGGGTTCCCCCATTTCAGGTTTGCTTGCAGAGTTTAAACTACGTCCTCTTGAAAATATAATCATGGAGACCATAAGACCGGGTCCGGATTGCTGGTTAAGATATGTGGATGATATTTACATTATATGGAATCACGGAAAAGATGAGTTATACTCTTTTCTAGATAAAATCGATAGCCTAGACAATAAAATAAAATTCACACTAGAAATAGAACAAAGTCAAAAGCTTGCTTTTTTGGATGTACAACTAATCAGAAATATGGATAAACAGAATCTTGATTGCACGGTGTTTAGGAAAACTAACAGATCTAACTCCACCATCCCGTTTAATTGCAGTTCACCCATTAGTTACAAGTTAGCACCTTTCAATTTTTATGTAAAAAGAGCGTTTGAAGTTTGTTCATGCCTTTTCCTTAATGAAGAATTAGATGTAATTAGAAAAATAGCAGCTGAGAATTCAGTTCCATCTCGTTTCATTGAAAAAAATCATAAATAAATTTAAAGTGAAAGATGAAGAAAAACGAAATACAAGTACAATTAAAAGTTTGAAGTTTTGTAAAGTTAACTACATCCCAAGGTTTTTTGAAAGCATGGGCATTCCCTCTTTAAGTTTGGCATTACATTAATCGCAGACCCTCCCCCAAAGTTGCGGGTTTTGTTAAACAGAAAAATTGACCCAATCCAGGCTATCAATAGATCAGGGGTATATATTATACCATTCAAGAAAGATAACAAAAATTTTATGTACATAGGTATGACACTGAGGAAATTTCGTGACAGAATAAAAGAACATGAAGCAGTTCTGAGATTAAATAGACCCCACACTGCGTTAGCAAGATTAACACAAACTGAACCTATAAAAGTTGATTTCAATAGATCCAAAATTATATTCCGCACAAATAATCACCTGGAAGCTATCATAAGGGAGTCTCTAGAAATAATGTCTAAAAAAGAAATAGTCTGTAACGACGTATTATCATATGATATCCTTGCAGTCTGGAATGAATTAATGCATCATTGATTACCTTTCCCATCCCACCTTATATTTCAAACACTTGAAGTAACATAGTTTATCCCGGGCAAGCAAGAAAACGCGAAAATATAACAACTCAACTCAACAATTTAGTTTTTCCACTGATGATGACCGAGTAACGTTTGAAAACGTTTTGGATTTTTTTAAAAAGGACATTAATGTGCTTTTAAATGTTTTTATGTATGTTTTTACGCACCTTCAAGCAATATATTTACATTTAGTTGTATCTTAATGAATTTCAGATAATATTATCAGTCAATTGAGACACAGTTAAAAAAAAAAAAAAAAAAAAAAACATTGCATTTTAATACGCAGTATATTTTTTCATATTAAAATGCAAATGCATATATATACATATGCATTATAATTTGCAGTATAATATGGAGTATAATATATACATGTGCAGTATAATTTTTTATATTCTACAGTACACTGTAAAAACAAATCCGTGAAAATACAAGAGATTTTCCGTAAAATTTTACGGAGAAATTTCATTCTTCCAAAACAACAGTAGAATTTCCTTAAATGACTTTAGTTCCGTAAAGCAGATTTCAAATCCGTAAATATGCAGAATGTTTTCCGTAAATTTAATGAATTTTTTCTGGATTTCTTTCAAAACAGTACAGTGTCCATAGTTCTTCTAAAACAGTGCAATTTCCGCAAATGACATTTAGAGGCTTGTTTACAGTAATAGCCTTGTTTGAAATACGAATTAAGATTGTTGCATTTGCTACAGTTCTTCAAGTTTCCATGCCTGGCCCGGCTCGACCCGCTGGCCCATTCTAACCAGGGCCATGTCTGGACAGCAATTATTTGTCAAAATAATAGTAATATTTATATATTTTAATGAAATATTTAGAAATTTTCTTTTTATAAGTTACAGAAAAAAGTATTTTTTAAATCTACCTTTTTTTCTTCTTAATAGTCCTTCAAAATTATGATTTTTTTTCACTAATTTTTTAAAATTTTATTTTAACTTTTCTAACGTGAGGCAATATTGGGTTAATTAAAGGTTTCATGACATAATATCTCTGCAAATTATCGCTATGTAAATTGGTATTAAATTAAACTGATTTGGCTTATAAATTCATGAATTAAACTAAAATTTATTATTTTATAAATTATAATTTTACAAAATTTATAATTTTTTCCTTAAATTTATAAAAATAGTTAATAATTTTTTCTTTACTTTTATAAAACTGACGTTTATAATTTTATAAAGTTAATAATATTATAGATTAAACTAAATTAATAAGTCCAAATTTAAACTTACTTATCCCAAGGTTAATTTCAAAATTTTCTCTAAAAATCTATTTTTTTGTTTTAATATTTAAAAAACTATTCAGTTTAACAGAACCGTACACAAAAGCTCTCAGCATAGCTCACATATAATAATTTAATTTATCATAAAATTGTTTATTTACATAAGTTTTTTAAATTAATACATAAAGAACATTTTTTTAAATAGCAAAGGAAAAAAAGTCTGCTTTCTTATAGATATTTATTATTTTTTTATTGGAATTGATAAAAAGATCATTAGAATTATAATCATTACATCTATCTATCATTATAATTTTAAAAATTATATATTTGAAAAAGAAAATGGTAGTACTATTGGAAAAAGAAGAAACATTAATTTTAATACAATTTTTTACGCATATAATACATAATAAGATAAAAATTATGTGTTATAAAGTATGAAATAATAAAGAAAAATATTGAAAATCTTGAAAAGAAAATATTAAAAACATTGAAACTCTTAAAAAAATACATCTGACGATGAAACCTTAAGGTTTTTGCATCATAAAAAGCGACTAAAATAAGTAATAACATTTGAGAAAGCGGCGTGTCCAGTCATAGCGTAGTGGTCGAGATCGTCGGTTTAGTAACCGGACGATTGCGGGTTTGATTCTCCTCGTGACAAGGGTTGGGTCTTTACTAAAAGCTCTCAAGAAAAAAAAAAGCCGAAATGTATCTATCCCTTACAAGGTTATCCTTGAGAAATATATATATTTTTAGTCCTTTAAAGTTTATTTTAACGACATAAAAAAATCTAAAAAATACGGAAGATATCTGTTATAAAACGGCAATTTAAAAACGGCAGTTTCAGAAATCACGGAAATTTTCCTGGAATTTACGGATTTTTTTTTTCAGTTAAAGTACGGAAATAGTACTGGCGTCCCGATTGCCAGTACAATGTACAATTTCCGTTTTTTTTTTCTGGAAATATTTTTTACAGTGTATAAAAATTGAAATTGTGCGATGTTTAGAAGTTTAAAATGCCGTTCCGGTCTGTACCGGAAATATACCGAAAATTTCCGGAATTACTTTCTTGCGGACGGCTGCAATACGTAGCTTTATACTTTTTTCAATGGAAGATACATAAAATTTGCAATAAATACGAAATTTGTTGATTAGGTCGTTGCCACCGTCAATACCAGATCATCGCTACTCACGCACACGTTTCTGCTTTATAATATAGATTTCCAAATTTTAAGCAAGAAATTCTGTTTTCTACATTGTTGAATTTATGCAGCATAAAATCTTTTGAATTATTTTTAAATATCTAAGTCGGTTTATAATTTTCTCTTTTTTCTTCTTTTAATTTACACAAGTAGTGAAATCTTCGGTGATTTCTTCGGCATTAACATCTGGCATGCGACTAATACGAAATCATTGCGTTTAATAAATTCCAAAATTTTATTTAAATTAATAATTTATATAATTCATATAAAAGTACATTTTGGTGTTGTTAGTGGGCGGGCAATCTAAAAAAATATATTAAAAGTGAAAAAATATATTAAAGCTTTCAATTAAAAAAAATGAGTTTCACGTATGTTCTGTAACACGGGAAGCCCTGGTTAGATATTCTAGTTATTTTAATAATTTATCTTCTTTCATACGTTATGAAATACAGTTTCAAGGTAACAGTTAAAGGAAACAGGAAAAAAGAATTAATTGTGATGGAAAAAGTCTGAAGTTGAAAAGGTAAAATGCTTTAAATTTTTCGAACAGGTCAACAAAATTCTATCAAAAAATATACCGTAATTTCCGGCGTATAATCCGCAGCTCAAAGAGTTGTTTTTCAACCCAGAAATTTTATTCAATAATTGTAGTTAAATATTTACAGCGATCTTTTAATCCTTTAACGTTCATTAGTTTTCCCACGAAACTACAAAACTTTAATTGCCAAACTCAACAATGACAGCAGAATTTTAATGGAAATGTTTTTTATTTATTATATATGTGAAATATCGCTTTTTTATTATAAAAAAATAAATTTGTTCATAATTTCCGGTGTCAATCATTTATTTCAACATCTTAACAATTGAACTGCTTTATCTGTTAAAGGGTTAAGTTACATTTTATAAAATAATATTTCTGGGTCGAAAAACGACTCTTTGAGCTGCGGATTATACGCCGGAAATTACGGTATATCTAATTTCGAATGTCTGACATATATATTGGAAAATTTTTAAACCTATAGATGGATTTAAGACTTGCAAAAGGAAAATTTAAAACTTGATAATTTAGCTTTTATAAAAATTATCGAAATGTATCATTTTCTTCTGTAAATGATAAAATGTCAAAAGCGTCTCAATACTCATAGAAAAGTATTATGACATAAAAATAAATGTTCTGTATTTTTCGAACGAAACGACAAAATTTAACCAAACCTAAAGCTAATTCGTGGTTCCTCACCAACATACCTACATCATTACAAGCTAATCGGATGATTTTTTGCAGCAGTTATTGCAGAACAGACAAATGTACAAACAGATAGACAATCAGAACCCAAAAACTTTCTGTGTCTCTACAGTGAGCCTCAACTAATATCTTGGCAATAATGGACAACAATAAGGCAAATATAATAATTTGTTACTGGAAAAAAATATAGCAAAAAGAATAATATATATAAATAATTAATAATAAAATAAAAGTAAAAATAAACGTAATATTAACGATATTTGTTCTCATTGATCTATCTAACTATGCCTGTTAGGCGGTTAGAAAAGGAAGAATTGTAGAACCGAATGCTCATTTATTTGCTCGGTAAGATATAGATTAAAGTTGGAGCCACTACTTCTACTTAGGTTTATTGTACACACTTGCTAAATTTAAAGGACAGTTGATCGCAAAGACGCCAAGATGTTCTCATGCCATCGCTGATTCATACCACTCATAAATTTAGAGTACTTTACCTTTTAACAAATTAAAGAATCCTAATTTCTACTGCACAACATTACAATAATGGTACAAAAATGTTGTCTTTTCATGATCGAAGAGTTTTTATTAATAAATGACACGACGTTTTTTAGGCGATTTGGGACAATAAACGATCTGTCACTTAATAAAAGGCGAAATATCTATTAATATAAAAATATTACATGTTTATTTCCTAAATATTTATGTGCACATTTATAAAATCTTAAGTTACTAAATTAAACACGGAGAGCATCATAAGAAAAAAGTTTAACAAACATGTTTACAAACTTAATTCAATCTAGATTCTAATTTAATAATTTTAAACAGCCCTTTAGTTTGCTTTTCAATAAAATTTGAGTAAGGTATAACCACTTTCGTCACACTTCTTTTATTCTATAATTTGAGACTATCCGATGAACGTTAAGTGCTCTTTAAAAATAATTAGGTGACGTTAAATTATATTAATGCTCCGCTAAAAGTTTAAGAGGCGCTTAAACTAAGACTGTATCGATCTAAACCTCTAAAGTGTTACTAATTGAGTTACTGCTTCAAGTATAGAGTCTGCAAAAGATTTTAAAATGTCAGACAATTTCATACAAAATGTTTTAAATTTGCTCTTTTCTCACAAGAATACCATAAGCAATCAAAAACAGAATTTTAACATTGATATATTTTTTTAATATAAACACTTGGCGATATTTATTAACTTTTAATTTAAAGTAGTGATACGCGTGAAAACTAAGATATAATCAATAATCTTCACATATAAATTATCACATGTATAAACAATTAATATTTTGCCATAAAAATTAAATTGTGCAAAAGTATATTTTAGACTTTTTGCCGAAACGTCAGTGAAGGTTTACTGTGGAGACCGAAAAGTTTTTGGTTTCTGTCTGTCCGTCTGTCTGTCTGTCTGTCTGTTCCGCGATAACTGCCGTAAAAATGATCCGATTAGTTTTATTTTTGGTAGGTATCTTGGTGAGATACCCGGAATTAGCTGTATAGTTTTTAGTTACATTTGGTTCATTCGTTCGGAAAATATAGAACATTTCTTTTTTGATCATAATGCTTTCCTATGGGAATTCAGACGATTTTGAAATTTTTCAGTCGTTGAAAATAAAATGTCGCATTTGATTAATGTATTTAAACGGTAAGTTATGAAGGCTAAAATTTATCAAGTCAGGTGTTAAATTATTTAAATTAATTTGAAATTTTGTTTATACATTCGTCAGATTTTTTAAATTAGGTGTATAATTTTTGGTGCAATTTTATACACCTATTCTAATAATATAATACTTTTATTTTATCACTTTTTGCAAATATTAAAATGCATTCATTTTTATTTTCCTTTTCAATTTAACAGTAACCTAGCAACCATATTTCAAAGAATATCAAAATGATAAAATTCAAGTAACTCAGACGATTTTGCTACAATATTTTATTCGCAAAATAAAATATTATTGGAGGATTTTAATATTTTATTGAAATAAATGAGAATTTATTTTGTACAAGTTACCTTTTAACTACTATAGAATGATAGCCGAAACATTTTTATATGAGATATTATTAATTTTCTGGAAGAGATGTAGATTTTTCGTGGTTGAAAATTAGTATTATTTTAAAAATAGAATGTAATATCTCGTACAACGAGATAGTTAATCTAAAGAAATTAGCGTAGTAAAACGCATCCATACAGCCTGAAATAGCACAATTACTGGAAACTGAGATCATAAAATGCTATCACAAAAATACATTATAGCGCCAAATCAAGGTTGCTATTTAGTGAATTGGCAGTGGGCACGATTATGAATGATTACACAATAGGTTTAAAAGTTTCCAAATAAGCCTATTTTGGGGAGATTTTAGTATGCTATTGCCATCGAATTAGATCAGGATGTACTTAGGTCAAATAAATATTGTACAATGACCATCAAAACTGTTTTTCCGAAACAAAAATTGTAATAATACTAGATTTCTGAAATAGATAAGTGAAATATATAGTAGATTCAGTTTACATTTCCATAAGTTACTTTTGTACACGTGATATTATTCAACGTATCAATCAGATACGAGTGTTTCGTGATTGGTAAATATTGCTATTTAGGTATTAGGATAACATGAAATTATTTTCAAAATTTTTGCTTATCGTAATAAAACCACTGTGCAGAACGAAATGGAAGATATACTAGAATCATTCACACAAATAATAGGAAATCACGAATAAAAATTTAATAAGATTACGGAGGGTTAAGTGGGGTTGAGCCCCCTCCCCCCACCCCCTGAAGAAATGTATTTTTTTAATCTAAAAAATAGAATAAGAAATTCATAAGAATGTCAGAATATTATTGCATAAACCGTGTTTAATTTAACGTTTAAGTTCTGAAACCTTCGAATTATTTTATATGAATATAAATATATATGTAGTAATTTAAATAATTTAATTTGCCGATTGTAAGATATTAAATATTATGAAAAGTGAGTTTAAAAAACATTGAATTTCAGAGCTGACGTTGAGGCTCCTGATCTGTAGATTTACTAGTTAAATAATGTTAGATTAACTATTAAATGAAAATTATTTTGAGTGAAAGCTGTAACTCTTAGTCATGTTATAAAGCAATAAAAATATTTGTTTTAATGCGGTACTAAATCAAACAATGATGATTAGGGGAGGAGGGGGGACGTACGATACATGTTGTACATAGGACATGCTCGAAACATTTCCGGGAAGGTTAGATAATTTTAGATAGCGAAATTTAATATCGAGCTAAGTAATCACGCCTGCATAAAGAAAACAAAGGTTTGGCATGACATTCTATGTCCATAACGCATTGTGTTTTAGTATTGCGGCCTCTAATCATCCGAAATAGACGATTAGGCAGCTTGATTGAAGTCCATTGTTTTTAAGAAGTAATGCATTTAATTTCATTGTTTAATAATTTTATTGTTTTCTGTTACTATTTTTCCGGTAGAAGTTGGCTATAATTTTTTTTTGAGCAAAAAATACATATAAAAATTTGCTAACCAAAATCGAAAAAGTATAAACTAACAACGGTAGAGATCGACCTCAGCTAAACAAAGCAAAAAAAAAAAAAAAATAATTTAACAAATTACAATAACCATTTGGAAAATGTTCCAAAAGCTTAAAAAAAAAATACCGTACTTTTGTGTCATAGCGGCCCACAATTATGATTATGCCAAGGTTACAGTTATGATTTCGCCAAGATCAAGATCATCGCAAAGCTTATATATAGGTCGCTTGGTGATTCATCCTTGGGGGCCGCTATAACACGACAGTACCAAATTTCTACTTTATTTTTCATAATCTGATAATTTGCATCTATCCTTTTTGTAACTTTAACATTTTTGTAATGATTTTATGCATTTCTATTGCCTATTCAAAGAAAAATTCTTCTAAAGTTACAGGATTTCGTTACAAATTCTTCTAAAGTTACAGAATTTTGTTAAAAACGCTTAAAAAAAAAATAAAGTGACGACGTAAAGAGGTCCATTCTCGGCCGAAAACAACAACCATTTTCCCAATGGTTAAAATAAAAATTAAAATGCGAGCGAGAAATTTGAAAATAACCTTCCCAAAGACTTAACATTAGCTTGCGTGTTTCTTCGTATGATTAGTGTAGGTTCTTAACGGCATGCAGAAATATATTACTGGATGGCATCTTTCAATGTTGCGAAAGTTGGTGGACGATCGAGGTGCATTGATAAAGTATGGGTGATCATGTTTGCAGAAGGAATAGACTGCACTGTAAAAAAGACAAATGTTTCTTAATCTAGAAAGAAGGTTTACGAAAATAGAATAATAGAAACTCTCCGGAGTTTTCCGCGATTCCGAAAAAAATCGAACACATTTGAAAAGTGTTTATGAATTCGGTTTGTCTAACAGTCTGTTCGTGCTCTAACTCACTTAAATATACTCGGATTGCCATGCAATTGATATATGTTACTGAGGTTTATTATGGTATGTTCAGTATTGAAAATGAAGTGGGTAGCACTTATAGTTACTTTACAGGGGCACTCAAAAGAATTCCGTTCCATTATGGTCTATGGAGCAAAATCATTTGAGGTTTATTATGGTATGTTCAGTATTGAAAATGAAGTGGGTAGCACTTATAGTTACTTTACAGAGGCACTCAAAAGAATTCCGTTCCATTATGGTCTATGGAGCAAAATCATTTGAGGTTTATTTTAAAGATGTTACATTATTTCAAACATACTGAAATTGATATATATCATTGAAGTGCACTACAAGAAGCTTACTATAGAATAGGGTGTGCATAGCACTTATAGTTCCTTTACAGGACACTCAAAAGAATTACGTTATATTACGGTCTATGTGAAAAAATCGTTTTCGGTTTATTTTGATAATGTTTCACGATTTCAAATATATTAAAATTGATATATATCACTGAGGTGCATTACAAAAGATTTATAATAGAATTTGTGTGCCTAGAATTCATCGTTCATTTACAGGGACACACAAAAGTATTCGATTAAAGTAGTGTCTGTTAATAATAATTGCTAGAGGGTGCGTTTTCAGTTGCGGTACGCGTTTTTAAATTTAACTCATTTTTTGCCTATTACTTGGTGTGTATAAATTTTATAGATCATATACAAGGCAGCACAAAACATCTCGAGTACATTTGCGTTTATTACCGGAAATTGGTGAAGGAGAATTTTCAAATGTACTATGCATTTCCTAACTGAACTGAATTTTAGCATTCTATGTAATATATTGTATACAAATCAATATATCATATACAGGGCTGCACAAAAGAATTCGGATATTTTTCGGAATATTGTTGGTAATTTCTGAAATTAGATTTTTAAAAGTGTTATGCATTTTCCAAATTCTTTACTTAGATGTCAGACCTTTTAAAAGTATTTTGGTAGTGTTGGAAAGTGTTACATAATCTATGCTTGATGCATGATTTTTCGTTCTTGGTGTAACTACCCAATGATTTTCCTGGTTATTCTATTCGCGACATACCGACGTTGATGAAGTTTTGTGTTTATTATGACTTGCAAAAGTTAAATATTGACATTTTCCATTATTTATCGTTAGCAGAATAATTTTAGGTTAAGTCATTATTGGAATTAATGAAACAAAGCCTTAAAATTGAATATTTTGGTCTTATTTGGAGACAAATAACTAAAAACAATTAAACAAATTAACAATCATATGGTCGATCTCATCACTACCTCCGTAATAACTAAATGCCTATCGCGTTTGTCTCAAAAATGAAAGTCAGCATGTCCCAAATAGTAGCGTCACCTAGGCGCTACAATCTGGGGCATATATTATCAGTTGCTACCAGTAATTTTAATTTAATCCACTACTTTGGTATTTTGCATTAATCTTTTTATAACTTACTCATAGTTTTTGTTTTATTAATTAAATTCTATAGTGTTAATAAATATTTTTGCTCCATAAACATTGTTTGTGTTATTTTTATGGAAATCTATTTATAAATAAAGGTCAGTGTTATTTATTTATATATTATAATTAATTTAAAAAAATAACTTTTATATTAAAAACAAATATTTTAAATTAAAAATATCAGTTACTACCGTAAATTAAATTGTTATTTATAAAAGAAAATATAATAAATACATTTGTGAAATTCTAGAAATTAATTACAAAGTTTATTTTTAAAGCTATATTTTTTAACTTTCCATATAAATATTCTCAATACAGCCTTTGTTTACGTTATTTACTGATCACTACCTCCGTAATATATGCGTTAATGTATTACAGAGGTAGCGTACTGATATGTATTGAAAGATCATGTCAGTTGTCGCCGATAGATGGCACTGTACTCTGGGAAAAAAATGACTTTACTTTCATCTGTCGTTTCTGTGCATATAAGCACCAAGTTTGAAATGATTTTGTCTAATACAGTAGACTACTGAGTATTCGACAAACGTGGAACAAACGCTATGTGAGAAAATCAAAATCGGATCGAAAGGGCATCAGCAGATGCGTTATCGCTTTGTACATATGTTAACTATAATAAAAATTGCATTAAATACATAAGATACAATCATAAAGTAAACTATACTATAATTAACGGAAGTAAAAGATTTTAATAAAACCAAGACATATCTAATGAGAAAATTCTGTAATTACGTATTTTTTTTTTATTTTAATACTAGCATAACCACTCGGCTTTGTCCGGGTTAATCATTGAGACTTTCCAGGTAAAATGAATAAAAATGCAGTTACGGCGATTACAATAACGGAGCTCTGTGTATTTCGCCTATAAATCGTTAAAAAGACTAACAGAAAAAAATGACGTTATACTTTGACGCAGTGATAGTAAAATCCCTCAGCTGTATAATGAGAATGCAGATTTCTTTAGCGCGTATAACAGAATAATATACGATTTCTCTGACAATAGGAGAAACAAGCGCAAAAATATAACCAAATAGCGTAACATTTAGAAAAAATCTATTTTGTATAACATTCTTTTTAAACAGAAACTTACATTTTCATTCATAAAAACAAAATTTACAATGATTATATAAAAATTTATAAAAGAGAAAGAACTTCCTCTGAAAAAAGAAAACGGTTGGTATGTTTCCTTTCCTATTTAATATAAATACTAGAAAATGTTATCTCTGCATTTAAAGTATTAAAACACTTAGCTATAAGATATAGCTGTAGTTTACAAACGAAATAAGAGATAAAACATAGGAACAGGTTATTTAGAGTTAGTTTGACGTCAGACTGAAAGCGTTTCATAGAAAGTAACGTCATATTTGGTAAATTATTGTTAATACTAGCCGGTCTTCACCAGTCTAGACGGACGCTTAATGGCCCCAGATGCCGTTTGCAGTATCGCATGTCCAAAGTTAGTAGGTGCTTAATTTGGCCACAAAACTGGGAAACGTGAAAAAAATATTTATTTTTATTGCTTTTCCATTTATCGATCATCGCGTGCCAAATTTTAGCAAATTCAAAGGAAACGGTTTCGTTACAAATGCAATCTTTTCGCAAATATATTTCTATAGATTCACGGACAATGGATGGGAAATAAGCTCTTGATTGAAAAATTATTTTACTATTATTGAAATCTATCTGCAACTGCTCCTTACTATATTGTCTGGCTAAAGCGGTGGTTCTTCTGTCAGACATACGGGTCAATTTTTCCATATCGTCAATCAACCTGTATGCCAATTTTTGTAGTTTTTTTTCTTTTCTATTTAGAGTCTAAGGCATACTTCTCGCACGCAGGGATGTTTGACGGAGCTCTTGGCCGCTTCTCAGCGGCAGCCCTTCGTGCGAGAGAGTGTAATATTCGGGTTGTAGGTAGTGTTGTTTGATGGAGCTCTTGGCCGCTTGGCAGCGGCTGTGCTTCGCGCAAGAGAGTATAATATGCGGGTCATAGCAGCGGTTGCGCACGCAATTTGGGACTTTCCAATGGGACTTTTCCTGTGAGTACCCAGGCTTTGCCCAGGGCACACAAAGTGCCTTTTACATACAAACAGGAAATAAACAATACTTTATTTTAAATGATACGAAAATAACTAATAAAAACATCAAAAAAGCATGTTCAGATTTCGCGACATAAAAAAAAGTAATTTTATTTATTGTCCCTCTAACAAAGACTGCTCGGCGCTGCCTGTGCTAATCTAGGAGAGGAAGGGAGAGTTTCTGGATGAAATACACAAAAATGAGATATCCTAAGATATATGGCGATAATTGTACATGGGTTTTGTGGGTTTCGTGCTCATAAATTGTTAATAGGGTGATTGAAATAAAGGAGTCTGTGTGCTTTGCAGCCATATATGGTTCATATGGTGCGGCGGACACTATAACGGGACCCTATGTATTTCGCACTTCGTAAATCATTAAAACGACAATCACTATAACGGGAACCTATGAATTTAGTGTACATAAACTGTTAAAACGACAATAATTATAACATAGCCTTCCTGTGGTTTTCAGTCCGTGTACTTTTTGCCGTATAAACTAATTATATGGCAATCACTATAGCGAAGCCTCGAGCCTATAAATATGGCGATTAGTATTAAATCTCTATTTCCAAAATGTTTTTGAGAAGAGGAAGAAATGAACTAATACAGGGTGAAATCCAATCACTAAAAGACAAAAAGTGCAAAAACAATTTATAAACTATGAAATTAAAAAAAGACAGAAATTTTTTCGAAATAAAAACGAAATTGAAGTGGAATGAAATATTCACCTTGTATTTAAAGTTAATAAAATATACATTAAAACATGCTTAAAAGGTGATAAAATACAAACATTTACATCCCGAGACTTTCGATCACTAACGTGATCTTCTTCAGTGGGGAACTGTTGATTGAGCTGAGTGTAACTGTTGACTGAGCTGAGTGTACACTCAGCTCAGTCAACAGTTCCCCACTGAAGAAGATCACGTTAGTGATCGAAAGTCTCGGGATGTAAATGTTTGTATTTTATCACCTTTTAAGCATGTTTTAATGTATATTTTATTAACTTTAAAAAAAGACTAAGCAAAATTTTCGGTTCTTTTCCGTTATACTAACACCATGCCAAAATGTATGCTAACGTGCCATTTATTTCAACCCTGGCAGTACAAAGGATTTCTTTTGAAAACTGTGCCAAGCATTGTGACTCGCTATTTATTGAATGTTGATCATTTCTTATCATCAACTCCAAACACATTATACAAAATAGTTGCAACTCCAAATACATTTAACTGAAGGAAGGTACTACGTCATTTTAATACACTTATAGTAAAATTTTTAAATTTTATGTATGGACAATGCACATTATCTTCTCAGAATGACGACAGTGTCAGACGCGAAAATATACTGAAATGATCTGAATTTTTATTGGCTTATAAAAGCAAACTACACGTATTAACATTTTTATTTTAATTCTTGCGCCGTATTTTAGAATGTGACAACAGGAAAAAATTGCATTAGAAATTAAAAAAAAAAAGCTTTATATAGGGAAAAACTAAAGGAGTTGCTTGAAAAAAGGATAAAACAGTCATCTGAGAAAATATTTAAACTAACCAATAATTTTGTTTCTATTCTAAAACGTATGTTTAACAAGTTTCGTCAAAAATGGTTAAAAAGTGCAAATTTGTATAAGTAATATAAACCCAAACACTGATTTTTATGTAGAGAGATAAGTAAAAATAAGACAAGTTCATGAAAAATAAATACATTTTTGCTTTTTCTTTAAGTGTGATGTGCTTGCAGCAAAATTTCGGATTAAACTCAGTAAAAACAATTGAATTATATCTTTTTTCTTTCTTTTTTTAAAACACTTGATGTATTTGATTAATTTATGCTTCGCATATGCAAGACTTACATTGTAATCCATCTCTTCACTATTCAGGCTCTTCAGATTATCTTATTTATGAATTAGAAATGCATATATGTTTTCTTAAATATATATTCATATTATACAAATTTGTATTGAATATCTGGAGGTATCTACTATAGCTATTTGAAATACAAACTCTAACTCTCAAATTTAACACAAGCGGGTGGGGCTGCGACGTGCCTTATCGTGTAACTTACAATTATTTTACAATACCGAGACAGTATATTCACTTTTCACTGGCTTTTTGAACCGAAACGGATTTATGTTTTCACCTTGCATATAGTTTTTATGTAAATCATCTTATTTTGAATGCATTTCTCAGAAGAAAAAAAAATTCGTTGGTGATAATAGATTAATTTGAGATTAAAAAATTGAATCAAATATAAACGATACTTTTAAATATCAATAAAATATTTCTGTTTATTGTCCTGAGAATCGTGTAAGATGCTTAAGGTTTCAAAATTAGTTTGGCATCATTTTATTCTAAACGCGTTCATTTATTTTATTGCCAGAATTATGAGAGAGCATAAATTATTTAGTGCGACTGTACAGTATAATTAATTAACTTTCAACATATGAAAATGTCATACCAATGAAATTTGACACTACCGAGACAGTATATTCAATTTTCCCTAGCGTTTTGAACCGAAACGGATTTATGTTTTCACCTTGCATATGTTTTTTATGTAAATCATCTTATTTTGAATGCATTTCTCAGACGAAAAAAAAAATCAATTGGTGATAATATATTGATTTGAGATAACAAAATTTAATCAAATATAAACGAACTTTTAAATATCAATATAAAATATTTCTGTTTATTGTCCTGAGAATCGTGTAAGACGTTTAAGGTTACAAAATTAGTTTGGCATCATTTTATTCTAAACGCGTTCATTTATTTTATTGCCAGAATTATGAGAGAGCATAAATTATCTAGTGCGACTGTACAGTATAATTAATTAACTTTCAACATATGAACATGTCATACCAATGAAATTTGACACTACCCAGACGGTATATTCACTTTTCACTAGCTTTTTGAACCGAAACGGATTTATGTTTTCGCCTTGCATATGTTTTTTCTTATGTAAATCATCTTATTTTGAATGCATTTCTCAGACGAAAAAAAAAAATCAATTGGTGATAATATATTGATTTGAGATTACAAAATTTAATCAAATATAAACGATACTTTTAAATATCAATATAAAATATTTCTGTTTATTGTCCTTGGAATCGTGTAAAATGTTTACGGTTTCAAAATTAGTTTGGTATAATTCTATTCTCCACGCGTTCATTTATTTAATTGCCAGAATTGAGAGAACACAAATTATCTAGTGCGACTGAACAGTATAAACTTTCAACAAATGAAAATGTCATACCATTGAAATTTGACACTGACTGAATGTACAACTCGGAAATGGCTCCCTATCTAAGTATCAAGTATGTAAATGATACAAGTTGTTTCCAAATGACCATTAAGAAGATGAAACTAAACCATCCACTATGGAATGGAGCACAAAACGGGAAACTGCTCTATTGAAGCGAAAACTGACAAAGTTCTCGGTCATAACTTTTAGAATTTGTGGTGTAACAGATGTGCAACAGTCCTATTTATTCGAGGGGACTACACACCATATAAAACATCCTTTGTCAAAAAACACATTAATTGACATTTATATGTACTCTAATTGGTGCAGAGCGGTCTCTTCATGTTCTTGACATAATTTCAAAGACTTAAAATTCTGATATACGATGTTTTAGTGTCTTATTTTCTGTATTATCTTTAATGAATGTGTATGTTCAAATTTATACCTATGCATGGCTATCTTGCGCAATTTTCTCTATTTGTTTGTTTGCTTCCTTATATATATATTTTTAGCAGTGTATATGAATTTATGTATGGTATTTTATAATTCTACTATTCAATTTGCTCATTTTTATCATTTGAGTTTGTATCAGTATATACTTAATTAAAGATAGCGTCTCATTTTCAGTACTAGTGAAAAGTTATTGACTCTGTGGCGACGCCATCTTGTACGGGCAGTAAAAAACGAGTTTCTAGCTAGAAACGATCGAGCTAGCCTTTTGCTGGGCACTTAAGATCTCACCTACTTCCCGTGGGTTCCCAGGTTCGACCCTGGTTCCCGCACCTACTCCTGCGTTGGTGACCTTGGACAAAAGAACACGCACCTTCACCGATATCATCACCTCCTCACGAGTCCAGCAGATGACAGCACTGAAAACACCCCAGCACGCAAAGCCTGTGAAACGATCACAGCACGAAAGTCGATCACGACTCTCATAGCACGAAAAGCCTGTCACACCGCACATATCAGGGTCACACGTGCGTACGACGTGACAGCAGCAACATGGCAACCGTCGCGCAACACGAGTGAACATTGCTCGTTCAACGTCAACAAGACGTTCTTCTCACTGGGGTGGAGTACTGTGGCGACGCCATCTTGTACGGGCAGTAGAAAACGAGTTTCTCGCAGGAAGCGATCGAGCTAGCCTTTTGCTCGGCACTTAAGATCTCACCTACTGCCCGTGGGTTCCCAGGTTCGACCCTGGCTCTCGCATCTACTCCTGCTCTTAGAAATATCACTCAGACTAATCCCTTTGAGGGAAGTCCTAGTGTCGTATTGTACTGTGAATTTTTGAAAAAGATTAAAGCAGCATATCTGACTTAAAATATGTTCAATTCCTACCCCAATGTTCTTCTCTAGTACAATGCAAGACCTCACACAACTGATGCAACAAAACACAAATTAGGGAAACTTCTCGATTCCTTCGACTTTCTTATAGTTCAAACTTATCACATTTGGACTAGCATATGTTTGGGTCCTCTTAAAGCAGAGTTAAGAGGAAAAACATTTTCATCGCATGAAGAAGTCAAAGAATTTTTGTGCAGTTGTCTTCATACACGTCCCAATTCATTTTTTTAATACAAGAAGAGAAAAACTCTCCATATGTTGAGAAAAGTGTGTAGATATTAAAGAATAATAATGTTTTTGAAAACATATTTTCAAATAGGTGAAAACAACTGATACAATTCAGTTATTTATTCATTCTCAAAACGAAACGACAATCACGCAAAAAACGCTATAAATAACAAACTATATAAGACAAACTAACACCGTAATGTTTTATCAGAAAAATTGTTAATTTTTTTACAAACATTTACTCGGCTATTCCGTACTTTTTTCAGTGCTATATTCAAGATAGCATAGCGGTCGTGTATGAACGCTATACAAATCATATTCAGATATCTAGAGATGAATTCGGGCTCTCCTTTTGGAGCCCGGGCCCGCCCGAGCCCGACGATTTTAAATCCGAGCCCGAAACATTTTGTGTTTCCAGAGCCCGATACTGAAAAAAATTGCATAATATTTAAATATTGTTTTAAAAGTAATATCTAATTTTTTAAAAACTTTGTACATGAAAATTACTGCTAATCCCGTGTACATAATTAATTTAATGAAATTTATATTCAATCTTATCAAAAGAGAAATTTGGTATCAAATAAAAATATACTTCCTTAAAAGGATTTTCATATTTTTCTCTCCCAACAAGCAAATCTGATGGACACGTTTTATGAATAAATGCATGAAATTTGTAGAAATTACTATTTCTATGCCGAAGAATTGAACAACGTTTTCTATTTCATATAGAAGGTGTATATCGTAAATTATAATTGATTCCTTAATTAAAACAATATTTCGTTTTTCTAAAAATCAGCTTAAATTAAAAATTTGACACCGTTAGCCGAAAGATCCTATGCCTTTATAGGAAAAATGGAAAAACTGTTCGATTGGTTTCTATCGGAATAACAATACATGACAATTATATCTACTTACGAATGAAAGTGATTTCGTAATTGTGCAGCATGAGCAGGGTTCATGATTAAAGATAGAATCACTAACGTTATTTTCATATGAAGAGCGATTGTGACTCGCACACAATAGAAGACTAAAAATTTGAAAACCTAAGCTAAGCTGATTGACTAAAAAAAAAAAAAAAATATATATATATGTATATTCATTTCGCGTTAGATCTCTAAAAAAATAAAATAAAATAACGTTCAAATTAAAAAATATCCTACTGTCACAAACGAAAATTTAGCAACGAATTTTATTCGCGCTTCTTCCTATTGGCGCCGTATCACCCAGTCGTCAGTCACGTCGCAAATATCGTAAATTTTATTTTAAAGTAGCATTCTAATGCTAGAAAAGAAAAATAAGATTTATGTTTCCGCTTCTATTCATTCTGATCAAAACAACATTAAAATGACTTGAAATCGAATATGCAATTTTTTAGGAAAAAAAAAAGTTAAAATATGAAACTATTTAAAATGGATCACAATTTGTGTATTATTAAAATAGGTGTAAAATGAAAAGGTTCTAAAACATTAAAACCATTTTAAGATGTTGAAAACATTCGTAAGAGTCCCGAGCGCTTTCAACCAGAACCTGGCAAAGGGTGGAAATGAGAAAAAATTCTGTAACCTCCGGAATGTAAGCTGTTTAAATAGCAGAAGGCGAAACCACATATGGAGAAGGGGGGGGGGGGGAAGTGGGATGGACTAGTCTATTGAGCGATGTGGGTTATTCCAACCCAAATGTACCATTAACACCAAGTAGATTATACCAGATTTTTGGTATATTGTATGATAACATATCATTACAGAATTTCCCACCACTTGTCAGGATTTCCACTGATTCTCTCAGTATACATGTAGTATAGTCGTTCATTTGCGCGATAATCTTTACTTTACTGAAATATATATCAATTTCTGTTTTTAAATTTAACCGAGAAAATGCAGTAGATGGTTTTCCTTTTGCTATGTCTGACTTATGCTCCCTTATGCGGTCTTGTAATTTCCTAGTTGCCATACCTATGTATGTAAATACTAGATTTTTATTTTTACATTTAAATGGGATGATATAAATTCCTGCTTTTTCATGCATATCTATGGGGTAAATTTTTCTGTCTACTAGATTTTGTAATTTTGTTGGAGGTTTGGCAATTAATGTTATGTCATTTTGTCATAATATATTGTGTCATTTTTCAAAATAATATTGCGTTGTTGTTGTTGTTGTAAAAAAAAAGCGCAAAAAAGCGGCGAAATCTCATCCCTGGTAGTACCTCATTTAGATATTTCGAATATTTTCAGGTTAAAGACGTTTGATACAGTAAGTTTTAAATATATCCTCTTTGAAACACATATTTAAGTACCTGGTCTAAGAAAAACACTGTTGCATAATCATACGGAAATTCCTAATTTATTAAACCAACTAAGCTTAATTAAACACAATTTCTGCTTTAAACATCATTTTAATATAATATATAGGATACCTCATAAATTTACTTCAGTAAATCTCGTAAAATTTTCTACGCATTTGAGGGATTGAATTCGTAGCTTCAATGTTTGCATCTTAGAGTGTCGAGAGACATGGAAATAGATAACTAAAGATAAAAACATATTTTTAGAATGTTGAACAGTGTCAGTTAGATATGGCACAGACCAAAATTTATCACTAATAAAGACATTATTAAATAAATAAATAAATAAAAGCGTAATGCCGTTATAAAAAAACCGATTCTAATTGAAACACCGGAAAATCAAATGAACATTAAACTAAAAAAAAAAAATGTATCAACGGAATATATACGCTACAATTATCTAAATTTTTATTGCATTATTGTCAAAAATGACGATAAATGAAAATTTTTATGCTTTGAATCAGATATGTCAAAAGTATTAAAGTATCAGTTTTTTTTAAAAATTAAACATCAACAATTACGGAGAATAATTTTTCTGGTTTCTGTAGGATTTTTGCAACAGAAATAACCTTTCAGGTTCATTTCTACAAATTTTGCGTGAATAATAATCTAAGAAGAAGATTATCGTTTTATAAAAATGGTATTCAAAAAATGGACCAATTAGGAACCCGGCGTTTGAAAAAAAAAAAATCTTTTTAAAGTTATTAAAGTAGAAGTATCATTTTGAAACTAGTTTAACAATTTCTTTTGTATTACGGAAGAACTTCACAGAAAGATCTTACAAAAATCCAAATTTGGAAAAAATGACGAATAAAACTCTCACCAGAACTTAATAGCTTAATGTCATTTTTATCATGTGAAAACTTCTAATCTCTGAGCGGTTAAAGAGTATTATTCTGAAAGTTACAATAATGAGTTCAGTGAAGCAGTCTCACTTGTCATTAAATTTGAAATGCATGAAATATAAAAAAGTGAAATACAGTTACAAAACTTTCTTCTTAATAATAAATATAAAAATAACTAGTCATAAAAAAAATAAATCCGTCTTTTTTGTTTGATGGATATTCAAGCCAGAGGAAAACGTTCATTATTATCTTTTAGAAATTTCTAAAGATAAGAAGAATTTTTCGTAATTTTTTGACGCATGAAGAATATTAAGCAGACAGATATTGTAAAAAGCAGAAAAATGCGTGAGAATTTTGAAAATGTTCGTGACAAGCATTAATTGGAATAACATTCAAATTTTCTAGTTATGAAAAGTAGAAATAGATTTCGAAGGAAAAAAAATAAAGTTTTAGTAAAAATGAATTCGAATTCGAAATTCGTCATTTAGAAATTATTTGCTGTTCCGTCACTGGTATTTGGTCAATTGTGGCATCCGAAATCAAAGTTGATCAAGCAAATAAAATGTTATCCAGAGGGATTTGGAGTAAAGTTATTGGGCTCTATTGTATTTCATCCAGACTTTTACACTGTAAAGAAGAAGGGAAAAAAATCCGCGCAAAAACGTAAAATGTACTGTCAGCAAAGTTGTTGTCTATTCTCAGTTTGGAATTTCCTTGTTTTCAAGACGGGAGATATCTGTTTTTAGAATTGAATGTGAGCAAAACCACAAAATTTAAAAGAAAAATATCTAAGTAATAATTGTATATACCGATGAATATTTACACGGAACAGGTACAGTCGAATTCGGTTACGATGCGCTTCAAGGGACTGGTCAGCGCCCACTGAATAATAAGCCTGAGCGCTGGCACAAAATTTGATGCAGTCGTAGACGGAAATTTTTCAGCGAATGTACGGCCCCTGGAAATTCAATACCAATAATTTCTAATCGGCCCACGAGGGCCGATTTTGCATTGCGCGCTCATGTCTAGTATTCAGGGGGGCGGTGGACTGGTCAAAAGTTATGTATTAAGCTGGATCGCGTATTAAACGTGATTTTCAAAATGTTACAAGAACTGAGCTTATGTACATATCTAATCCTGTAAATGAATTTTAGCGCTTTCATTTATTTGTTTACGGTCGAAAATTGAGTCTTTTATGCAGATTTAGATTACAATTTAACTGTATCCAAGTTTGACTCATTGTTTGGTTATTTAAGGCAGACTGGAATAACTGAAAATAAATATGGATTCAAATATGGCTTTATTGTCGATTAATATACGTTACAACTAAAGATAAAGCAACAAAAATAATTTTTATTCCAGCCTAATTTTTCTAACATAAGCCAAAAATTTTAAATCTTTGCAGCACAACCCAGTTATTAAAATCCTATTTAGTACCTGTGATAATGAGTGCACTTATAATCAGTCCTTAATTTTAAATATAATTAGAAAAACTATACTTATTAACTTAGAAAAACTATACTTATTATACTATACTTTGTGTAAAAAAAACATTGTTAACATGGAAAAAGGATACTAGCAACACTGGATAAGAGAGAACGAAATTCGTATCTTGGTCTATGAATTCGCATCTTTGATTTATCTTTATCTTTGGTTGTAACGTATATTAATCGACAATAAAGTCATATTTGAATTCATATTTATTTTCAGTTATTATTCCAGTCGGCCATATAAAAACAAACAATGGGTTAAACTTGAATACAGTTAAATTGTAATCTAAATCTGCATAAAAGACTCAATTTTCGACCATAAACTAAACTTCGTTTACAGGATTAAATGTGTACATAAGCTCAGTTCTTGCAACATTATGAAAATCACGTTTAATACGCGATCCAGCTTAATACGTGAATTTTGACCAGTAGAGATTTTCTGCCTCAAGGGACCGAAACGCCATTGCGTATTAAGCGGGATCGCATAATAATCGTTCGTGTATTAAACATGATATTTTTACATGAATCTAATAGCGATGTTCAAGAGACCGGTAAAAAATCGCGTATTAACCGGGTCCACCTGTATTTGTATTGAATATTATCACGCCCGTGTTTATTGCTTGCCTTCCTATTCAAATCTCGGTACACGCCAATAGAGATTGAATGCTCCGTCCCCTGCCCCAACTGGCCGCACCCAACAACTTCGTTATAGATCAAAACATCAGTTATGAAAATTTAACTGACTGGTTGGTTGGTTGGTTGTATAGAGTTTAATGACACAAAGTCCACATTTGGACATGCTGCGCCAAACAACGGTTTTAAAAAATATATAAAGATGTAAAGTAAAGAAAAAGCAACTAGGGACATATGAGGTAACAAACATGCAAATATGATATATACAAACATGATAAACTTATCTGGATGGGGTACCCATCCAGATTAACAATTACAAAACGATATAATAATAAAAGGTAAATTAGAACAATACGAAAAAAAAATGTTGGTAAGCGTAAGATTCGAAAAATGATAAATATGATGATAAAATCCTGTCTGTTTTAAAAACATTAAAATATTCTCATTGGGATTTTCTTCAAAGTCTTTGCAGTTAAAATCCGTACAAACTGTAAAGTAATGATTAAAAACAAAGTATACAATGTCCAAATAATGCAGCATAAAAACAGATTTATTTGAAACACAGATTAAAAAAAAATATATATATATAAAAGCTCACAGGCTCAAATTCTTAAAAAAACAGTATTTCTTTCATCTGCGTCCAAGTTTTAACTGTATGAATCCGATTCCATAGCCCCTTCCACATAGTGACGCAGCTGTTTGGAATTCTCCATATTAGCAAGAGGTAGTTCAAGACTTGATTTCTTGTTTTTCTTCTTCACAGTTTTCCACTGTGAAGATGCTTCAGTTGAGGTTTTTCTTTTTTCTTTCTGAGTACATTTATTTTGTTTTTCTTTCTGGATTGGGGAAACATCAGGTTTTTGCAATTTGTCTGCAGACGGAACAGAAGTTTTTTCTGACTCATGTTCAGTTGGCATTTTAGATTGATTTGAAAGTTTTTGGGACCGACGATTAGGATATTCTATTTTAACAGGTTCTGATGTTGTTGGCCAAAGTTCTAGTACAGGCGTAATTCTCCAACTTGTGGCAGATTGCACATCACGAGTTTTTTCTTTATAGTTCACGAGTTTTCTTTATGGTAATGTCCCAGGTGAATCATTTGATAGAAAAGAGAAATCAGTTTGGGTGCTTATGAGCCTTACAGATTTTGATTGATGCTTGAATGAACTAGAGTAAGGAACCTCGACAGATGGAGTTCTGGATTCAACAAGTTTGCGATCTTCGGGATAAGAAAGTTTCCGAGTAATTTTGAGAGTAAGCATTTTTTTTTTCGCGGATCCAGTTTGAACAAAGGCGAGAGTGTGCTGCATGGTCAACTTTGCAGTTGGCGCAGCATTCCGATTTTTGCCAAGATTTACCGTCATGTCCGATTTCAGCCCAACGTGCTCAGGTAGCGGAACCACGACAGGTAGTTGTTGTATGGCCATAATGCTGCCATTTAGAACATCGGAGAGGGTTAGGAATGTAGAGCCGAACAGGACAGCTCAGATAGGCAGCTTTAATTCTGGTTGGTAAAGTAGGATTATTGAAAGTCAGAATAATGTGCTTCGTAGGAAACACTTACTCATTCCGACGGATACAGCGTACATCTATGATATTTTGATCTTTTAAATTTGCTAGAAATTCTTATTTTGTAGAGAAAAAAAAGTTCTAGTTCAGATATTAACCACGACTTGCATTTAGAGTTTGATGTACCTGAACAGAAACAGAAAAGGAATCTATGGTTGTGCAATTTGAGAGAAATTGTGACTGTTTGGTGGAAGAAACCTGAGCAAGTAAATCACCGGACTGAAGTTTTTTAAGTGAGTAACTATCTCTAAAAACAGAGTGAAATGTTTTTGAGATAAGAAATGGTGACGTTCTCTTAAAAGAACTACAGAAAGACTATCAGTGTGCTGAATTACGAAAAAATGAGTGAATGCAGTGTTCTGTACAATTTGTTGCTCTCCACATGGGAGAGGAAATAGAAGAAAGTAAAATACTTCCATCTACAGTAGAAAATAAATACAATTCAGACGTCGGTCGAACCACCTACTACCGAACCCAGCAAGGAGATGCACATTCGTGCACCAGTGCTAACCAAGGTCCATACGTTCACAAGACACACCTATGTCAGTATCCACCCTTAACGAGATGACTAGTATGTGATCACTCATTTGTTCCCCAGCCAGTGACAAGTCAGCTGACCAGCCGATGGATGCATATGGCACCAATATGCACCTCCCGTCTACCTGAAGCAGAGGCCAAATCAGTGTGCTGGTTTCCCTTAACTGCCAGGATCCCCCTTCCCAGTGACATGGGTTGCCACCAGTGTTGGGCACGCTCACGAAAAAAACGAACAGTTCAAACTCAAGTTCAATTTCTCAAAAATGAGCCAAGTTCACGTTCAAACTCGAAATTTTTCAAACGAACTCGCTCAACTCAAACTCATCTATGAAAATAAACAAAGTTCACTAAAAACTTTTTTTTTTTTTTTTTTTTTTTTTTTTTAAAATATATTAGAATTTTATCGTCCAAATTTATATAATTTTGTGAACTAATCTTTTGGTTATTCGATGTAAGGGTCTTCATGGGCCCGGCTCCCTGACACTTGGTCCGAGCTTGGTTTGGGGATTACTTTCTTCTTGACGTTCGGACCCAGACGGGCCGGGACTAAATTTATTTTCCGGGCCACGTCGGGGCTGGACTGCAGTCTTCTTGAGCTCTGAATATGCAGAAATTTTCAGTTCCAGCTCATATGAAAATCATTGGACCGGCACGGCTCTGGCCCGTCCAGTAAAAATACCAGTAAAATTTGGCCCGGCTCAAATTTTTTTTCTTCAAAAAAATGCACGTATTTTTAAATCGCCATTATTCCACAATTAAAATTGGTATATATTTTATTATTATTATTATTATTTTAAGATGGGTAGATAAATTTCTAGGCAATAAAATTAAAATACGGTAAAACCTGAGAAAAAGAACCTGCCTATGACGGAACCCCGTGTTTAACAAAATAAAACAAAACGTTGATCTATGTAAAATGCGGATAACAGTACTTGTGAAAAGAATGTAATGCATTTACAACAGACGATGAACTTGCTCATAGGGGAACCAGCCCATGACAGATTTGTCTTCTTTCCTATGCAATTCCGCCTTAGAAGATTTTATTGTATAGAATTTTTATTTTTAAATCTCCAAGCCATAGAATGTGGATTAACAATATTAACCCCTTCGCGACGAGCGTCCTTTACAGAATTTTTAATCTTTTACCACCGGTTTTACAAAACAGAAATTTTCGCCTAATTCAATCGCAGAAATGCTAGGATTACATAAGGCAAAGCTTACAATAAAAAATAACTGGTGGGAATAATCGAGGATTCTGAGCATCTTATGCGTCACGTATACGTGTCGATCGTCCCCAAGGGGTTAACCCTTCTTTGCATGAGTTTTTCTTAAGTTAAATAAAAAGTGATGGAAATTTACATCACTATGCAATTAAGGGTTGATGGTAACTGTGCTAATTACATATAATCAGATGCATTTAAAAAATAAATACCACCCCTCAGAATCCGTTTTTTAACTGAAGAATATAAACATGATATAAAAGGTAAAATAAGTATTTTTAGTTAGGACTTCTCGTACAAGACACTTTTAACCTTATAGGCGTAAAAATCTATGTTCAGCCAGGTCGAGCTTAGGCGGGAATAGCTGAGCCAATTAATGTTTTGTGCAGACTGGACCGAAGTTTTAATTTTTGTGCCTGACTTGATCAATAATTATTTTCAACGGGCCGAGTTGTGCTCGGAGCACTTCTGGCCAAACTTTGAACTCTTCTACCGGGCCAGAAGAAAAATTGTCTTGGTCGCGCTCGGCCTGAAAATGTCGTCATGTGCATACCTCTAATTCAATGTATTTTTTTTATGCGTCGCATCTGCATGATAATTTGGCGAATTTAAACGCCAAACCAGTTTAAACTTTAAAAATTTAAATTTTTATGAAATAATTGTATATAAAACGAAAGAAAAATAAAGTTTAAATCTAACGAACATGAAAGATATACTTTAAATCGTTCAATGGTACTAAAAATTTATTTTTATTATTTTGTTTTTTATACTTTTTCATTTATTCAAAAAGGTGATTGTGAATTAGAATTATATCATTAGTTTTCATTGATTATTTAACATATATAAATAAGTATAGACACCGTCTTGGAAAGAGTATATCTGTATCTTGAAATTAAATTAAATTTTATTCGTCTCTAATTTGTTAAAAAAAAGGGTAAGCTTTATTCATCCTAAGTAACTTAAAATGATTAAACACACAGAGAAAGAATAACAAAAATGCTTTTGTCAGGATATCTGTGTTTCTCCTATGCTTAATCCCCAGAAAAGAAAATTTTTATTTTATTTATTTATTTTTATATTCATGCGTTTCAAATTTATGTTATACGGTAAGAGGCATTAAAAAAATGATCTGTTTCATTTTCCGATTTTGAAATACATTGGTAGAAACTTATTTTTCAATATTCAATATTTATTAAATGTTAAAATCTCTGAAATGCTCTAGTGGGTTTATATGTTTAAAACAAAACTGCCTTGTAAGAGAAGTTCTAAAATAATCCCTAGTTTAGTTTATTTCATGTTTATGTTCTCCGTTTAAAAAAAATCCTTGACGGCTCGGCCTACAGGCACAGGTAGATTTCGAAGACGGAGACCGTGGGGCACCTGTTTATTGGGAATTGCAGAAGAAAGACCTATTTGCCATGATGTGGCAGTTGGGACCACCCACTTTGAAATATACCTCTGCCTGTAAGCGGAGCCAGCAGGGTTTTTTTTTTTTTTTTTTTTTTTTTTTTTTTTTTTTTACTGTAAGAGTTGGTCTTATAAAAAACTTGTCAGTATAAAAGTTGTAGATAATATTAAGAAGATTTATAATAATTTAAGCGGATTTGATATCTTGGAAATTGACGAAGTTATGAATTTTTTTCTTCTGAAACCCCTATTTCCCCCCCCCCCTCCTTGGGGTCATTTTTAATGAAATCAAAAATCTGTCATACATAAATTTTTGGCCCTTTTCCTAGAAGTAATAATAACTTTAAACGGATTCGACATGTATAAAAATTAAGAAGTTATGGTTTTTTTTTCTATTTTCACGTCTGCTTGTAGGCGGAGCCAGCAGAGATTTTTTTTTGTTTTTTTTTGTTTTTTTTTTGTGTCGTAAGAATTGTTCCTATAAAAAACTTGTCAATATAAAAGTTGTAGATAATTTAAAGGAGATTTACAATAAATTTAAGCGGATTTGATATTTTGAGAATTGACGAAGTTATGAATTTTTTTCTTCTAACCCCCCTATCCCCCCTGGGGCCATTTTTAATTATATCAAAAATCTGTCATACATAAAATTTCGGCCCTTTTTAAGAAGTAATAATAGCTTTAAACGGATTCGATACGTATCATAATTAAGAAATTATGTTTTTTTTCTGTGTTTACAAAAAGCCCCCCCCCCACATCCCCCTTCTTTGTTCGATTTTGCCCAGTAACGAACTTGACCGAGATTTTATGCCCCTTGATTTTATGTATCAGTTTGGAAGAGATTTGTGTAGAATTATTGCAGTGATCGTGTCCATAAAAAAGTGACATAGATAAATAGATAGATAGATAGATAAAGTTTTGAACTGTGGGTGGTTTTGGTTTTTGAGAGTCATAATCGGCGTAGATCTGCAAAAATTTTCAAAAAATTCCAATTTAGGGGAGAATGTAAAAGGTAGTATTTCTTACGAAATCTACCTAAAAGTAAAAGTATCCCCTTTAAAAAAAATAAACAAACCTGTTAACAAAATCTAAAAAGTAAAAAAGAAAAAAAAATGCGGGTGTAGAGTTTGGTCTTAGCTATCCAATGCAAAAAAAAAAAAAAAAAAAAAAAAAAAAAAAAAAAATCATTTAAAAATTTTGAAATACAAACACGATATTATAAAATAACTGTCTCATAGGATTAACATTAGCGAACGGCTGCCTTAAGCAATTCAAGATCTCGCTCATAGAGAGTACTGTAACCGAATTACTATTTTGTGTGAGTCTGTAAATGAATGATTTGCACTCCATATTCTACAGACAGATGTTTTAGTGCACCTTCAGAAATGCATATCAATTATTATGTTTCAAATAGTAAAGAATAATTAAAATTCCCCACAAACGATTTTGCCCCATATAGACCATAATGTAACGAGGTGCTTTCAAGGCAAGTTGGGGGAAGGGGGGCTTTGAAATTTTTTGATGTGGCTAATTTGCAGCTTGGTTTTGTCCGTTCTATTTTAAGGATATATAAATATAGACAGAAGAAGAAAGCTAGTCCCCACTGCCATGAAACTTTTGATTATAAAATTCTTAAATGTAATAAATGATTTTATTCGTATTGAAAGATTATGAAGTCTAGAGGGGGCTCAAGAAGTTGCTAGGAGGGGTTCAATCCCTCTTGCCCCCATCTGATTACGGCCCTGGATTCTTTTGAGTGTCCCTGTAAACGAAGCAAAAATTCTATACACTCCATTTGCAATAGGGGACATACCATAGGGAACTGCAATAACACATGTCAATTACATGACAATCAGAATATATTTACGAGAGTTAGAGACGGACACAAACCGAATTCATAAGCATTTTTTAACTGTGTATAATTATGCATGTAGCACTGAATAATTTTATTATAAAAATCATATTAGCGAGGACTGAATTAAGTTTGAAATGTTTGAGTTCCTTTCTGTAAAACAATTCATCAAAAAAGAGCTCTTGTGCAGGAGAGCGCGATTTTTGTCCAATGTGGTTTTAATGAGAGGGATTTTTTATATATATATATATATATAAATGTAAGTTTTATGTTATTTTATTGGTAAATTTCAGATTTCATAAAAAAATGCTTCTAATCATATTTAAGTTATATTAAGTACGCAAAGCGATAAAAAAAAGCTTCATATATGATTTTTAAAATATTATTAATCAAAATTTAAAATGAAATAATTTCGAAAGACTATTCCTAATATTTGATCAATAGTAAGAATAGGAAATAGAAAGCTTTTCAATCGCCTGTAATTGTTAAATCCGACTCAGTGATACCACCCACAGAATTATCTGAATCCCTCTCCACGCACACAGTACATAAACAGTCAACCTTCTTTTTTGTTCCTATCACAAAGACTTGTTACGTGAGAACGCGTTTTGCACCCATAAATCTCCGGAAATCCTTGGTTTTTCTGCCCTTGAAAATAGATTTCTAATTTGGAGAAAAACTCAAGCGATTGTTACCCTCCCATTGAAATTGAAAGAAGACCCCTGCATCTATATGACCACCCAGTAGTAGAGCGGTTCATCAAAAAGCTTGGGGTGACAATTGAGTAATAAAAAGTGGAGACAAGAAGTCGTCGTCATTCTTCCGCTTCCACAGTTTTTGCCTTGTATTTGTACGATACTGATGTTTTGTTTACTAAAAATGATGTGTTCGTTTTTTTCTTTGAAAGGAAAAAATCTAACAAGGAATACGGGACGAATGTGCATAATTTTTCTGGCTCTTTCAAAATTAGTATTATTGCATCAACACTTTTCTTCATTCACACAAAATTTCAGTGTACTGGAACAATTTGATAACGAACTATCAAAGTTTAAAACTAGCGTATTTTCATACGAAAGAAAATATGATTGCAATGAAGCAGAAGTTAAAAAATATATACATTTTGAGATTTCCAAAAATTATATCTTTTTAACACTTTCCAACCTAGTTGAAAAGTGTTTATGACTTCGGTTTGTCTGCCGCATGGCCGTCTGCCGTCTGTCCGTGCTCTAACTCCCGTAAATATGCTCGGATTTCCCTGCAATTTTTATATGTTATTGTTGTCATCTATAGCATGTTCCCTACTTCAACTGAAGTGTGTAGCACTTATAGTTTTTTTACAGGGACCCTCAAAAGAATTCCGTTACATTACGGTCTATGGGGAACAATCATTTGCGGTTTATTTTAATGATGTTACACAATTTCAAACACATTGTAACTGATATATATCACTAAGGTGCATTACAAGAAGCTTAATGTGGAATAGAGTGTGCATAGCACTTATAGTTACTTTACAGGGACAGTCAAAAGAATTCCGTTACATTACGTCTATGGAGAAAAATTGTCTGCGGTTTATTTAAATAATGTTTCACTATTTTAAACGCATTGAAATTTATATATATCACTAAGGTGTATTACGAGAGGCTTACTAAAGAATATTATGTGTATAGCAGTCATTGCTTATTTACAGGGACACACAAAAGAATTCTCTACTGTCCGTTAACAATAATTCCTGGAAGTGCGTTTTAAGTTGCTGAACGCGATTTTAAATTGAACTCACTTTTTGTCTATTACTTGGTGCGTTTCCTAACTAAACTAAAATTTGGCATCCTATATAGTGTATATACAAATCTATAGATCCTATACAGGGCTGAATAAAAGTATTCGGATATTTTTCCGAATATTGTATATGTTGGAAATTCCTGAAATTAAGTTTTTATATATGTTATGCGTTTTCCAAATTGTTTACTTAGATGTTATCTTTCAGCTTATTAAACGGTAATGATTTGTAAAATTATTTTGGAAGCGTTGGAAAGTGTTACATAATCTATGCTTGACGCATGATTTTTCGTTCTTGTTATTTATTTATTTAATTTATACAAAATAAAAAAATTGTATACAAAATTGCCGCATGCTTTTTACGCATTTTTTTAAAAGAAAAAAAAGGGAGATTTTTTATTAAGTACGAAACGAAATGTACGTTTTAATTTATTTTTTTAAACATGAAAGATAATAATTAAGATTAAATTTAATTGTTTTAATTTCTCATAAGTAAAAAATAGAGTTAATTGTATTTCGTTTACCTCTGATTAGAATCCTGCATCGAGTCGGGTTATCCGCACCCGATCCGACCACCGGTTCGGGGCTTTTCACAATTGCATTAAAACAGAATTTACTTTCCTTTCATTTCGAGTTCGGGTCTCGCTCACGACCCGCGCAGGGCTCTATCTCTGTCCGGGCTCGGGCCGAGTTTTTAACTTTTTTCCGTGCCGGGCCAGTCTTGAGCGAAACTTTTAGCTGTTATACCGGGCCGGGTCGGGCCAATAATTTTTTGTACGGTCCGGGCCGGGCACGGACCGAACTTTTAATTTTTATACCGGGCCGGGCCGAATTTTTCTTTTATGGATCAGGCCGGGCCCGGGCGTTGAAATTCCGGCGCGTGCAGACCTCTACCTTAGACTCCATAGTACAGGGACTTCCATTCTAAAATACTGTTTCTACTACATTTCTTTCTATTGCAAAATATATTGATTTTTTAATGGATCTCTATTTGTATGTAAATATCTGAATTATTATTAATACCATTAATCCATTTACACGGCTTGGGACCTTAAAAATCTGAAAAATTCTATATCGAAAAACCTTCTAAGACGAAATCACATAGGAGAGAAAAAAAATCGATATGATTTAGTTCCTTTTTTACCATGTCTGTCATCTCTTGCAAAGTATTATTTATTTTCAAACAGAATATTATATCCATTTTGCACCGATCAAGATATTTTTCCTATTAAAACAGGATTTCGCCATACACAGATTCTTATAATTTGTTTTACAGTACTGTTTTACAGTACTGTTTTACAGTATTGTTTTACAGTACCCAGAAAAACTGACGATCAGACTCGACCCGTCCCGAGTCCGTGTAGGCCTCTAAATGGCATTTGAATGGGAAAAACGTGTTCGAAATCGCTGTAAAATTTAAAAATAAAATAGGAAAAAAATTGAGTTTGAGTTGTAAATTTCGTTCAAACTCGCAGATTTTTTGAGTTTTCGCTCAGTTCACTTTCGTTAATCAAAAAGTGAGTCAAGTTCAACTCACGTTCACAGAAAGTGAACTAAGTTCGCGAGTTTTCGTTCAATGAACGCGCTGATGCCCAACACTGGTTGCCACGCACGGCAAACACATGGGGGGTTTACAGTTCTCCATAAGTCGATATAGAGAGGATGGCATCGGCTTATGCAAAAATGACCTCACTTCAGAAGAGGAAACCACAATAAGAGTGAAACAAAGAAGAAAGAATAGGTAAGAGAAAGGACAGAAAAAAACAGATAAAGATCGTTCGGGTGCCCCGGAGTTGCGAAGCCCGTGAATAACTCAAGAAGGTATCAACCCTGGCGGAATTTTAGCTGTCATTTTCCTGTTTTCTCTCAACTGAAAAGGAACATTTCCATTTTGTCTGTCTTGGAAGAAACATTTCCGTTTTTAACATTCAATGAGTGAGGATAAAGTGGAAATTTTTCATTTATTCAGAAAAGTTTACGATTTCCACTCAAAATAGAAAGTTTCTGTTAAAAGACAGAAATTTCACATAAAATCACCCGTATATATACGGATTGGTTTTTGCAGTGCATGAGACTAGCTTCATTTGTTGCTCACATTTTCAACTGATGATACGGTTTGTTACGGAACCGAGCAAATTATTGTCTATAGAGAAAGAATTAATTTCAAATTCGATTCAATCAAAACATGGACTTGATACATTTTGGCTCTGAATACCCCATTTATTGTTCAAGGTGGCTATAATTAAACTTACAGAACATGGTGCTCTGTTGCGCGATTTCATTGCGAGAATTGAGCCAAATTTTGAAGGATGATTAAGCAAGACGCGGGAAAGTATTCCCCCCCCCCCCAAAAAAAAAATAGTTCCAGAAGTCATCGCTATGGGGATATGTGTCGCTTTTTATTTTAGTGGAATCCTTTGTCCCCCGTCTTGTTTAATCATTCTACAAAATTTGACTCCCTTCTCGCAATAAGATCGTGCTACAGAATACATTGAGTACTGTCAATTTAATTATATCTAGTTTCTATATAAAGATAACAAGAAAGAAAAAACGTGCATCAAGCACAGATTATGAAACACTTTCCAATACTAACAGAATACTTTAACAAACCTTCGCTATTTAATAATGTAAATAAAATACCCAAGTAAATAGTTAAAAAAAATGCAAAACCCATTTGAAAACCAGATTTCAGCAATTACAGGCCATGACCAGAAATGTACTCTCATTCTTTTGCTCAATTTCAGTGCCTTGTATATAATCTATAGATTTGCATATACTCTATAGAGTGTGCTGCAATTCAGTTTAGTATAAGAAAACACATAACACAGTTTAAAATTCACTTTCAGTAGTTTCTACCAATAGACGGAAACATATTTGAATTATTTTGTACACTGCTGTATACTACCGTAATATTTTAATACACGCCACATATTAAGCTAAAGTTTAATTCAGGCAAATACACGATGAAAACTATTGAAATCACAATTACCAGAAATGATCATACAGAGGCGGCCATGTATCCAGTTCTTTGTATGGCTCTGTATATGATTTTATTTATATTTAACAAACATCTCTTAGTATACTAAATATATTTCACGTTCCACATGCATAACTCGATTAAAAAAATCCTTTAAGCAATTTACGCTGATGCACAGTAATGCTTACGAATTCTTTTGTGTAGCCCTGAATATGACGTACAGCATTTATGCATACCACATAGTTTGCCAAAATTTAGTTAAACGCATACCTAACTGAAACTGCACTTCCGGCAACTATCGCTTATAGATAATACTTCAAATACAGTACTGTATCCGAAATCTTTTGTGTGTCCCTGTAACTGAACGATAAATGCTATGTACATCATATTATACAACAAGTACCTTGTAGTAAACCTCAGTAATGTATATCAATTTCATTTATATTTCAAATAGTAAAACATAATTAAAATACGCTGCAAATAGTTTTTCCCCGTAAACCAGTATGTAACCGAATACTTTTATGTGGTCTTGTAAATGAATGATAATTGCTTTACTTTGCATAGTCTACAGAAAGCATGTTTTAGTGCACCTCAGAAAATCATATCAATTTCAATATGTTTGTAATAGTGTAACACGATTAAAATGTACCGTAAACGACCCCATAGACCATAATATAACGGAATTCTTTTGAGCTATCCTGTAAAATAATTATAAGTGATACACGTGCTATATTCGATAGTAAGCATCTTGTAGTGCACTTCAGCTATGTATATCAATTTCAATACATTTGAAATAGTGTAACATCATTAAAATACACTGCAAAGGATTTTCCCCCCATAGACCATAATGTAACGTCACTCTTTTGAATACCCCTGTACACGAAGTATAAGTGCTACATATTTCATTTTCAAAACCGAACATGCAATAGTAAACCTCTATAACATATATCATTTACATGGAAATCCGAGTATATTTACGCGAGTTAGAACACGGACAAACGGCAGACAGACAGACAGACAAACCGAATTCATAAACACTTTTAAACCATGTTCGAAAGTGTTAAAAATGGAATATGTTAATTTTGAAACCATTTCCCTCATTTAAACCTCAGCTGAATTTGTGTGTGTGCATAAAATCAAACGCATACGTAATGATATACGATGAGACAATTGCTTCATACTCGTAGTTTGTATTCAATGAATCTAAAATATTTACATAAATTTCATCATAAAATTTTGATTGAAAAAAATGTCTTAATTTACAAGAGTTTTTTTTTATATTTCGAATATGAATTATTCTAACAATATAGAATGAATTAAATTTAAACCGCATTCTTTGGATGGTATTAGCATCCTTTCTCAGTTTTGAAAACACTTACCGAATTTTTTAAATCAGAATGATTTTTTTAACCTTTATAACTGACTGATACGAAAAAATATGACGAAACTCTATATGATTTGATAAAAATTTTATTTAGTCGATCATTTACATAAATATTTTTTTACACATTCGAATTTTCAATAGCATTACAATGCAAATTTCTTCAGCTGAAACGCTTTTAGCATTATTAATATGAATTATCAGTGAATTCGTGCGAGAATTTCGCATTGCAGTCTAATATTTTTAGCAATATGTAATAATTTTTAGTTGCAGATTTAAACTTCTAAAGGATAATTAAGGATAAAAATGTCAGCAAGACACATTAGTCAAGCCAGAATATCATCTCATTTATTCTATCAAAATTGTTGTAAAATCTGATCTGAAAGGCACGCGCGAGAAAAGAAAATTTACAATCGTATTTTAATTGCATTAGAGGGTGACATCATCTGTTTAGAAAAAAAAAAAAAAAAAAAAACTTGGGTAAAGAGAAATGAATTGACCATTTGAATTTAAATTTTGTGTCATTGGCATCGGGAAAAAACACAGAACGAAAAAAAAAAGAATTAAATATTTATAAAATAAAATTTATTTTAATATAAAAAACATACATTTTAAGTTATCATGAAATACCACTGCTTCGATCGGTTGATTATGGTGTTTTTTTTTCCGAACATTTGAATTAGAATTTTGCTTTTTAATCATAAATATAAAATAAACCCGTGTAGAGACTTTATATATTTTCTTTTTTAGGGTTTCGTTCATCTCACGAAACCCTATTACTCCCGCTTCGTTGTCTGTCTGTCACAGAGCCGTTCTCAGAACCTATATAACTTACAGAGTTGAAACTTTGTGTATATAGCTGAATACCAGCTATAAAGAGCTCAAAATATTAAAATTTGAAAAATTCATATTATTTTAATAAATAGAGATCAAAAATCAAAATTCTAACAGCCTTTTCCTATTAAATTTAAACATTTTTCGTTATAGCAGATGCCAAAAATTAAAAATCCACGATGAAATTCTTTCTACAATAATTTATTTTCTATCAGACGATTTCCACTGGAAAAATGAAAATGAAATAAAAAGTTTCACCAATTGAAAAAAAGATTAATATGAAATAAAAATGATTGACGTCATAGTGGTAATGAAACGGAAATTTTCAAAGATTTCTCAATAATACAAGGAGTATGAGTATGTGTATGTACACAAAGCAGATTAATATCACGTCATCAGAGAATTAAAAAGAAAATCTGACGTCATATTGGTAATTTAACGAATTTTTCAGATGTTTGAGAATAATACAAAGCGAGTATCAATATGAGTAATAGAGAATAGCAAATATATGAGTTTGAGAAACATCAGAGTCATGATAAAAATCCGATTATGGAAATATTCGCATACTTTAAGATTTTGAAGGCGTACAGCATGTTTAATTTTGAAATTATTTTTTTATATCGCATTTAGTCCGCGTGACAGATATTATTATGACAGAATATAATAGCCGGCGTCGCGTCCGCTATCGGGCTGGTTTGGATACTCAAAAAAACAAAAAAATAGACCAGTAAATTTTTACTTTATAAAAAACAAAAAACATGAGTTTTTTTTTTCGGTTGTAAAAATGAAATTTATTTGGATTTATTAAAGAAAGGATAAAGTGTTTTGAAAGGAATATTACACGGAAAAACCCTTCGAATGAAACACGAATGAAACCCTTTGAGCGATCTTCGATCACACTTACCCACTTGTTTACTATTTTTTTTTAAATTATTGTTAAACACGATATAATGCGGTATTTTATTTTTTGACAACATTAATTTGAGGAAAACCTTTCCTTTCATTTATGAAAACAATGCTGATTTAATTATTAATTAACTGAAAATTTTAATCCAACAACATGTTTTATCGAAATGTGAGTGTACTACGTCAGAAGCCGGTTCAAAATCCTTTCGAATGATACCTCATTCACTGCTGTTGTGCGTTTTGTAAATGCATAGAAAACGGTTATGTTGACAAAATAAATACAAGATATATGATTAGAAAAAAGTGTAGAATAAGAAGAAGATTTTCCATTGCTAGTATTCGTTTATATAATCTATGCCACATTCGAATAAAATGCTATTCACTTCCATTTTCTCTAAGCAAATTATCCTTAGTGAAAATCTTCATTAATAACCATTTTTTAAACATATATCTGAAGAAAATATTTAATTTTTGTTACAAATAATACATAATTTCCTATTCTGCTTTTTAGAAATTCAATTATTTTATATAAATTCAAATGTACTGTATAATTATCCATGATTACAAATTTTTATTTAAAAGGCCTTAAGTATTTATACAAAAAAGTATTTTTAAAACTTCAACGTATATTTTACTTCATATTGCAACTATTTAAATCAATTTAATAACAACAATTCATTTCTATTGATAATACAGTTTTCAAAAATTCTCATTAATGAAATATGTTCAAAGTAACATGATGCACACTAATCATGCATGTGGTATTGCTAGAGAATAACTCAATTAGTCATCAGAAACAAAGATTTATAATTAAAATTAAAACTATTCAACGGATTTAAAGTTGTCAGTAAATCCAGATATTGAAACTGAAATATGTTTGCATTGTATT
This sequence comes from Maratus michaelseni, assembly GCA_963931845.1. Classification (NCBI taxonomy): domain Eukaryota; kingdom Metazoa; phylum Arthropoda; class Arachnida; order Araneae; family Salticidae; genus Maratus; species Maratus michaelseni. Next base: position 154,998,295 of record OZ007595.1, on the reverse strand, counting down.
AATGAATATGTCACAGAATTACCTGTAACCATATCACTACAGGTAACCAAGGTTATTCTATCAGATAACATCTTAACTTAATGTCATACATAATTCTTTATCTGCTATACCAAACTAGCAGATTTTCTTGAACACAGAAAACGTAACACAAAGCGAGTAAACTATTTAGAAAAATTTTTTAATGAATAAAATCTTATTTATTTTTCTGGTATAGAAAATTAATTTATTTTATAACATTTAATGACACTTGATTTAAAGTTGTATGTTTTTTATAATTTAATTTCTTTATTCCTAGGAAGTTATTTACTATTATTTTCATGGAATTGAAACCCATTGAATGTATCGCAGTTAATATTGATGCTTCTTTACTGAGAAATGGGATAGGATTGTTTTATAAGGGAAAGTTTATTGCTATCCATTTATGGAAATTGTGTCGTAAAAAAATAGATAACACTTAATATCTTGAGAAGCCCATTTTCCATTCATAGCCCCCTTAACATTACAACGCGGTTTAACAAGTACTGTCTTAATATTTACGCATGATTATGAAATGATTTTAAAATTTCGAATATTTTAATCAATATTCCTCTTACATTATTTGATTATGCCCATTTGTGAAAATATTTTATTTTATACTACAATAATAAACAGAGTCATCTGATTTTAAAGCTGTAAATCGCTGTTTAACTATTCGTTGCTTAAAATTATGCCTGAATTATGTATTCAAAGAATTAACGAGTTCGTGCTAATAATGGGTGTTTTACTTCTAGAAAATAAATAACTAGAAAATAAGTTAATTCAGTAATATAAAAGAACAGTAGCATCAACTTATATGGGCCCGAGTCCGCCCAATAATTTACTTTCCTAGCCCATCCGATTTCCAATATCTTCGTTACTTGTTTAATTTTCAATCCCTGAAAAAATAATTCTTCCGTTGACGGTTACAAAATCATTTTGTTCGAAAACACAGTAAGAAAAAAAGTCCTTCCGGCCTGTACCGGGAGGAAACCCGGTTATCTTTCCTATATCTTCGTTTTAAAATTTTAGCTAATGTTACACGAAAACAGCAAGCTAAAATGCAAAGAAAACGTTTACAAAAGATTCGTTAATACTGAATTAGAATAAGAAATTCGCCAAATTATTGAGCTATAGCCAAATTGGCTTCATTTATGAAGACTTATTCTGGTCGCCAAATTTGGCGATATTTCGCCAAATGTCGCCAAGTTTGGCGAGAATTTGGCGATAACGGATATGAATATATAGTTTTATGCATATGATTGGGAAAATGATTACAACAATGAAAATTTTTGTAATGTGCTGTCTTGTTTCAAAATGTCAGCACCCTAGAATTTCAAACCGCTCTATCTCAGCCATTTTTTAAGATAGAGGTAAAACAAAAAATGCTCTGGAATCCTTATATCAATGCCTAACACTTAACACCTTCGCGACGAGCGTCCTTTACAGAATTTTTAATCTTTTACTACCGGTTTTTCAAAACAGAAATTTTCGCCTAATTGAATTGCAGAAATGCTATCATTAGATAAGGCAAAGCTTGCAATAAAAAATAACTGGTGGGAATAATCGAGGATTCTGAGCATCTTATGCGTCACGTATACGCATCGCTCGTCCCCAAGGGGTTAATTAAAAAATAAATTTGAATTTTTAACTTTTTTGTATATTTATTTTAGTTTTAAACCTTTAAGTGGCCGCCATATTGAAACAAGATGGCGGACCAAGCTGGCCAACGAACTCGGTCGAGACATTGGAGAGCTTAATACACAAAATTAGTTTAATCGAAATTGATTTATAAATACGAGCGTTATCGTATGACGTAGGTCAGATATATATATATTGATAAATCTATATATATAAATCAACATTTGAACGGAGGGTGGTTTTGCGGTCTGGGGGTCATGATCGGTGAAAATAATCAAAATTTTCTGGAACTGCTTTTCTCCGAACGGCTGCAATAGGTAGCTTTATACTTTTTTGTATTGAAAGCTACCTAAAAGAATTTGGAACTGAGAGAAGGATTACCTGAACTATTTAACTTTGCGACTGAATATAAATTGTCAAATTGTCATAATTGCTTAGTTTTTATGTTAAATGGACTTATGACTGTATCATACATTTACAAGAATTTAGAATTACTGAATTTGCAGTTGATTTTAAAAGTGAAAATGGTTTTATGCATGAAAAATTGAAAACATTCAAGAATTCGAGTTATTTATGCATGTTTTACTTCTAGAGAATAAATGAATTCTATAACCATAAAATATAAGAATTTGGAAAAGAGAAGAATTACCTGAGCTATTTAACTTCTGTATGAATACATATAGTCAAATTTAAATACTAAATTAGTTTTACATTAAGTGGATTCAAGAATGTATCGTGCAATTATAAAGATTTAGAATTACTTAGTCTTTTTTAAAAATCTGTTAGACTTTATCTGTCGTAGTAATGACTTTATTAACACTTTGATTACGGGTTGGGATTACGGTTGGGATTATATATATATATATACAGGGTGGTCCTAAAATATATGTAAAAAATGTAAATGTAGGTAGAGGGGACCTAAATAAGCATATTTCGGATAGGAATGTGGATGCGGAAATCCAGCGTTCAGGCAGTAGAGGGCGCTGTTGATTTCGGCGGATGAAAACGTTTCGCTGGCTTGAATCGCCATTCCTCGCAAGATTCAAGCAACATGCATCGTTACACCAATGCGGGGGTGTTCGACATGCATTTCATGTGTGGGACTGTGCAAGGAAACGGAGCGGCTGCTCACGTTCATCAGCTTTCGAGCTTGTCGAAGGACTATACTCTACTGTGTATAATACTTCTTCTATTACAGCTAGAATTCTGCGATATCTTCGAGTGTCCGTATCACACCTGGAAGCATAAAACGATCCACTCGCTCACAACTCCCGATGATGACGCTCAATCGTTCGGCGATCCGGCAGATTCCTACCCGGGAATCATTCCAAGTACATCCTTTGAGCATCTTCTTGCGCAGCCCCATACATGAAATGCATGTCGGCAAGTTCCGCATTGGTGTAACGATGCCTGTTGCTCGAAAACCGTGCGGGGAAAGACGATTAAAGACAGCGAAACGCTTTCATCCGCTGAACTCAACAGCGCCCTTTTCTGCCATAACGCTGCATTTCCGAACCCACATTCCTATACGAAATCTGCTTATTTAGATCCTCTCTACCTAACTTTACATTTTTTACATATATTTTAGGACCACCCTGTATGTATATATATATATATATATATATATATGTGTGTGTGTATATATACCTCATAGTGGGATATTTTTTAGCTCACAGGCTATCAAAACCTGAGAGCTTATGTGCCCGCCCGTTCTGTATGTATGTATGTACGTACGTAACGCGATAACTCTTGACAGAAATAACCGTTTTGCTTCCAATTTTGTTTATAGGTTCCTTGTGATAAGGCGCTTCCCTGATTAGTTTTGGGGATTGATTGGTTAAGTATAAAGGGGGGAACGGGGGGCTTATCCCCCCTTAATTTATATAAATGTGTTTTTTATGCAGAATTATTCCGTTTTCCTTCAAATTTTGTTTATAGGTTCACTGTGTTAAGGCGCTTCCCTGATTAGTTTTCGGGATTGATTGGTTATGTATAAAGGGGGGGAACGGGGGGCTAATCCCCCCTTAATTTATATAAATGGGTTTTTCATGCAGAATTATCCCATTTGCTTCAAAATTTTTTTATAGGTTCACTGTGTTAAGATGCTTCCCTGATTACTTTTCGGGATTGATTGGTTAAGTATAAAGGGGGGGGGGGTAACGTGGGGGGCTAATTCCCTTCTTAATTTATATAAATGGGTTTTTCACGCAGGATTATCCCATTTGCTTCAAAATTTGTATATAGGTTCATTGTGATAAGGTTCTTTCCTGATTAGTTTTGGGGGTTCATAGGTTAAGTATAAAGGGGGTAACGGGGGGGTTAATCCTCCCCCTTATTTTAGATAAATTATTTTTTTCATGCAGAGTTATCCGATTTTCTTCAAATTTTGTATATAGGTTCATTGTGATAAGGTTCTTTCCTGATTAGTTTTGGGGGTTCATAGGTTAAGTATAAAGGGGGTAACGGGGGGGGGGTTAATCCTCCCCCCTTATTTTAGATAAATGATTTTTTTCATGCAGAGTTATCCGATTTTCTTCAAACTTTCTATATGGGCTCATTGTGGTAAGGGGCTTCCCTGATTAGTTTTGGGGGTTCATTGGTGAAGTGTAAAGGAGGGAAACGGGGGAACTAACCCCCCTTGATATAGATAAATGGGTTTTTTAAGCAGAATTATCCGATTTTCTTCAAATTTTATATATATGTTCATTGTGATAAGGCGCTTCTCTGATTAGTTTTGGGGGTTCTTTGGTTAAGTATAAAGGGGGGACGGGGGGTAACCCCCCCCCCCTCCCTTAATTTAGATAAATGGATTTTTCATGCAGAATTATCCGATTTTTTCAAATTTTGTATATAGGTTCATTGTGGTAAAGCGCTTCTCTGATTAGTTTTATGGGTTCATTGGTTAATTATAAGAAGGAGAAATGGGGGATGGTTCCCCCCTCTTAATATATTGTCGATTTCTTCATTTTTCGAGGGCTTATTTCAAAGAATTTGAAATAAGAATATAATTTACAGTTAGTGTGAATAGCCTGTGAGCTCAATGCCGTCAGTTTAACTGGGCAGTTTTCTTTTATTATTCGATTCGTACCACTTTTTAGCTCACAGGCTATTAAAGACTGAGAGCTTATGTGCCCGCCGGTTCTGTATGTATGTATGTACGTAACGCGATAACTCTTCATAGAAATATCCGTTTTCCTTTAAATTTTGTTTATAGGTTCACTGTGTTAAGGCGCTTCCCTGATTAGTTTTCGGGATTGATTGGTTAAGTATAAAGGGGGGAACGGAGGGCTAATCCCCCCCCCTAATTTATATAAATGGGTTTTCATGCAAAATTATTCCGTTTTCCTTCAAATTTTATTTATAGGTCCACTGTGTTAAGGCGCTTCCCTGATTAGTTTTCGGGATTGATTGGTTAAGTATAAAAGGGGGGGGTGAACGGGGGGGGGTAATCCCCTCTTAATTTGTATAAATGGGTTTTTCATGCAGAATTATTCCGTTTCCTTCAAATTTTGTTTATAGGTTCACTGTGTTAAGGCGCTTCCCTGATTAGTTTTCGGAATTGATTGGTTAAGTATAAAGGGGGGGGGGGAACGGGGGGGGGGTAATCCCCCTTAATTTATATAAATGGGTGTTTCATGCAGAATTATTCCGTTTTCCTTCAAATTTTGTTTATAGGTTTACTGCGTTAAGGCGTTTCCCTGATTAGTTTTCGGGATTGATTGGTTAAGTATAAAGGGGGGAACGGAGGGCTAATCCCCCCCCCCCCTAATTTATATAAATGGGTTTTCATGCAAAATTATTCCGTTTTCCTTCAAATTTTGTTTATAGGTCCACTGTGTTAAGGCGCTTCCCTGATTAGTTTTCGGGATTGATTGGTTAAGTATAAAAGGGGGGGGGGTGAACGGGGGGGGTAATCCCCCCTTAATTTATATAAATGGGTTTTTCATGCAGAATTATTCCGTTTCCTTCAAATTTTGTTTATAGGTTCACTGTGTTAAGGCGCTTCCCTGATTAGTTTTCGGAATTGATTGGTTAAGTATAAAGGGGGGAACGGGCGGGCTAATCCCCCCCCCCTTAATTTATATAAATGGGTTTTTCATGCAGAATTATCCCATTTGCTTCAAATTTTGTTTATAGGTTCACTGTGTTAAGGCGCTTCCCTGATTAGTTTTCGGGATTGATTGGTTAAGTATAAAGGGGGGAACGGGGGGCTTATCCCCCCTTAATTTATATAAATGTGTTTTTTATGCAGAATTATTCCGTTTTCCTTCAAATTTTGTTTATAGGTTCACTGTGTTAAGGCGCTTCCCTGATTAGTTTTCGGGATTGATTGGTTATGTATAAAGGGGGGGAACGGGGGGCTAATCCCCCCTTAATTTATATAAATGGGTTTTTCATGCAGAATTATCCCATTTGCTTCAAAATTTGTTTATAGGTTCACTGTGTTAAGATGCTTCCCTGATTACTTTTCGGGATTGATTGGTTAAGTATAAAGGGGGGGGGTAACGGGGGGGGGGTTAACGGGGGGGTGGCTAATTCCCTTCTTAATTTATATAAATGGGTTTTTCACGCAGGATTATCCCATTTGCTTCAAAATTTGTTTATAGGTTCACTGTGTTAAGATGCCTCCCTGATTAGTTTTCGGGATTGATTGGTCAAGTATAAAGGGGGGGAATGGGGCTCTAATCCCCCCCTTAATTTATATAAATGGGTTTTTTATGCAGAATTATTCCGTTTTCCTTCAAATTTTGTTTATAGGTTTACTGTGTTAAGGCGTTTCCCTGATTAGTTTTCGGGATTGATTGGTTAAGTATAAAGGGGGGAACGGGCGGGCTAATCCCCCCCCCCTTAATTTATATAAATGGGTTTTTCATGCAGAATTATCCCATTTGCTTCAAATTTTGTTTATAGGTTCACTGTGTTAAGGCGCTTCCCTGATTAGTTTTCGGGATTGATTGGTTAAGTATAAAGGGGGGAACGGGGGGGCTTATCCCCCCTTAATTTATATAAATGTGTTTTTTATGCAGAATTATTCCGTTTTCCTTCAAATTTTGTTTATAGGTTCACTGTGTTAAGGCGCTTCCCTGATTAGTTTTCGGGATTGATTGGTTATGTATAAAGGGGGGGAACGGGGGGCTAATCCCCCCTTAATTTATATAAATGGGTTTTTCATGCAGAATTATCCCATTTGCTTCAAAATTTTTTTATAGGTTCACTGTGTTAAGATGCTTCCCTGATTACTTTTCGGGATTGATTGGTTAAGTATAAAGGGGGGGGGGGTAACGTGGGGGGCTAATTCCCTTCTTAATTTATATAAATGGGTTTTTCACGCAGGATTATCCCATTTGCTTCAAAATTTGTTTATAGGTTCACTGTGTTAAGATGCTTCCCTGATTAGTTTTCGGGATTGATTGGTCAAGTATAAAGGGGGGGAACGGGGCTCTAATCCCCCCCTTAATTTATATAAATGGGTTTTTCATGCAGAATTATTCCGTTTTCCTTCAAATTTTGTTTATAGGTTTACTGTGTTAAGGCGTTTCCCTGATTAGTTTTCGGGATTGATTGGTTAAGTATAAAGGGGGGAACGGGCGGGATAATCCCCCCCCCCCTTAATTTATATAAATGGGTTTTTCATGTAGAATTATCCCATTTGCTTCAAATTTTGTTTATAGGTTCACTGTGTTAAGGCGCTTCCCTGATTAGTTTTCGAGATTGATTGGTTAAGTATAAAGGGGGGAACGGGGGGCTTATCCCCCCTTAATTTATATAAATGTGTTTTTTATGCAGAATTATTCCGTTTTCCTTCAAATTTTATTTATAGGTTCACTGTGTTAAGGCGCTTCCCTGATTAGTTTTCGGGATTGATTGGTTATGTATAAAGGGGGGGAACGGGGGGCTAATCCCCCCTTAATTTATATAAATGGGTTTTTCATGCAGAATTATCCCATTTGCTTCAAAATTTGTTTATAGGTTCACTGTGTTAAGATGCTTCCCTGATTACTTTTCGGGATTGATTGGTTAAGTATAAAGGGGGGGGGGTAACGCGGGGGGGGGGCTAATTCCCTTCTTAATTTATATAAATGGGTTTTTCACGCAGGATTATCCCATTTGCTTCAAAATTTGTTTATAGGTTCACTGTGTTAAGATGCTTCCCTGATTAGTTTTCGGGATTGATTGGTCAAGTATAAAGTAGGGGAACGGGGCTCTAATCCCCCCTTAATTTATATAAATGGGTTTTTCATGCAGAATTATCCGATTTTCTTCAAATTTTGTATATATATTCATTGTAATTAGAGACTTCCCTGATTAGTTTAAGGGGTTCATTAGTTAACTATGAGGGGGGTAACGGGGGGAGGACCCCCTTAATATATTGTTGATTTATTTATTTTTCGAGAGAGTATAATATACAATTAGTGTGAATAGCCTGTGAGCTCAATGCCCTCAGTTTAACTGGGCAGTTTTCTTTTTTAAATATATTGCTTGAAGGTGCGTAAAAACATACATAAAACATTTAAAAGCACATTAAAGTCCTTTTAAAATCAAAACATTTTCAACCGAACTTACTCGGTCATCATCAGTGAAAAACTAATAGTTAAGTTGAGTTGTTGTCTCTTCGCCGGAAGCTAGAAGACGCGAGGAGACAACAACTCAACTTAACTATTAGTTTTTCACTGATGATGACCGAGTAAGTTCGGTTGAAAACGTTTTGATTTTAAAAGGACTTTGATGTGCTTTTAAATGTTTTTATGTATGTTTTTACACCTTCAAGCAATATATTTATAATTATTTGCATCTTTATTGAAAAATAATATCTGTCATGCAGTTATACTAGGATACTTTTAAGAACATTTTAACAGAAAGAAACATTTATTTAAATTGTGGTACGATAAATTATAAAAATAATCGACAATCCTGACCCGTAATCAAACGGTTAATTATACCTTGATAAACATTATGTCAGACATATTTCAAGTAAGAAGAGAAGGAAAAAAATAAATATTTTCTAATTACCAAAGAATAAAATATGATATGTTAAGATTTATGGGTTTAGTGATAAATATATTCAACATAAAAAAAACCCGGGTTTAGAACGAAGCAAAAATCCACGAGCTATGTAAAACTGCGTCTTAACAGCTGAAGAAATTTCTGCCAACTCGACTGATTCGTGCAAGAATGTTTGTCACGTACATTGTTAAAACAAAATTTCATTTTAAATAGTTCTGGTAAAAATTTGGCATTTGAGGATTAAAACTAAAAATGAAGCGTATTTCTCAAAGGTTTAAAAGAAATCACAAAATACTCGTATCTCGTACTTGTACTTCATAGATCTTGAATTATTATTTTTTTTTTTTGGTGGTTCATTTATTTACTTTTTCATTTTTATTTTAAATGCGTTGTTTTAAGTTTATTTTATTTTATTTTATTTTGTTTTTTTAAATATGCTTTCACAAATTATGCATTATCATTCTAGGTTCTAGAATGTTATTTATGGAATATTATTCTGAAGACCGCAAATCATCTTTGTAGATATACTGAGTGCTGTATCTATGAATTTAAAACGAAGTTTTATGTAAAAATTCGTACAACTACTGAATTAGAACAGAATAAATTGACAATACATCAATTTATGTGTGTAAAGAAATTGTTTGTTTAGTTCACTCCATGTTGGATTAATTGGCCTCAATGATCAAACTTGAAATTTTTATTTGTGTTGATGGCATTAGATTGTCTTTGTTTATATTTCGTGGAACTGAAACCCTAAATATATCACTAGTTGAATTTGTCTCAGTTAGCATTAATTCTTCTTCACTAATAAATGGATTTAACAGCCTTATAAAGTGAAAGTATGCATTTCGAGATTCCATAAATATTTGTAAATAATCATTAATTGTCTGAGTACAACGAAGACTCATACACAGCGCAGTATTACTTTGCCCCATATATAGCTACGATGGATATTAAAACCTTTCGTCAAGCATAACTCAAAAAATATTTAACGGATTTCGTTCAAATTTTTACAGCAGGTACCTATAAAGGTGACAACGACGTCTATTTATTACCAAGAATAAATGTCAAACCGTTTGGAAATTATATTAAAAAAATAGATAAAAAAGCACAATTAAAGTACATACGTCACGAACATTTTGTGCGTACGTCATTTTCATCGGCGGGAGATTTTCGTAGACAATCGGAATTGAAAAGTTCATGGAGTACATGGAGCAAAAAAATATGTACGCACTAATATTCAGCACAATAAAATATATTTCAATTTAGTAGAAATCGAAAATTAATCTGGATTTTTTTCTGTTTGAAAGAAAAACCCCGCAATAACTTGGCAGACTTGGTATTAGAGATTTGGCGCAAATCTCAGCAATAGCAGCTTTTTTATTTCGCGTGTGTAAATTAAAAAAAAATTCTTTGGCGTTTAAATAAAAGGTTATTTCTTTTTTTTTTTCTTTTTAGCATTTTAAATGGGATTAATGAAAGGCATGTATTTTAAATTAAATGAGTGAAAGGTTTATATTTAAATGAAAAGAAAAAATGTTATAGGAACAATATTTGGCGATTTATCAACTGCGCCAGGATAACATAAAAGTACCAATATATCAAACGGTATGTAGTACGTGAAATGAAACAATTATATTATAATCACCTATCGTACAAGAAAAAAACTAATATTCTGCATTCAGAGGAAAAAATCAATCTCCTGTGCCGTAAGATTTGGCGAGTTCTTTTTTGGTGATAAGTTTTTCGATGTGATTCTTGGGATCTGCAGGATTTGGCTTTCTTTTTCTAAATCTTATTTTTTTTGCAGATGTAGTATTATGTAAATATATTTTTTTGCAGATATTTTTCTATTTTGTATATTTGGCATTCTATTTTGTATATTTTCTATTTGGCATTTGGAAAAGAGATGTTTACCTTTTTATCTGTGCCTTCGGAAATATTAGAAAATAAAAAAAGATTTACATATATCAAGCGTATAATGTTATGTTTTGCATTTTTATACGGACCACTTCTCCATTTTTAGATTTTAAATGCTATTTATTATTTACTAGCCGTTTATTAATTTTTACAATTTACCCCCCCCCCCCCCTGACTATAACAATTATTTATCACAAAAATGCCTCTTCGGTTTGTTAAATAAGTTTGTTTATGCATTTTCATTACTTATTAAAATATCGAATATGGTGATAAAATTTTATTTTAGCATCGTGCTTAAATTTTTAAGATGGTGCAAAAACATGCTTTAATAAACGCATGCTTGTAAATATTTGAAAAACATATTTTACCGCTCTCTTGAAAAATTTTGTAAGATGCTAAAACTACCTTTTGGCACCATTTAAAATTTTTTTTGCCAACCGACATAGGATACGAAACTTTTCCCCATTCAGATACACAGGCAAGGCTGGTCTCAAACAAGAGTAAAGCTAGCAACAATATTGTTTTAACTCTATAAGAGTTACAATAATGATAGTAAATGCTCCGATTGGCTTTGGGCCCAATTACGAAAGTTTCTCTTAAAAAAAACTGTAGAAGAAGTCTTTTACATTTGTTTAAAATGAAGCTTGCTCTACAAGGTATTAGTTAATATTACAAACAACACTAATGGCATGGGGGCAAAAGTTTTAATTTAAATGTATATATTTGAAAGCCCTTCCCCTATCCACCCCCCCCAAAAAAAGAAAAGGAAAGAAAGTTACAGTAATGAATTTAAAATGGCTTTAAGCCACGCTTTCTGACATAAGCAATTGGCTGCAAACGCGATAACGAAACTTTCACTTAACTTAATAACATGTAGCTAATATAGCCCTCAGGGTACTTTGCAGTTATACAGACCTTGTGGTGTTTTTAAAAAGCTTGAAACAATTCAGGTTTAAGAAGTTGAGATTTACTGTCAAATGATATAAACAACTATGAACACAAAACAGATGAATTATTATTCAGGTTTATGTATGTATTTAAAAAAAATTGCATCTGATTACACGTATTAGATAAATTACTTCTGTTTGCATTTAATAACTGATAAACTGCTTCTGTATATTAAATGAATTGTTTAAATATTGGGAAGAGGTGGCGAGAGGTAGAAAGACGAGTAAACAAACGGGTAGGGAGACGAGTAGCGACATAGGTAGGCTGACGGGTAGCGAAACGAATAGACAGACGGCTAGAGAGAAAGATAAAAAGAGGGTTGACAGAGGGGTAGCGAGATGGGTCACGAGACAGGTAGAGACACCGGTAGACAGGAATGTAGCGAGAAAGGTTGCGAGACGCGTAGCGTGGTAGATAAAGAGACGAGTAGAGAGATGAGTACAGAGACGAGTTGACTGACGGATAATGAGATTGGTAGCGAGTCGGGTACAAAAACGTGGACGGGAATGTGACGGGATAGTGAGACGGGTATACAGACGAGTAGAGAGACAGTAGATGGGTACGGAGATGGGTAAGAAGATGGGTAGAGAGGCGTATAGCCAGACGGGTAGAGAGACAGATAGACAAGTTGTGAGATAAATAGACCAATGGGTAGCGAAGTGGATAGAGACACTACTAGACGTACAAGTAGTTAGACGGATAGACATACGGTTAGAGAAATAGATTGGCGGGTAGCGAGACCAGTAGAGAAATATAGAGACAGGTAGCGAGACGTGTAGAGAGATAGACAATAGGTTAGAGAGACGGGCAGAAGAACGGATAGGAAAACAGACAGATTGTGGAGAGACAGACAGACAGGCAAAAGAAAAGTATGCGGATTGGCGCAGTAAAGGCGCAGTGGGCAGAGCCTCCTAGAGAATAATCAAGAAGTATCTGTTAAGCTTAACTTTGAAATATATATAATTTTTCAATTTTGCTGATATGGAGATTTAATGTAAAAGTTATTTTACAGAAGTCATCGAAAGATTTTTTGTATACTTTAATAGTAATTTAGACTATAGTTTTGCAATCTGGTTTGTAGCAAAGCATGCTATCAATGTGGTTTGAAGTGTAAGAGTTTCTATAAACAGTTATACAAATAATCATATATATTATTTCCCCTGTCAACATCCCTTTTTCTCAGAAAATACGAAACGCAGAACGAAGAATGAGATGGCATATGAAAGGATTTTGAACTGGCTTCTGACATAGCACACTTAACAATTCGTTAAAACATGTTTTTGATTAAAATTTGCTGAAAATTTAAAATTAAATCGCATTGTTTTCATAAAAGAAATGAAAGGTTTTCTTTAAAGTATCGTTGCCACAAAAATAAAATACCACATTATATGATGCTCAGCAATTATTATAAAAAACACCGCACGGGTTTATTTTATATTTATGATTAAAAAGCGAAATTGAAATTGAAATGTTTAGATTTATATTTCTATGTCCCATGTTTTCCAGAAGCGGATGACGTCATCCTGTAATGCAGTTACAATACGATTGTTAATTTTTTTTCTCGCGCGTGCATTTTGCAATCTTGGATCAGTTTTTACTTTGATGGAATAAATTAGATGATATTCTAGCTTGACTAAAAACTAAATGTTGTTTGCAGATATTTTTATCCTTACTTTTTCTTTAGATGTTTAAACCTGCATCTAAGAAATATTACATATTGATAAAAAATGGTACTTCTCTATTATCCCGTCGACCACTTTTCATAACAAAAAACTATCGCCAAATAAACGGGAGAACGTTGCCATTGGAATATCAAATAAATAAATAAATAAAATATAAGAATTTAAGGACACAATTGTTATTTTAATGAACTAGCCGCCACTGGCGACCAGTTTGGTCGCCCTTAAATGTATATTAAGCATTGGAACAAATTATTTTTATTCATAATTTTTTTTTTCCTTAATCCTTCGCCAAACCGGAAAAATGTAATAGACAAATCAAGAACTTTTGCGATCGTGGTAGCATTTCGCATATTTTTTGTTGTTATGTATTTCATCTTTCTTGACAAAAACCGCTTAACCCACTTTATAATAAATTAATCATTGTGTGTGTTTTATAATAAGATTGTGTGTTTTTTAATATAAAATAAACTATTTCATAATAAAATAAAAGTACATGCTGTTTCAGTAATCTCTAATAGGTACCTGAAAATGGGATTTTCTTGCCAAAATGGTACAAAACAAAAATCGCGCCAACCCCGGTGCGTCCGTGACAGCTGTTCGAATTTAAAATACATGACGTTCACATTTTTCTTTAAAATAGAAAATAGACAAATAAGAAAAAATGTCATAAATCAAAACATTTGATTTAAAAATTAAAGTATCGTTTCTAATTTGCACGCGCGAAAAATAAAAGCTGACAATTCGTTTCGAAATTTGATCCATTAAATATTATTCATATTATTACATGAGTTCAACTTACGTCAAGAAAACATCCGGAAGGAAATTGAGTTGTATAGAGCAGAATTATGGTAAACATTGACTGTCTCACTGGTACGGATTATTTTTTTTTACACCAGGCAGCGGTCCAAAAATTCATGGTTTAATATTTTAAACGTTCACAACGAATGAATCTTTTTTTTGTTTGTTTTTGTTTACTTTCATGGATAGAGAATTTGAACTGCGAACCTAATTTAAACTACAGCTATTGCAGAATGTATACATAATTGAACGCAAATCATCTCTCACATATTAATTTTTTTTGAACGATCTTTCTAAAAATGTAACTTTTATGCCGTTTTATTTCAAAAAACATTTTGAATAAAAATGGCCGCCTGGCATATGAAAAAGTGAAGCGGACATCCCGGAACTGTTGATGACAGTCACATGACTTACGGTTTTATTATAGAGATGAAATAACTAATAAATCAGTAAAACATAATGAAAAATACACGCAAATGTCGCGTTAAAAACCACTTGATGACGTAACAAACACGTATAATGCTTCTGATATCAAGTAAATGGGACTGCATTTTTGGCGTTTAATCTTACAGTTTGGCGATAGTTTTTTGTTATGAAAAGTGGTCGACGGGATAATAGAGCAGTACCTAAAAATTATTAGATTTCAGTGCAAAATCCTCGCACGGGCCCTCTGGTAGATATATAATCAAGGAAGAAAATTTTTTAATTTACACACAAAAAAAAGGTGCAACAATGAAATTAAATTTGCGTTAAGCCACGCTTGATAGAATAATCTATTGGCTGCAAATCCAATTACGTAACTTTCAAAAGCTTGGCGTTTTAAAAGATCCGGCGGTTTTTTTTTTTTTTTTTTTTTTTTTTTTTTCAAGTTTTGCGCAATACGCGCTTAAGAAAATGAGATTCTTTGCCACATGTTAAAAAAAATTATGACAACACATCTGATGAACGGTACTTCTTTTTTATTTTTTTAACAGTGTATATGAATTTATATATGATATTTTGTAATTCTATCATTTAATTTGCTCTTTTTCTTTATATTGTAATTATTAACCCTATGTTCTCAGCAATATCACTCAGACTAATCCCTTTGAGGGAAGTCCTAGTATATATTTATTCAAAATGTATTTGAAAAAAAAAAATTAACATTTATTTAAATAAAAAAAAAATCCGCTCCGAATTCTGTAGTTCCATCAATCCTTTGACTACACTTCCCACTGGAATATATAGGGGAGATGAGGATGAATGGGACAAGGGGTGGATGGGGCATTCTCAATATTTCAGGCAATAAACATTTTTCTTTACTTGCTTGCTATCCTCGCAGATGGCACTATCATAGTGTGCTTCAGAACCAAAAGCAAGACCACATGGCTGTTTTCAGTTTCCTTCAAATTTGCATTTCCTAAAACTCTGCTTAAAAGTAATTTTTTTTTTACATTTGAAGTTACTTAAATATCTTATGCAATATAAACAATTAAGATATGTTGTAGTTTTTTATTTCAAGGTTGAATATTGGTAATTAAAATGAATGAACATTAACCACTGTGACAAAATAATTTTTGAGACAAAATGGCTGACAATAGAATATATGCATCATGGGGATGATTGGGACAATGCAATTGAGATGAATGGGATTGTCTGATTCATCCCTAGAGGATGCTGAAAAATATATTTATTAGCTAAATAATATAATTTGTATAAATTAATAATTTATGGTAATTATTCTTTTAACATTTCCTCCTCATTGTAGTCATCGTCTTCAGCAATTGAATGCTTCCGTTTATGGGCCTTTTAAGGCAAAGCTGAGATGAGCATAGGCGTAGCCTCGGGGGGGGGGGCACGAGGGGGCATGTGCCCCCCCAACTTTCTGAACATCAATTTTTAAAATATGATAGAGTCAATTAAGACTTGTCTTGTATTGACCCAAAATGGAAATGAAATAACTACTTTAATTTTCATTTTATATTTCTTCATTTTGTTTTTAATTAATCAGATGTCAGATCAGTATAGATAGCTCAGCTCTTTTTCTTTGGTGATGAATTTGGTAGCGAAAATTGTGTTGTGCAGTACAGTACAAACCCTGATACGAACATTCATTAAATGAATGTTTGAACTATCACTCTCTTACAGCTGCGGTCAATTTCAATGTGTCAGCTGTTTTTCCCGCTGTTTGTGGTTAGTATCTACATGTACTTTTTCCCCTTCTCATTCCATCTGTAGACTTTGAAAAATGTAGTTGTGTTTATCAGAGCGGGAGTTCTGTTCCCCGCAATATATATTTCATTTAATTTGTTGTAACTTTAATTATAATTTAATCAAGTCATAAATATCCTGCTTTTCCAAGCTGTGTCGCTGGAATTATTTACCAATGGAATGCAACCACACATCACTAAGATTATAAAAAATAATTAATATTTTCTACATCTAGTTATTAAATATGTTCCTCTCTCTTACTTATTATTATTTTTTATTGAAAGCACTTAATCTGCTACTATACCTTCGCATTTTTGAGATGCAATGGTTATGATTTTTTTTTTCAAAATGTAAGCCTTCTAGTATGAGCTGTTTTAAAGTTAATATACAGCTGTACCTTGGTAAACGATGGTAATCCGTTCCAGAAATACCGTTGTTAAACAAAACTGTTGCTATCGAAGGTGCAATTTTCCATACAGTTTTGCAGGCGTACATACATTAAATGATTAGTTACTTCTTAAAAGTGCCGTTTAAGCTTATTTCAAATGCCTTAAAAGTTTGATAAATGGCTTTTATTTATTATCAGGGCCATACCAAGGGTGGTACGCGCGGTGCCCCCCCCCCCCCACCAGGCGCCAGATACAGTTGTTGTGGTGCTGTTTATTATATTTGTTGCAAAAATATTAATTTCAATAAAATGATCTAGCGGAGCCTTCCTCATTTACTTGTTCGTTTTTTTCCAAGTGAACCTCCAATTAAATGAGCCTGGTAGTGGGGTGCAACTGCTTTCAACAGCGTACACCCGTGCAGGCTACGCCTGATCTGGTCTCAAATCAAAACTAACCTTGAATTTTTTAAATTTTTTATTTCGACCGAAATTAGTTTAATATTTTGAGCATCGTAGTTCACGTTACGACGATTTTGCATTCTTCCAATTTTAATTTAATCGCAGGAAAGCAAAATTTAACAGAGTTAGTTATTTCTGTTTCGAAAAAAAAAAAGGTCTAAAATTTGCCGAAAAAGCGAAAAAACACTAAAAAATTCGCGAGCAATTCAAAACTTGCAGAGGACAAAATATACTTATATTGGTCTAAAAGCTTGAAAACGAATTCATTTTACAAGTGTTAAAAAATTGCCGCTAACAGAGAAAAACCGCAGAAAATAGGGTACAATTTTTTATGTACGCGATTTTAATACAATATATTTAAACCGGATTCTTTTCGCCGCAGAATGCAAAGAAACGCTAAAAATCTCTTTCTCTTTTTTAATCGCAGAGGACGAAATTTACTATATTGGGCTAAAAGATTGAAACTCGATTCCTGTAAAAAATGTTAGAAAATTGCTGCAAAACGCAAAAAAAAAAAAAAAAAAAACAAAAACAAAAAAAAAAAAACAATTAATCGCATGATAAATTAAAATCATTGTACGAATGATGAATAAAGTTTATTGAACAGAGAAAAAAATTTACTGTATTGGGCTAAAAGATTGAAAGTGAATTCTTTTTATAAATGTGAAAATATCTCCACAAAACGTTAAAAAAAAAAATTCCACGAAAAATTCAAAAACCACAGAAGACAAAATTTATTGTATTGTGTTCAAAGATTGAAACCAGATTTCCTTTACGAATGTAGAAAAATCGCCGCAAAACGCATAAAAAAGTAAAATTTGAAAAAATAATCGCGAAAAACTTTACAACATTACGCGAACAAAATTTATTACATTAGGTTAAAAATTGTAGCTGGATTCCTTTTACGAATGTCAAAAAATCGCCACGGAACGTGAAAAAGCGTTAAAATCGCTTAAAAAATTAAAATCATAGTACGGATTCGGAATAAACTTTATTGAAAAGAGAAAAAAAAATTACTCTATTGGGCTAAAAGTTTAAAACCGGATTATTTTTACGAATGTGAAAAAATCTCCACGAAACGTGAAAAAAAATCACATAAAAAAATTCACGAAAAATTAAAAAATCGCAGAGGACAAAATTAACGGTATTGTATTTAAAAACTGAAACCGGATTTATTTTACGAATGTTAGAAAAATCGCTTCAAAATGCGTAAAAACTTAAAAACCGTAGAGAACTAAATTTATTATATTGGGTTAAAAATATTGTAGCTGGATTCATTTTATGAATGTCGAAAAAATCGTCGCAAAGCGCGAAAGAACGCTAAACCCCGCATAACAAATTCACGAACGAATTCAAATTTACTATAACGAGTTCAGAATAAACATTATTGAAAGAAGCCAACATTTACTAATATTGGGCTAAAATAATTTGGGCTAAAAGGTTGTAATTGGATTCATGTTACAGATGTTAAAAACATCCACGAAACGCGAAAAAAAAAAAAAAAAACCCGCAAAAAGTCGCATGAAAAATTCACGATTAAAATCAGTGAGTACAAAATTGAGTACAAAATGTAATTGCAGAGTTCAAAATTTAGTAATGGGCTGAAAGATTAAAACTGGATTCCTTTTACGAATGTTTAAAAATCGCAGCAGAACGCGAAAAAAACAGCAAAATATCTCATAAAAAATTCATGAAAAATTTAAAAATCGCAGAGGACAAATTTTACAATAATGGGTTAAAAGGTTGAAACCAGATTCGCATCACAAATGTTAAAAAACTGCCACAAAACGCGGAAAAACACTAAAAATCACATAAAAAATTTAAGAAATATTTAGAAATTACTGAGGACAAAATTTACTATATCGGGCTGAAAAATTGAAACCAGATGTATTTTACGAATGTTTAAGAAAATCGCCGCGGTACGCTTAAAATTGAATAAAAAATTCGTGAAAAATCTAAAAATCGCAGGTCACAAAATTTGCTATATTGGACATAGATTAAAGTTGGATTCCGTTTACGGATGTAAAAAAAAATCGCCCCAAAACGCGTAAAATCGCATAATAAATTTTCAACAAATTTTCTCAAAAAATTTTCTCAAAAAATTTAAAAAATCGCAGAGTAGAAAATGTACTATATCGACTGAAAAAATAAAACCAGATTTCTCGTACGAATGTTCAAAAAATTGCCTCGGAAAGATAAAAAACGCTAAAAATCACATAAAAATTTCGCGAAAAAATAAAAAAAGGCAGAGGACAAATTTTACTATATTGTGTTAAAAATTGAAACTTAATTCCTAACAAAAATGTTAAGAAATTGTCGCAAAACGCGAAAAAACGCTAAAAATCACATAAACATTTCGCAAAAAATTCAAAAATGGCTGCACGACGAATGTTTAAGAAAAATAAACTTTTAGGTCTAGGGGGCTTTAAGATCGAAACTGATTTCCTTTTACCCAATGTGAAAAATTTCTGCGAGGACGTTTTTAACCAAGATACCACTGTATATACATGGGAATGTGTGCGTGCGCGCGTGTGTTTAATAAACATTTGTGCCCCCCCCCCCCCCCCCCCCCCAAAATTTTCGGTCACGCTACGCCTATGGAGATGAGTCCAAGATGATTGGCTAACAAATAATCCTAGAGATCATATTACAATTTACAATATCTCAGCTTTTGCCAAGGAGGCATTTTTGTCAGCTTTTAGCCCTAACATTGAATAAAGGGAGGAAAATATTTGTGTCCCATTCATCCCTGCTGTGGGGATGATTGGGACATACAGAAACTTTTTTTAATTTCATAATATATTTCTGTATAATAATAATCTTGAATAAATATTGTGCATAAGATGTAGTTAAATACTTAATCTATGACATGTGATATATAATATTTATAATAACTTAAATAAAATATATAAAATAAATATTTTCGTGAAAATGTCCCATTCATCCCCCATCTCCCCTATATATATATTTTCTTACTACTTTTGAAAAATAATTTCTTCTATACACCTATACTATGGACAGCTAAGCAGTCGATGTCATTCAATGGGCTTCCTAATTGCTCGGCAACTCCACGCCCTGGATATGTATTTACAAGAGAAATCTGCCACAAAGAAAAATCTTTTCAAATTATGGTATGGTAGAATATTAAATTAGTCGCCAGATCTGACACATAAGCAAAGGGTTATGTGTCAGATGTGTCCGTATGTATCAGAAAACTCTAATACATACGGATAGAAGTTTCTGAAAAAAAAAAAAATCTGCATACTTACGAAATTATCTCAAATATTATAAAAAAAATTCAAATTTTCAAGTTACCTTGAATGTTTAAATAGTTTTTCTTCTTCTTAAATGTTTGTTTATGGCTTTTTCTGAAGTATTATTTCTCGAGTTGCAGTAATAAATAAGTCATATTCAGAAAGCCCTAAAGATGCAAGTCTTTCTTTTAATTGTTCACGCCTCAGAATTAAACATCAGCGAAATAATTCTATTCTAAAGTCTTATTCATATTTATTTAATAATAATAAATAAATAAATAAATAAATAAATAATAATAATACATACATGTAAAAGAACTAATTTGAATTTTCTGTAAAACGCCCGTGGATGCGAATATGCGATGGAGAAAACGTTTCGTGATACTATTCCAAATTAAAGCCTTCTTGATAGTACTAGATTATATATTGTATTAACTGTTATTGTATACAGAAAATTTTCTATAATACATTATTTACAAGCACTTAAAATATCAACATATTTTATTGTCTATAATGTAAGAGCAGGTGCATATGTTTATACAGTTTTGGTTTATTACAAAGCAACATAACGTCGAATAATATGCAGTTAATATTGTGATGTTTAGATTTTAAAAACTTGGTTTAGTATTAAAGAAAAGCCTAAAAATTTATATTTTATGAAAGTTTCGTAATTTTTTTTATAAAGTGATAAACCTAAAAGAGTAGATTTTTTTTTATAAAATGTTTCATACAACAAATAACATTTCAGCCAAAAAATAACAAACAATATTTAGAAACTTTTCGAAAAATCAGTCGCTCAGTTTAGACCGTGTAGTATAACATCTAATCTAGTAGTCAAGTAATCCCGTAGTATAATATTTAATTTATGTATTACAAAACTTTTAACCCTTTGGGGACGAGCGACACGTATACGTGTCCCATAAGATGCCCAGAATCCTCGATTATTCCCACCAGTTATTTTTTATTGTAAGCTTTGCCTCATTAAATCATAGCTTTTCTGCAATTCAATTAGTAAAAAATTTCTGTTTTGAAAAATCGGTGGTAAAAGATTAAAAATTCTGTAAAGGAGGCTCGTCGCGAAGGGGTTAAATATTAAAAAGTGATGAAAAATAGCAAAATACTATTATTTCTTTTTATGTATAGCAATCGGATTAGACAAAAAGTAATATCATAGATAAAAACATACTGTTTTAGAATTATTTCTAACAATATATGCTTAAATAATAATAATAAAAATAATATAAATTGATTTTAAAGAAGAAATAATTGTTTTTCTTTGTATACTTGTCCTTCAAAAATAATACAGCTAGTGCATGTCCTTAAGAAAGCTAATTATAGTACTTATCCAGGTAATCATTCCAGGAACTTGCTTTAGAGGAATGCATAAAATGTTTCGAAGAAAACAGTTATGTATAACGTAAGCAGTTTAAGTAAATTACTAATTCCAGTACTTAATGATAGTTGCTGTTGCGAGATTAATTTACTCACATTATAGGGGTAAACTTTTTCTTAATCTACAGATTTATAAAAAAAAAAAAACGAACAACAAATTCTGAACGGAGCACAGAATAATTGGATTATGCAAAGCATAGAATTAATGATGTATTGTTTGTTATGCATCATTAGCAAACTTTTTCACTTGATAAAATAAGAACGGCTTAACTTCAAAAACCTGTAATTATCAGCTGCCAGTTTCTCTAATCTGGTAGATTTTCTAGGCTGTCGAAGATATAGAAATAAATGGAACACTTATATGTTATGAATAAATCTGCTCGATTGCTGATATTTCGAAATTTTCTTTGGATTTGTAGATAAGTTTTGTTTCATGTAGCCTGCTACTTAATGCTGCTCGTTTTAAGTCTTTAACCAATTTGTTTTGTGCGCATAAAAGCTCGTGAAATGCAAGTGATTTAACTTATTTGTAAAAAAGATGCAAAAGAATATTCTCCGTTTTATAGAAAAAAAATACTTGATAAGGTAGATTAGTGCTATGATCTTTACAGTACAGATAATTGGAATTATTTAAAATTTATTCATGTAATAGTAATTACAGCATTTGATTTACATTCTACAAAATACTATAAAAGTACTAACAAAGGATGTGAATTTTCACTTTGCTACACAGCGTACAATCACCAGAGCGAAAAATGTCCAGACCGGGGATGGAACCCGGATATCTTAGTATAGCGTACCAAATGCTTTACCATTTAAGCAATTGGGATGCTATACCAAGGTATCTGGGTTTGATCCCGGCTTGGACATTTTTCGCTCTGTTGGTTATACGCTGTGTAGCAAAGTGAAAATTCACATCCTTTCTTAGTATTAATTTCCGGCGTAGTTTCAGCCCTGCTGAAAATTTAATTAGATATACTATAAAAGTACTTTGTAAATTCGACAAACGTAAATTCATTTAACATTTCTTATAGAAAGGCTTTTAACACTTTGTATACCATATGTATTAAAATGTTTCCCTTGGGCTATTTTCTAATTTTAATGCTTCTTTATTCCTTATATCTTAAAAACTGTCTCACATCAAGACTTTCTTTTGCAATATAATTTTTATTGTTAGCTAGGTGAATCATAGATGAATCACTTGTACCTGTATGTTTATGTATGCAGGGTGTCCAAAAATGGCTAGTCTGTATTGAAAATCAAAAACTAAAAAACGGTAGAGTATATTGTGTTTAAGGAACTCGATACCCTTTGATTTTTTTTTTTTTAAATTTGAGTACTTTAGAATATATTCCTCACTTACTATATTATTAAAAGATTTTAGGAAGAAAAATGATTAATCAAGAAAAAAAATGCAATATTGTGGTAAAATTTAAAATATATACATATATATATATATATATATATATATATATTTTTTTTTTTTTTTTTAAGAAAAATTTAAAATCACACTGCTCCTACAATTTTGAATTTTGTGCAAAACTTTTTTACATACATTTCTTACAAGTTTGCTCTATAATTGTAAAAGACAGATTTTCAAATGTTGTATACATTTCAATAATGAACTTTTTGCCACAATAATGTAAATTAACTTCTACAGGGATACCAGAAGTGTCAATGCTCAGACGAGTTTAAAAGAAAAAGGATTTAGCGCAATTTAGTGCTAAATTAAAATGAAAAGAGGTTGAACATAATTTTTTTTTTTTACAAATTTAAAATGCTATTTCTTTCATAATATATTTATATAATACGGTAATGTGACGATGCTGAGTCGCGCTCATCCTCGATAAAGGAAAAGAAAAAAACATATTGCGGCCATGTTAGGCTTAAGCATTCCGATGCCGTATTATAAATCGAACAATTGTGTTATTTAAATCTACATTGTACCACATCTTTTCTTCATTTTCTCTAAAACCTTCAAAAACTAAACAATTATAATGTTTTAAGTTCTAAATTAAAAATAAGCAGATTAGCGATATAAACAAATGAACACCGTTGCCATTCAGAAACACAAGCTTCAAATGAAGAAACTATCATATGAACGACTCTTTGACGATTCATTAAAAAAATACGGCTAACATCCGATTCATCCGACTGTAGGGTTGCATTTTCAGCGTCACGTCTGAACTCTATGTTCAAGCCATGGTAATAGAATACCTCTATCTATTTATATCTCCTTGGTTCAAGCCCATTGCATTATATGTATTTTAATTTGTTCATAAGTATTATTTTTTTTTCTTTTCAGATTTCATGTGAAATTAGTGTTCCGCGTTTCTATGACATCGGTATAGATAGCTGCGATTAGTTCCCTCTTTAGGCCTGTTTAATTCCCAACTGTTAATTTTTTAACAAAATAAAAAAAAAATAAAAAAAAAAAAACCGCTCATTCTCGCATAAATTTGGTGGCGCCATCTACCTAACGTAAAATATAATATTTTAAGATGTAAAAATTGATGCAATTTTTTTTTCTTTTATCAAAAACAAAATTTTATGACAAATAAAATTTTACAGTGAAAGATCGAATGCTGCAAATTATGAATTTATTATTAGCATTTTTAAAAGCCTGTTCCTAACATTTTTCTTTCTTTGAGCAAATTTATTGTTTATAAATATGCCTGTGAAATTTTACCAAGATAAGTTTATGATGAGTTTACTTTTTTGGAATTGAATTTTGCATTAAGGATTCTTTTTGTGAAATAAAACTTTGAAGATGGTCTCTTTTCATTAAATTAAATTTTGCGAAAAGGCTCTTTTTATTATATAGAATTTTTTGAAGGACACTAATTTTTGCCTGGATATGAGGTGTGTTAATCCTTATATATAATTAAATTGCATTTTACTGCTTTTATTGGTAATAGTTCTAATTATTAATAAAATTGTTATAATAAAATTTGGGATTTTTTTTTTTTCTTTCTTTTTTTTTTTTAATAACCTATGCATATTTTAAGCTGAATTGAATATATTTCTGTGAATTATAGCCTACTGTTTAAAAAATGCAAAACTTTTTTTTTTTTTTAATTTAACCTATACATTTTTTAATGGCTACTAGCTGTCAACTTACGCAAAAGAAAATTAAGTAGATTTCTACAAAAAAAAAAAAAAAAAAAAAAAAAAAAAAAAAAAAAAAATCAGTTGATTAAGCTGTTTTCAAAAAAAGCCTTGATTCAAAGTAAATTTTTTTTTCACTTTTTAGAATTGAAAACTAGCATTAATATAGAAACAATATAGATTTTTATATTCCTAATTTTTTTAACTATTCTTAAATTTTTACGCACTTTAAGCAAAAATTCAGGTTCAAATTACAGTTAAAAGCATAGGAAGTATAATATATTTTTTTTTTCCTCTGGAAGTTGACTTTTGCAAACACAGTTTTTGAGGTGATTTTGATGACTTGCCACTATCGGAAGGATCGCGCATAACACAAGATAGTAAGATAACATTACAAAATCCCATATTGGATCTCCAATTAAAACACACGCAATATTTCATTTTATATCATCTGTTTAAATGAAATAATATGTCAGTAATATGACTTAACGTTCTAAACTTAAAATATCCCTTTTCCGTCATTTTTGACGGGTGGATATGCTAGTAATATACAATAAAGTAACCATTAAAAAAAAAAAAATTTTTTTTATAACATTTAAAGACTATAATTCTGAAGTCACACGAAGACACTAATGTTAAACCGCAAGCCAATGGCAGCGTTTTTTGCAAATTTTCTGTTTGCGTTTCAATATTTCATTTTTTTTTTCTTTTTGCATAGAATACCTGATTTCGATGTTTAATCCAAAAACTTTTTACTTTTTCCGATTTTTGTTGCATTTTTTTTTCTAGGGGGAGGAGGGGGGTATTTTAAATTTCAGAACCGGTTCTGTAATTGTGTTCACCCTTTGTTTTCATTCTGAAACAAACAAACAAAAAAAAAAAATCGAAATCCGTGAAACACTAACTGCATTAGCATTTGAATAAAAACTTTGCCCCATCTTCGTTCAAAATGTATATATATGTTATATAAAAAATTTAGTTCCTTCGCAAATCCTTCGCATTTATTTCGCATTAGTCCTTTAAATTAATCTAACTTCTGACATAGTCGGTATTTCCTTAATTCTTAATAATATTTATTCTTATTTAATGTCCTTTTAAAAGTATTAACCCGTATATTAATAATTATCTTATCCCAAATCTTAATCTAAAATTTTAAGTTCATTCGTAACTTTTATCCGCTCCCCAATCTATAAAATTCCGAGAGACGCTTTTCTCATTTCGAATGTTTTTAAAAGCCATTTTTTTTATTCCATACTCTGCTTTCGCGCGCTAGGTATTTTTCACCTCAAACTGAATGGGCGGCTAGGAGAGGAATTCTTTCGTGATAGAGCTTCTCCCTCGCGTCTCATTCGCTTGTCTGGAGCTCGCCTCTCACTCATTGGTTTGTGGGCTCGTGACGTCGTATTCTGTATCTCTACGCTCCGTGAACAAAACTCGCTTGCACGCTTTTTCAGAGGAGATTTTTGACGTGTTTGGAAGTGTAACCAAATGGTTATCTGGTGTTGTAGTTATGTAGAATTTTCATACAGCTCTTTAAGATAGTTTAAACGATGTAGTGAGCCATCGTGAAGCCTGAGGGCTATAAGTTTATACCACATACTGTGGGAACTGTTACCTGCATCGCTCTTGTTCATAAATAAACGATTTGTCTGGAAATTGGCTGGTCTTAATTGAAGAAACTCTTGTGGTATCCCATCCTTGCCTAAACTCCTTGCCATGATTATTGATTACAACTGCAATCATTCACCTTCTTGAACAAACTGCCATTTTTTCATGGAGTAAAAAACCATCTTCGTAAAAACACCACATGTATATATATAAATTTTATATAAAAAAATAAGTACTTTCAAATGTTGTTAATATAATTAAGATGGATGCATCGTTGTGACTTTCTTACAGAAAAGTCCTATTTTATTTATTAAAATATTATTTAAAGTATTTATGTAATTAAACTGTAATAAATCTATACTAGGGTGAAACCCCCAGTTATTGACACCTAGCCAGTAACTGACACTTGAGCAAAAATCTAATTCAAATAAGTATTTTGTTGTAATATTCTGCAAAGTAATGTCATCGAGTGGTAAATCAAACACTTATTTTTATTTCACAGTCAATTTATTCACCATTAGAGTGCCAAGGACATATTTAATGAGGAAGAAACTTCTGAAAATACAAAAAGTGCCATTTTGAAGCAACCATCTTATTTCTAAAATTAAGGAAGTGTTTTTCTAATATATTTGTAATGCAACCATCCTAAACTTTTTTCTTGAAGTTATACTTGTAGAATTTAGTTCAAAGATACATATATATATATATATATATATTTCTCTTACGTGGCGCGGAAATAGGGCTGAATTTCTACCTTATCGTTGGCAACAACCGTAGTTTCCAGAGCTCAGACCAATGAACAGACTAGATTGTGTTAGCTCCGCCTCCAATATGGCGGTCAGTGTCAGAGCAGTGAAACTCAAGTTAACAATTATTAAAAATAAAATAACATGTACGTAATCCAAAGCGTCTGAGATGATTCCTCATTTTAGTTATTAGTAATATTGTTAATTTCAAATAAATTTTCAACTCTTATTTAGAATTTACTTACGAATTTCACTCACACAAAAAATCGGAGATAATAAAAATATAAATTTGCTAGAATGTCTCTGCTGCCATCTGTTGCTGTCTTATTGAAGTAAAAATATATTTTTTTTTTTGCAGAAATGTATAATTAATTAGAATAGTAAAATGTCGAAGGAAATTTAAACAATCATTGATGATAAATTATCTACCTACCACGTAGTGTTTTTTTTTTTAAATGAATTTAAGCCGTGCTGTACAAATTTTGTCAACAATAATTTTTAATATATCTCTTCTATCGTTTCAAAAACAAAGGTAAGTATAAAATAGATTTAAATTTTTGTAATAGTGATTTGCACAATAAAGGATCCTTAAAGTGTAGTTACTGAGGATTTCACCCTATTTCACTTTATTAAAAAAAGTTAAAGGAAGAATCAATTTAATATTAATTATACTCTTTATTAATGAAAAAAAAAAAAAGATTTATTTTGCAGAAGATTTGATTTCTGAATGGTGATTAAGTCCTGATTTGGAAATTTGGCTAAATATTTGACAATTCTCCTGCGATAATTTTTATCCTCAAAAAATAGGCTGAAGATATACATTGGTTTTTAATCTTTAAAATATGGAACTATTAAAATTCATATGAAATTTACTATCGTTATTCATGTAATAACTCATTTTCTTTCTTTCTTTCAATGTCATCTCAAAAAGCAAATACATTCAATTATTTTTAAAGAAAGATCGAATTGAAAAGTTTTTCTAATCTATATGTCAATAACATTGGAATTAACTATTCGAATCCAACCTTTTGATAATTCGCTGACCAAAAATTTAAATCAAAGAAAGCAAACTTTTTAAGCATACTTCAATTATACCTTTTTTAAACGATAATTTTCTGAATACTACGAAAATTAAATTATTGAAATTTTTATAAAATATTTGTATAATTTTTTGCCTGTTAGATGTACTCCGAGTGGAATAAAGTGGTAAAATGAGATGGGAAAACGTTTTACTAAAACTGAATTTTTATTATCAAGCTTCGATCATCATTTATTTGATAGTCATAGTGTTCAAATAATTTTTTTAAGATAACGAAAATTTTGAGGACAAATAAAATTATTAAAAGTTAGTGAAATGTATATTTTTTTCTTTACTATACACATTTACTTTTGATAACTTGATATTATAAAACTCAAGGAATATCATATTATGTGTAATCTTTGTACATTCTGTAGAATATTTTACTTTTTTGGTACATGTTACTTTTTTAAAGATTTTTTTTTTATGTTTTAGAAGTTTTACATATTTGAACACACTACATATGTATGTTTAATGCAAACTGATATTTTATGATTTTAAAAATATTTTTTAATTAGGTATTACTTATTTTTTTTTAATGAACAGAGATATAATTGAATATCTCCTTTACGTGTAGCAACTAATTTCCTGTATTATTATGTTCATTTATTTTGAATGCGATAAATGTATCTTCCATTCAATAATGTATTTTTTCTCTGAAAAACGTTTATATGTGAATTAATTTTTTTTTTTTTTTTTTTTTTTGTATTAAAAAAAAAAAACAAAAAAAAACACGAAAAATACGCATATTACGTGGACCACATTGAAACACATTTACTTTGAATACATGTTAGTCAAAGTATCAAAAGTAAATGTGGATCAAAAGTACCGTATATTCTGATGTATGACGCGTGCTTTTGATGAAATTTGTAACGATATCTCATCATTTTCAGTCCCAGCTATATGGAAATGCATTTTAAATGAACTTTTATTTAGTTGAACATGAGTTTCCAGTTACATCGCTGATTCATACAGGGCGCCACCTGGCTTATTTTGAATATATTGTTGTTTTTTCCGTTATTTAAGCATCGTGTCAGTTGAACATTGAAATCAATCATGTAACAAATTTTAATTTTTGCTGTTCATATTTATGAAGTTTTTTTCTCCTGATGATTGTTATAAAGATTAACCGAAACGTCGAGGTTTATTTATATATGTAGTTTAAAATAACTCATATTTATTAAACAAATTTTACGTTGGAAGCAAATGTTTGATGAGTATTTATATGTGCAACGTAAAGTCCTTATTAATTAATTAAAAAAAATCACGTTGTTAAAAAAATTATGTTTAATAACAGAGAACTCTATTTTAATGAACAGGAAAAGAAGACGTGATTCGTTGAATGAACCAGAATGCGCTTCCGAATGCTTTGTGAGAATTCAGGAAGACAGACTTGGCAGTATCATTGAGGGGGTCGAGGCAAGAAAGTGCCAAGCCACATTTTTGGTGAAATAAGTCTAACACTGTAATCTGTTGCTTAATATTGCAAATTATAATATCTTACATATAATTTGTTTATAATGTCACTTTTGAGTGGGGGGGGGGGTCGAGGCAAGAAAGTGCCAAGCCACATTTTGGTGAAAGAAATCTAACACTGTAATCTGTTGCTTAATATTGTAAATTACAATATCCTACATATAATTTGTTTCCAATGTCACTTGGTGGCAGCATATGTGACAGGTTTCGTTTATGCCCCCAGTAAAAATAGCTAATTTATACTGGTCGCGTATAGGTAAAGAGGCCAATGAAAATCTGCAGACTATTACTGACATCGACTATCAGTCCTTTCATACGTTAGTTCTCCTGGCCATGAATAAACACAGTTTCTCTAGGGTCATGCCAGCGAAGTGCCTTCCAGCTTGGTGGACGGCAAGGTGCAGCAACCTGTGCAATCAGAAGCAATTCCTCCTTAAAAGAGCCCGTCACCTGGTGTCTACGGAATACTGGGTTAAGTACAAACGGACTGCGGCAAAGCTCCGTCAGGTGGTGAGAATGGCGAAGCGTAGTTTCTGGGATGCGGAGTGCCGCAAAGCGAATGACCCGCATATTTTATTCAAGATTTTCCGCAAAATCAGAAATCGCTCAAGCCCGTCTCCAGAGTCACATTTTTGTATCCAT
Source organism: Maratus michaelseni (assembly GCA_963931845.1). Classification (NCBI taxonomy): domain Eukaryota; kingdom Metazoa; phylum Arthropoda; class Arachnida; order Araneae; family Salticidae; genus Maratus; species Maratus michaelseni. The sequence continues at coordinate 154,967,945 of OZ007595.1, read as the reverse complement.
ATTGCCAATTCCTTCAACTCTGATGCAGCGGCGCATGCCGAAGCCTTTGCCAACCAGTTTAGTCAGGAATGTGACCATCAACCCCTCCCATTCACCTATGGTAATGAAGTAAACAGCCAGCTTAACTCTCCTTTTACTATGCAAGAATTGAAAGATGCCATCAATCGGACAAGAATTACCACTCCGGGTGAGGATAAAGTGAGCGCTGCCTTTTTTAAGACCTTAAATGACCACTCTCTCCAATGTCTGCTGCAGATTTTTAACAACAGCTGGATCTCAGGTGATATCCCGGATGCTTGGTCCTCTGCGATTATCCTTCCTATCTTAAAGCCTGGTAAACCTAAATCCCATGTTTCCTCCTACCGTCCGATTGCTTTGACCTCTGTTATGTGGAAAATCTGTGAGAGATTTACGATAAATACGTCGATCGCTGGCTGCTCACGAACAGGTCAGTTTGGCTATAGAATCCAACAGGTCAACTCTATTTTTTCAGCGGAGGCTCTGGCGATGGGCACGGCTTTGGATGAGCTGGTATCAGTGTCGCTTCCAGTTGTAATTCTCACTGATAGCTTGTCGGTTTTATCAGCGCTCCAATCTACGCACTTGAAGTCACATAAGGTTGTTATATGGCTCTATAATAAAATTCTTCGGGTCTCAGCCCATATTCCGAAACTCTTCTTGTACTGGGTTCCGGGGCACCAGGGGATCCCCTTAAATGAAAAAGCAGACAACCTGGCCAAGAGTGTATCTGATTTTGACACCATGATCGAATGGATCTCTCCAGAGGATTTAATCTGCGCTCAAAAGAAAAAGATTAAGAGTCAGTTTGGGCTCACCTATAGCTCCTGCAAGTATCTGTACTCGCAAGGGAATATTCCCAGTGCTAAGCAGACGTTCCGTTGGTCTCGCAATAGACAGGAGGATGTTTTTATTTCAAGGTTTCTGTGTGGTATGCTGATAACCCCCGCGATGTTGGCTCGTTTTAATCTGGTAGCGGACGGCAGTTGCCGCACTTGTGGAGTAGCTGACTCCTTGGAGCATATTTTGTTTCGGTGTACTAAATATCAGTCCCAGCGTAGTTGTTGTTGGAATAGTGATACCTTGAATAGTGGGTCTTTTCGTTCGATGGTGTGCTTTATTAACGATTTCTGTTCTTCGAAAGAGTTTCGCGCTGCTACTCTGAACTTTTTCCATAGTATTGATCGCTTTTAAGTGGGTGTTTTGTTCGTTGTGTTGGTTGTTTCTTGTGTACTAAATATCAGTCCCAGCGTAGTTGTTGTTAGAATAGTGATTCTTTGAATAGTGGGTCTTTTCGCTCGATGGTGTGCTTTCTTAACGATTTCTGGTCTTCGAAAGAGTTTCGCGCTGCTACTCTGAACATTTTCCATAGTATTGATCGCTTTTAAGTGGGTGTTTTGTTCGTTGTGTTGGTTGTTTCTTGTGTACTAAATATCAGTTCCAGCGTAGTTGTTGTTAGAATAGTGATTCTTTGAATAGTGGGTCTTTTCGCTCGATGGTGTGCTTTATTAACGATTTCTGGTCTTCGAAAGAGTTTCGCGCAGCTACTCTGAACTTTTTTCATAGTATTGATCGTCCTTAAGTGGGTGTTTTGTTCGCTGTGTTGGTTGTTTCTTGTTTTTGGATAATTAGAGACAACAGTCAAGTAGCTATAGGTCTCATGCCCCCCCCCCCCCCCTTCAAGTTCAAGTTCTTCAAGTAGCTAATTTACAAAAAAAAAAAAAACGTAATAATAATATCATTAAAGTAATGCCATATTGTTACTTAGAATATCTCAAATGTTACTAAGACATTGGCGAAAAAAATTTAGGTTATATATCTTGATTTGAGTATGTGATCAAATTTTCAAATTGAAATATCTCAGAAGTTCAAAAATGTGGCTTGGCACTCTCTTGCCCCGACCCTCTCATATGTCCACGCTTAACATTTGTTCATTTTTTTCTTTATGTCCGTACTGTTTAATTTTGTTATACACTTTTTAGTATTTTCATGCTATTTGTTACATGTCAGTTATAATAAATTATGTGCACTCATTTCCAAAATATAATACCTACCATTCGTCTTCTAATAAAACATTTCAGAAGTAGAAACCATTCCTGTTTAATTTTAGGTGTAAGCCGTGAAAGCGTACATTATAGTTTTTCATTAATTTTTAAGTATTTTCCCTGAATTAGAAAGGGTGATAAACTTGTATACACCCGTCTTGATTTAATAGTTAAGCATATTTTATTTAATAAAGATAAGTTTTTAATTCGCATACGTAAAACTTTTCTGAGATATTTGCATCGAGTTTCATATCCTATCCTAAAAACGGTTGTCATTATAAAACAAAACTAAGTGAGTTTATATCCTCCGTTATAATATTATTAAGGAAAATAACTATAAATCTTGATAAAATAAGTTAAGTATAAAATAGTGAAAAGATTATGCGACCACCTTTATAAATTTTAAAAGAAGTGAAAGATGAGTTATGGATAATAGTAAGTTTCATATCCTATCCTAAAAACGGTTGTCATTATGAAACAAAACTAAGCGTGTTTGTATCCTCCGTTATAATATTATTAAGGAAAATATCTTTAAATCCTGATAAAATAAGTATAAAATAGGGAAAGAACTACGCGACCACCTTTATAAATTTTTAAAGAAGTGAAAGATGAAATATGGATAATAGTATAATTTTATTTTGGATTAAAACTTTTTTTTTTATTTTTTTTTTACGCTCAAGAAGTAATGTTTTCCGTAGAATGATTCTCTGTAAAATGTACTTTTATGAAACTCCTTTTCTGGTATCACGTACAGCGGACAAAACAAAACAAAAAAAAAGATACGAACGTCATAATTTTTGTTCTAAAGAGTCATAAAATAAAGCTATTTGAACCGAACTTTCATTTTTTTGTTTGTGAAAAGTATATTTCGATAAATTTAAATTTTACAAATTTTATTCTTCAACCTATTCGGACAGAATATTTACGAATTTTGCATTTATTCAATTTCTGTCGAAAACTTTATTTAAAATAATGAATAAAAACTTTATTTAGAATACTTAATTGCCTCAAGATTTTTCCTCTTCTATTAGTGAGATTCGGAATATCGAAGTTCGATTATATATCTCACAGTTTCGTGCTAGTTCAATAAGATTAACTATAATATACATAGAGTTGAACGTTTGTTAGTGTTAATAATTACTTATCTTAAAAAAAAAAAAAAAAAAATCACTTTCAAAATATTATTTTATTATAGAACAACCTTAGTATCGACTTTATTACCAGAAACATTTTATTGATTTTTCTTTAATGAAGTATAATATCGCACCTCAACCGCATATTTTAAAAAATAATAGTTTCATTCAAGCCGAAATCAGAACCTCAATGCGTCCTGATTTAATTTAACAAAATTATGAGTTGAAAAAGTGTTTATAAAGCTGGAGAGTTTATTAACTCTTTCTTTTGATATTGCAGAAAAAAACGATCGCGGCATTTTTTTTCTTAAACATTAAAACATTGTTTTTTTAAAAATATAATTTTAAGTTTGCTCTGTTTTTAGGACCAGACTGATCCCATTTTATAGAAGAAGCCAGATTTTTGTTTGGCGAATAATACCTAAACATTACTGCATTAAATAATGCTACATATCAATGGTAAGAAAATCGTGCGGCGCGCTTACTCTGACCTATTTGGCCACATTTGTCACATGGGCATTAGAGCTTTATAGGTGCGTTCATAATTATATAAATACGTAGCACCTATAGTCGTCGTCTAGTCCGTCCGTCTGTCTGTCTGTCCGCACATAACAGCGCAAAAACTACCCAACCGAATGGTTTGAAATGTAATATACATAATCGTTTCAGAATTTTGTTGATTCATTTAAAATTTTATGAAAATCGAATCAGGACTGAAAAAGATATTAATAAAAGTTTTCTTTATTCTATTACATCACATCACACGTAATCTATATAATAAAAGCACAAGTCATGTGACTGAGGAAAACAAATACGGGCTAACCACATCTTTTTCCATATGCCAAGCGGCCATTTTTATTCAGAGTTATTCTTTCGAATAAAATTGCGTAAAAGTTACATTTTTAGAAAGATCGTTCAAAAAAATTGTTTGCTTGAGAGATGAGTTAAATGTATAGATTGGGAGATAACTTCAGTGAAAATTAGGTTAACAGCCGAATAGCTCAATCCATTAAAGCAAATAAACAAAAAAATCATTAATCGTGAGTCATAGAAATATTAACCATGGAGGTAATCATTCGCAAAGCAAGATCTCCATGGTGAATTTACAGCTCTGTCTGGTGTCGAAAAAAAAATTCGCATCTGTAAACATGACATCATACGTAATAAGAAAAAAAAAATGCATCCTCATTTCGTTCATAGCAGACGATGTAATTAATTTCACTGAAATAATAACGATGATTTTTTACATTGTAAAACTAGTTACAGCACGAAACGAACGCACCTCATTTGTCACATTTAACGTACAATTTCCAACTTGTTGATTTTATGTCAAAAACGTGTTCTAAAGAAGATCATTTTACCGTCTCCTGCTTTTCAGTTTATTCATGTGGTAGGGTGAAACTTTTGATATTCCCAATCTGGGATTCGAACCTGGAGTTCCATTACCTGAGTTATATTCTGTTGGTCTGGTTTACATGGTAGACCAGATGTCAACAAGATTGTCTGAACGAAATATGGCTCCGGTTGTCGGCCCAGGTAGCTCAATCGGTAGAGCATTGGCAATTTAAGTCAAAGATTCTGGGTTCGAATGCAGGTTTGGTCATTTTTTTCGCTCAGTTGGGAAAAAACAATTCGTATGATATATTTAGCAATCAGTATGATTGAGAAAAAGTAATAGTGTGTCTAAATATAACCGCTAGAGGGGTCTTCAAATTTTGTGAAACTGCAATATCCGGTTTTCACCCTATACAACCCTATATAAACCACCCTACCACCCTATACAACTTTCAATCCTATTTCCCCCTAAATAAATATGTAACTTATAAAAATAATATAAATGAAAATTAGGTATTTTTTTCTAATTTTGCGAAGGAGTTATGTAAACACTAAACTTTCTTTTTATATAGCTCTTAAGTGGAAATGAATCTTTACGAAATTAAATTATGCACTATTATTTAACTTACTTCAGATTGTCGTGCTTTTAATAAAGTTTAAATAGATGAGAATAATTTAAAACGAACTTGCCGTCATTTCCGAAGGTGTAAAAAACAAAAATAAATAAAAACATAAAACAATCTTCATAAAAAGAGCACCTCCTTCAGAGAAAAAATGTGGAAGTTTATTTTGCACTGGAGAAGTGGCTTGTTTTGTGCAGCATTCACACATCAGTGATATTTTTTATAATGATACCAGTCTTTCAAGAGTACGATAATTATTTATGGAGACATAAAATATAATACGATGGTTGCTCTATAATATATTTGTATTAAAAATTCTAAACTTTAAATGCAAACATATTGCCATTATTTTGTTCTTAAAATTCAAAGCAAAGTTTTCTATTTATTTATATTATTTGTTTGTTTTTACATAAATATAATAACATAAAATTAAATCTCCAGTATTATTAAATCTCCAGGTTTATATTATTTAATGTTTCAGTATTGGTAATAAGAAAAGATTCGAGCTATATCTTGCACAATTTCGTAAATATCACGCGCAGAAATTTACAAAACGATAAAGAAAAGGAAGCCTACATTTTTTAACAATAAAACGAAAAAAATTCTAGAGCAATAATTGCAGTTTACTTTATATCATGACTAATATTTATACACTCGAAAGACTGGTGTCAAGTTCTTGTTTTTTAACCTTTAAAAAAGTATATTTGGAGTTTTTAATATAAAAAGATCACAAAAACCATGATATAAATAGCTTCAAAAGAAATTCTTCATGAAATGTAAAAAAAAAAAGATAAATGTTTCTTAATCTAGGAAACTATAACCACAAACGCAAATCTACAATAATCTTTTCCAAGTTACCCATGATTCCAAAAAGCGTTCTGTGTTTTTAGAAACATCAGAAAACAATATATTTTTGAGATATAAAGGAGCATTTTAAAAAAATAGTTCCTTTTTCTACCACTGATTTTCGGAAATGCTTCTGAGTAGCTTTTATAGTCTATTAAGTAGTTTTCTCAACTCGGTATGTAGGTTATCCAAATGCTATTAATTTTCAAGTAAACATTTTCATGTTTAACAAACCTGTTAAATTAACAGGCTTAACATTAACAATAAAACTAATATTGTTATACAAGAGATACCCCCCCCCTCCCCTCCTTACATTTGAAAGAATTAGGAAGTAAAAAAAAGCATTGAGAGATGTAAACATAAAAACCTTTTCTGATTCTGATTAAACTGATCATTGTATGATATTTTGGTTTTAAAAGTTTTTTCATTTATTTTATCTTTATTAATAGAAGAAACTTGTTTGTCTGTCTGTGTTCTATGCGTGTGCGATAACTAGTCAAATCTACCGCGCGTAGAAATATGAAAATTCTAGGGGGCTCAACCCTCTACTCGCTAACGCTCGCCAATCCCCGTGAATTGCAAAGCAAATCACATTGAGACCGCCACGCGGTCCCAGTTCGCTTCGCTCGCTGGACCCTTTTTATTTTTGCAGTAATTCTAGCCGGAATAAGGACTACCATAAATCATTGACAATTTTTTTAATGTAAAAAATAATAATTGAAAACTTCGTTGAAAACACAATTAAAAATGCATTTAGTTGGTGCTACCAATGGGCATAAATGATTTAAATACCACGAAAAAAGGATCTTGGAAACACAATTAGTTTAAAACTCACTGCCCCTACAATAGTGTACAGCAGACTTGTATAAAACCAAAAACTTTCTGTGCACATAAATATTGGGTAAAAAACTTTCTGCAAATTAATTTAATGTTTAATAAAATTACGTGTTATATTATTTTGACGATATGAACTATAAACAGAAGTTTAAAATAATTACCATTTAAATTTAAAATTAATATTAATTAAAGAATAATTATTTAGGTTAAAAAAAGCAATAAAGCTAAAAATCCGTGATAGCAAGAGCTGAATTCTTATCAAATACTTTGCCAATGCGTTTAGAAACAGCCCAATCTTTAATATTTCCTAAAGCGTCTGTAATCTGTCACAACAAAGTTTTGCATCTTTAAACTTTGAATTGTGCGCAAACAATTGTACATTTAAATTGTACATAATTTTATGTACAATTTAAATGTACAATTGGTATCTTAAAAAAAAAAAAAATAAATAACAATAAAAAAAAAAAAAATACGGAAACAAAAATTACGTTTTTTTTTTTTTTTAAATATTATTTTTCTGCAAAGTTCGAATTTTGCAGAAATCTTTCTGCGCATGGCGTGCGTCTATATTATACAACTCTATTGTACAGCACTGCTGAAATTCATTAAAAAAAAAAAAAAAAACACTAAGTGATAGGAAGATAGTTTATCGATATCATCAATCATTATTTAAATTTCGTTCGACGTTTTACTGTTCTAATTGATTATAGATTTTTGCAAAAGAAATTACGTAGGCTACGGAAATTATTTTTTACTTCATCAAGACAGCAACAGATGGCGGCAGGTGCAATCTAGACAGTTGATATTTTTATTTTCTCCGACTTTCATGTGAGTGAAATTTGTAAATAAATTCTAAATAAAAGTTGAGAATTCAATTGAAATTAACGATATTACTCATAAATTAAAATGAGGAATCATCTCAAACGCTTTGGATTACACACATGTTATTTTATTTTTAATAATTGCTAGTTTGAATTTCACTGCTCTGCTCTTACACTGGCCGCCATATTGAATATTCTGGAAACTACGGTTGTTGCCAAACTATAAGCTAGAAATTCAGCCTTATTTCCGCACCACATAAGAGAAATATATATATTGATTGTTACTATTGCATGTATGAAATTACGCGGCTGAAAATGTTTATTTAAGAATTGATAAGCATTCTAAAAATAGATATTCCGTTTGAAAAAAATGATTAATACACTATAAAAACTACTCGGAAACGTTTCCAAAAATCTGATTTTATAAATGCTTCTTTAAATCTAAAAAATATATTGATTTCTTAGGTTTCTAAAGATATAAAACACTTTTCGGAATCATGAGTAACTTGGAAAAGGTTATTGTATATTTTCGTTCGTTGTTATATTATATTTTCGTAGATTAAGAAGCATTTTTTTTTTTTTTTTTTACAGTGTATACTTTTAAAAAGTTTAATTCGAAAACCTTACTATTAATTAAGGTTTTTGCTTCTACTTTTTGGAAATACATTAAGAAAAATCTCATAAACTATCTTTGACTTTATCAGCTAGAAACATGTTACAACCATTGACACAACATTAGATTTCTTCTGGGTACACTGTAAAAAAAAAGGGTCGATCTACTAAAAAAAGTTTAGTTTTTCAAACTGATTTTTGGAAATTACCAAAATTTTTTTTAGTATATTTGTATTCCACAGATTTTTTTAGTAACCGGTACTAAAAATCGGAATCATTGCTAGCTGTTTTCTAGTAATGTTGCTAGCTGTTTTCTAGTAATTCTTACCGATTTTCTTGTAACTGAGTAAGATTACAAAACATTTTTTAGTCTTTTAGTACCGACTTTTAGTACCGGTTACTAAAAAAATCTGTGGAATACAAATATACTAAAAATTTTTTAGTAACCTGAGAATTTTTTTTTTACAGTGTAAGACCTTCTAACAAGGAAGGTCTCCATAAGCGCATACTCAGAAATTTTTGAAAAAATTACAGAATGTTCTTCTGATGAGGATACATACGTTTATAAAAAAAATTTCTGCGGAACTTCTATATAACGTCTATAAAAAATTATGAAAATTTTGTTTATTTGGCGATTTATCACCGGTTGGCGACGGAATGAAAAAAAAAATACGCTTTTATGACAAATAGTCTTTAACCCGTTAACGCCCAACTGTTTTTACACTTCTTTTAATTCTTCGACACCAGTTTTTCCCATGTAGTAATTCTGAGTTATTTAATGACTCAAAATTTGAGGTTAGATAATGAGAAAATTTCCGTACTAAAATACTGGTATTGAATTTAAAACTTTTGTTCGGTTGTAGGTGATCTAGAAATAGATCGCTAGGCGGTAATGGGTTAAGGAAAAACGTTTTCATGCTGAACTTGTTTATGTAAATTTAACTTACATAATAAATAAATTTTTATAACTACAATTTTGTGTACACACTTATATGTACATATAATGAAATTTAATGATTGTATTTCACGATTTAAAACAAAATTTAAATCGATTAAAATTGTTTCAAGCTCAAAAATAAGCTCGATTCTGAACATTGTCAATTCAAAAAAAAAGTATCGTTGCTATGGAAACAACGACTTCTTCGATATAGAAATGCATAACAAATCCGTTTGTCATCGGGCTTTTGATTTTAAAATACATTTAAAAATTACTTGTATAACCGGTGAAGCCGTTTAAATTAGAAAAAAATGTGGAATGGAGTATAAGAAAATAGCAAAATTCAATCGGTAAGAGAAAAAAACGTGAGTGATTTATTTAATCTGATTTAACCCTTTCAGGGGCAAGCACTCGTGCTCCTGTAGCGTTGAATTCCCACCGGAATTTAGGAAAGAATTTAGTTCAAAATAAGAAAAAGCAATTTTTCTGCTATTTCTTGTCAAAGTTTAAAAAGTGAAATTTAATTAAATGTTTCTGGTTTGAATCGGATTAAAATTAGGTGGTATATAATATATACCCCCCCCCCTCAAAGGGTTAAAGAATATTTTTAATTAATATTACTGCAAATGTACAGAGAGTTGAAAATGCTGAACGCAAAATGCAAACGATTCTGAACAAGATGGTAATCACGAGTCCTAGGATTAATCCATTCGTATATTTTTTTAAGCTGATGACAATTTTACGCTTTCAAATTTTACAAAAGTCTCATAGGTCTCATAACAAGAATTCCTTCAAGCTCTTCGTTTACTTTAATATGCCGTACAGCTTACACATTCATATATTTTTTAAATTTCGATTGTTAACTAAAATTGAAAATAAACATTTGCAACTTAAAAACAAAAAACAAAAACAAACAGCTTTAATAATTCAATAATAAACATAACTTAAATGTCAGCTTCGCTATAACATAAAATAGATATTTGCAGCTTCCAAAACATACACCATATTTTTTTAGTGATAAAATTAAATAACTGCAGCATGAATCAACTTATATATATTATACAAAAAATAATAAACTATTTCATCGTTTAAGTTTAAATTCATTAAGTATTGCGCATTCAAATAATCATTTTACATGCAGTTTCAAAATCCATTAAAATCGTTTGCGTTTGGCGAGGAAAAAATGTTGCTAGCCAAATCGCGTCTTTTTGCGCCAAATACTCGAACGTATTTAATTTTTTTGCAGTTTTTCTACTGGGATTCCGCAGCTAAATTTCACTGTTCTTTTATTACATACATGAGTAGCTTCATTAGCATTTTTTTCAAAATTTTCTGAGTATGCGCTTTAAGGAGACCTTCCTTGTAAGAGCCATTTAGTCATTCACTTGTTAAGGTTAATAAAATACTTAAAAATTCATAAATTGCTATATGGGCTTATTCTGTTTTTTTTTAACGATCATAGGTCTAAAGGCTTATGGACATTTAACACACTTCATTTTAATGATAATCTTGGTGCTATTTAATCGTAGAAATCTTCGATTATATAAGGCGGAGATAAAGCACTACTTCCAAATGGTAACCTACGTCCTGATTTTCTAGAATTAAATAAGGTGAAGCATAGTGGTTCAGTTTCAATATTTAGCCCGAAATTATAAAATTTTGGCATTAATTTTTTTTGTAATTATTATTTGTGTTTTTGTTAAAGGGAATTAAAGAATATAGACACTTACAAATGCATTGAAAATTTTCAAAACATAATGCCCACAATGCCCATTTAATAAAGATCAATGAAAACTTTGAAATTGAACCAAAGTCGGGTCCTGAACTTTACGTAATAGTGAATAAGCTCAAAGCTGTCGTCCGATTTATTAAGCGCCCAGGCCCACCTGTATCCGCTGGTCGCTGTTTTAAACTTATTGAACTTAGCTTATGAATTTTTCCATTCGCATCTTCCATGATCGGGCCTACTACTGTTCCGTTTACTGTGTAAAGAAAGGGAACTCTGAGGGCGTGCGCCGTCTGTTCCGCTAGTAGCGGAGGTCATAATAATATGGAAACCAATCTAGTAGATTGTGTAGATAGATAGATATGGTAGATTTTATGAAATGAATCCCGTGTAAATGTTTGGTTGATTTCTTGATAGAAGAACATGAGAATGCTTTTATAACGATGTATCGTATTTTTTTATGACATAAACTGTTAGAAATTCTGTATAAAAAATATGAGACACGTCTTCATTTACTAAAAGAAGTATTTTGTTTTAAAGTTTGATAAGCTTATTTTTATCCCATACTTAAAAACTCTTACATAAAAGTTTCTTTCATAATACTTCAGCAGAAAAAACAAGTTTTTTTTTTCATCAAAATATATAGGCTAAGATTTGAATTACGCAAACACCATTTGAAACAATTTTACCTTCACTTTTCTGCCATTACTTTAAACCCTATTTAAGGAAAATTACGTTTGTTATATTTCAGTATATTCTATCAAACCTGTTAATATTTTATATCTAAAGGCTTTAAACTTGCACTTATATTATTCGCGTTTTCTTTTTCTTGGGTCGTAATGATATTTTTGACTCCATAAAACCTGAGATTTATAATGCTCCAAGGCAACGTTGCAATCTACAATTTTTTATTCAAAGAATACGAAAAAACCTTTTGAAGAAACACGAAAGTTTTGGGAATAAAAAGCTAACTTCAACGTAGCATATAAAAAAGTTTAAATCATGATGGGATAAGTTAATGCTATTTAAGTAGCTTAGGGAATAATATAGTGATTGTAGTCGTTAAAAGGTAATAAGAGGATTTTATTTTTTAGTGTATTTATTTTGTATATACAAATAAATCAATGTTAGTAATTTCTAAATATTATTATTTTTTGATTTCGGAATTAATGAAAAGTTCATCAAAACATTTTTTTTTTAACATTTCCATTTTTGATAGTTTTGCTGTGTTTACCCCCTTCGATTCCAATGTATTCACTAGTGCATACATGCTCCGTATTCCATGTGGGAGAGAAGAATTCAGTAAAGTTAAAAATATAAAGAATATTTATGTAAACCAGACTTATTTTTCAAAATACAGTCTGAAAAAAGTATCACCCTTTAAAAAAGAAATAGACTGTCTTATTCAGAGATTTATTTAATCGTAATGAAACACTTCATCTTAAAAATCTTCTGAATTTACAAAACTAATTTAAGCATGCAGATTTAACAGAAAACTTTTAAACAAGATAACTTTAATGGCATTGTTCTATTAGTCTTAGATGAAAGTTCATAATATCAAGTACCATATAATTGAGGGGGTCGGGGCAAGAAAGTGTCAAGCCACATTTTTGGTGAAATAAATCCAACACTGTAATCTGTTGATTAATATTGTAAATTATAATATCCGACATATATATTTTTTTCTAATGTCACTTGGTGGCTGCATATGAGACAGGTTTCGTTTTTGGCCCAGATGTTTATGCCCCCAATGAAGATAGCTAATTTACAAAATAAATAAATAAAAAAAAACTTAATAGCAATATCATTAAAGTAATGCCATATTGTTACTCAGAAGATCTCAAATGTTGCTAAAGACATTGACGGAAAAACTTTAGGTTATATATCTTGATTTGCTAAAATTTTCAAATTGAAATATCTCAGAAGTTCAAAAATGTGGCTTGGCTCTCTCTTGCTCCGACCCCCTCAATTAGAGGTTGACATATAAATGCATTTTAAGGGCTGAAACAAAGATGAAAATGATCTAGACACATTAAAAGAAAATTGTATGCTTCAACGACATATGTAGACGTTTGAAGTGAATATTTCTGTAGCAGACGACTTTCTTTATTAACAGTTGGCACATCCTATGTTGTATAAAACTTCAAAGTATACACAATTCATCCAGATTCCATTGAACAGCTCACTGTAAGTTCACAGCGTGACAGTGTGATGTAACCGATTTTCAGCATCGGCACAAGTAGGGCTACTATAATACAGGCTGAATCATCAACCATTTTGTTGCCCACTTAGACCAATCAGCGATTGTTGCCCACGTGGCGGCGTGGCCAATCGTTCTTCTTCTTCGGGTAATTAAATGGCGGCATGGCCAAATGTTCTTCTTCTTCGGGCAATTAAATGGCGGCGTGACCAATCGTTCTTCTTCTTCGGGCAATTAAATAGAGGCTTGGCAAATCGTTCTTCTTTTTCGGGAAATTAAATGGCGGCGTGGACAAACGTTCTTCCTTTTCGGGCAATTAAATGGCAGCGTGAGTCAGCTCGGATTGTAGGAGCCTTAGACACAAGCTGGTTTCCGAAAATGAAATTCCTGGTGCATAAAATGTTTCAGCACTCTTAATTGAGAAGTGGAAGTTTATAAGAAATGTAAGTACCTGCCAATACTCAGAAGAAAATAAAGTGTGCAGCGAAAAGACTAGATGGTGCAAAGGTCAGCAAAGCCTGCTCTTCTTGAGAAAAAACTGTCTGACTAAATTAACGCACAGGAATTTCAAAGCAACGAAATTTAAATGCCAGAGTAATTTAAAACTTAATTCTATTGTTCTTTATGCATATGGAGGAAAACAGGTGTAAAAAGCATTTGATATAGGAGAGTTTAACAACGTAGAGTTGAACAAAGTAGATGGTTGAGCAATATACGCGAGGTCAAACTGGTCCATTTTTTGAATATCGCTATTTCCAAACAATAATCTGTATGATAGATTTTTATGACATTTCAATAGAAATATACCATGCCGTATGTAGAATTAAAAAAGATATGTAGAATAGATAATGTAGAATTAAAAAAAGATATAAAATCCCTTTATATTTTAATTCTACATTAAAAAATATGAAGAGCGAAGAATAAAATGTCATATCATACACTGTTAAAATTTTGCAGCAAACTGTCCAGTCATTTGACCGTTTTTATAGAAAATGTTTACATAACCGTAATTTAACTCTATTCCGACCATAATATGGGCAATAATATGGGCAGAATAGAGTTAATTTACGGTTGTGTAACCGTTTTCTATAAAAACGGTCAAATGACTGGACAGTTTGCTGCAAAATTTTAACAGTGTAGATTTTTTTCCTTTTGTTTAATTTTCGTTAAAATAATTAATTCAAATAAAAAGATGAAAAGATAATAATAAAACCAAATGTCCTTTTAACTTAAGTAATGACATTTGATGGCGTTGACATTTAATAAGCGTTAGGAAATTATTTGAGTTTAACAACGCAATGAACAAAGAAGATGGCTGAGCAATATACGCAATGTCCCACTGGTCCATTTTTTGAAAATCACTATTTCCAAACAATAATATTTATGATAGATTTTTATGACATTTGGAATAGAAATATATCAGTAAGTTTATTTTTTAGGAATAGTGGTATTCAAAAGGGAGAACGGCAAGTCCACAGTATACTGGTTTAAAAATAGTTTGAATAGAAAAAGTGTAAACTTTTGCAGCTATAACATATATAGATTAGAAAACTCGCCCAAGTACTACTGAGCAGTATTAATATCAACAACAGGGAATCTGAAACCCAAGCACAGTAAAAAAATTGCAGATTTATTTAATTTTTCTACTTTATGTACGTATTTTTATGAATATTTCTTCTGTTTGTGAATGGAATCATAGGAACAAAATTCTTTTATGTTATTTTAAAAGGTTTTTTTTTTTCATATTTGCTATAATGAAATATTGCTTTCATGCGAACAAAAAACTGCCAGTTCAATTTGTCTTTTTTGACATTTATTCTTTATATTCATATCTTAGAAATCATAAAAATGAAAATGCAGAAAATAAAAAAAGTCTTATTTAAAAAAAAATATATATTAAAAAAATAATTGTATTATTCTTTTTCTATGTAGATAGAAGATATATTCTTTATCGAAAAGAATAAAATCAACCTTTATCTTTTTAAATTCTACATTAAAAAAAGAAATGAACAGCAAAGAATAAAATCTCATATCATAGATTATTTTTCTTTTGATGAAACTACAAAGTAGATTATTTGATAAATTCAAATGAAAAAATGAACATATACATCGGAAACTGCAATAATAATAAAACCAAATGTCCTTTTAACTTAATTAATGATATTTGATGGAAAATAAAGTCAAACAAAGACAATTCTGAATAAAGTTCATACACAAAAGAATTTTTCATTTGAACTAAATAGACTGCTTGAATTAAATAGATTTATTTTAATTTTTAACATTTCATTTTGATAACCTCATTTATTTATATATTTCGAAATAGACAACGTAATATAGAAATTATTTGAGCACATTAAATAAGTTGTGTTATTATAAGCAGAAATGCGGGCAAATTGATAAAACTTTAAAAATAATACACATCATTTTCTTTCAAAGACTCTTTAGTTGATATTTATAAAGATATTTTATATTTATGATATTTAATACTTTTCAAAATTTATTTAAACAAGTTAGAAATTGTACGTTAAATGTGACAAATGAGGTGCGTTCGTTTCATGCTATAACTAGTTTTATAATGTAAAAAAAAAAAAAAAAAAAAAAAAAAAAAAAACCGTTATTATTTCAGTGAAATAAATTATATCGTCTGCTATGAGCAAAATCAGGATGCCTTTTTTTCTTATTACGTATACCATGTTTACAGATGGGATTTTTTTTTTCGACATTAGACAGCGCTGTAAAATTCACCATGCAGATCTTGCTTTGCGAATGATTACCTCCATGGTTTAATATTTCTATGATTCACGGTGAATTACTCTTTTGTCTATTTACAAATATTGGCAAATTTTTTATGACTCATAATGAACGAATCTCTTGTGTTTATTTACTCTAATGGATTGAATTATTCGGCTGTTAACCTAATTTTCACTGAAGTTATCTCAGAATCTATAAATTTTTTAATATAACTCATCTCTCAAGCAAACAATATTTTTTAAACGATCTTTCTAAAAATCTAATTTTTATGCAATTTTATCCGAAAAAATAATTTTTAAAAAAAAAATGGCCGCTTGGCATATGGAAAAAATATGTGTTTGTTTTCCTCAGTCACATGACGTGCGCTTTTACTATATAGATTACGTATGTTAGGATTTAATAGAATAAAGAAAACTTTTATTAATATCTTCTTAAGTTTTGATTCGATATTATTAAAATTTGAAATGACTCGACAAAATTCTGCAACCATTATATATATTAAATTTCAAACCGTTCGGTTGGGTAGTTTTTGCGCTGTTATATGAGGACGGACGGAACAGACGACGACTATAGGTGCTATGTATTTATATAATTATGAACGCACCTAAAAAGAATAGTTTATAATTGAAAAAAGTTGAATTACTTTCACTTTCAAAAAAAAAAAAAAAAAAAAAAAAAGAAAAAGAAAAGAATTCTAAATATTTTTCTAAAGGAATAAATATCAAAGTGTCTTTTAAACGTCGGGCTGTTTGTAAATCGTAACTATGCCATTTATGAAAGAATTTGATGGAAATTAAGCAGAGTATTAAACAGGCCTTTGGTGTGGCTTCGAAAAAATGCAAATGTCAAAATTTCAAATTCATCCATAAGTGTTTATTCATTCCTCTTTAACGTTAAACTTCACTAAAAAAAAAAGAAAAAGAAAAGAATTCTAAATATTTTTCTAAAGGAATAAATATCAAAGTGTCTTTTAAACGTCGGGCTGTTTGTAAATCGTAACTATGACATTTATGAAAGAATTTGATGGAAACTAAGCAGAGTATTAAACAGGCCTTTGGTGTGGCTTCGAAAAAATGCAAATGTCAAAATTTCAAATTCATCCATAAGTGTTTATTCATTCCTCTTTAACGTTAAACTTCACTTAAAAAAAAAAAAAAAGAAAAAGAAAAGAATTCTAAATATTTTTCTAAAGGAATAAATATCAAAGTGTCTTTTAAACGTCGGGCTGTTTGTAAATTGTAACTATGACATTTATGAAAGAATTTGATGGAAATTAAGCAGAGTATTAAACAGGCCTTTGGTGTGGCTTCGAAAAAATGCAAATGTCAAAATTTCAAATTCATCCATAAGTGTTTATTCATTCCTCTTTAACGTTAAACTTCACTTTAGAAAAAAAAAAGAAAAAGAAAAGAATTCTAAATATTTTTCTAAAGGAATAAATATCAAAGTGTCTTTTAAACGTCGGGCTGTTTGTAAATCGTAACTATGACATTTATGAAAGAATTTGATGGAAATTAAGCAGAGTATTAAACAGGCCTTTGGTGTGGCTTCGAAAAAATGCAAATGTCAAAATTTCAAATTCATCCATAAGTGTTTATTCATTCCTCTTTAACGTTAAACTTCACTAAAAAAAAAAGAAAAAGAAAAGAATTCTAAATATTTTTCTAAAGGAATAAATATCAAAGTGTCTTTTAAACGTCGGGCTGTTTGTAAATCGTAACTATGACATTTATGAAAGAATTTGATGGAAATTAAGCAGAGTATTAAACAGGCCTTTGGTGTGGCTTCGAAAAAATGCAAATGTCAAAATTTCAAATTCATCCATAAGTGTTTATTCATTCCTCTTTAACGTTAAACTTCACTTTAAAAAAAAAAAAAAAAGAAAAAGAAAAGAATTCTAAATATTTTTCTAAAGGAATAAATATCAAAGTGTCTTTTAAACGTCGGGCTGTTTGTAAGTTTGTAAATCGTAACTATGACATTTATGAAAGAATTTGATGGAAATTAAGCAGAGTATTAAACAGGCCTTTGGTGTGGCTTCGAAAAAATGCAAATATCAAAATTTCAAATTCATCCATAAGTGTTTATTCATTCCTCTTTAACGTTAAACTTCACTTAAAAAAAAAAATAATAATAAAAAAAAAACATTCCCATGCACTCGTACATCTAGTCTTTTACTGGGAAGTTCAGTAACTTTCACAAACTTTAAAATATTTAAACTTACAATTTAAAACTAAACTTACAACAAACGAAACACCCTTTTCATGAGCTCCGTTCCTACATACAGGGTACCCCAAAAATATTGGTCTCGGCTTTTATTACTTAACTATTGATCATAAACATATAATTATAAATTACAAATTTACGTATAAAAAAGCACAGAATTTTATGAAATTGATTAAAATTTTCAGGAGATTCAATTTGAAGAAATACAAAATTTAATTTTTGATACGGCCCTCGTAAAAAAATATTTCCCAATGAGTAAAATTTACTCCATACACTAATAAGGTTATGTACAAAATTTCAGCATTTTATCATTAAAATTCACAAAGATATGAAAATACAAAAATTCTGACTTAAACCACTTTTTGATGCCTGTATATGTGTTCGCAAAGAGAAAAATCATATCGGATGATCACGTTTCAGGGACCGTACACAAATTACGAAAGAAATTTAATGATTGCATTAACTTAGCTGTACATTTTTACACTTTAATTCAATTATTTTTTCAATTTACATTTTAATTTATGATTAACCCCACATCAACTTTGTGTAAACAAATTTCTGCGACTTTTTATGATAAAATGCTGAAATTTTGTACATGACCTTATTAGTGTACAGGGCACGTTTTACTCATTAAGAGTTTTTTCTTTTACGGGGACCGTATAAAAACTTCAATTTTGTATTTCTTTAAATTTAATCCCCTCTTTATTTTAATCGATTTCATAAATATCTGTACCTTTTTTTACGTAACTTTTTAATTTATAATATATGTCTATGATCAATATTTAAGTACTAAACGCTGAGTTCAATGTTTTTGGGACACTCTGTATACTTACTTAGTATAGAAAATATTGCATACAGTATACGGTGAAAATAGGAGAATGCTTTATGTTCACAAATGATGAAAAGGTTCAACTTGAAGTCCTAATGTGGCTGAGACAGCAACCCAAAGAATGTTATGCAGCTGGTGTTGGGGCACTGATAAAACGGTGAATAATATTGGTGCATAATAAGTGTATAAATATTGGTGGAGAATATGTTGAGAAATAAAAATAGTTTTGAAGTGAATATCATTATAAGTTATTATATAATTATCTTTTGTGATTTACTTAATGATTTTCCCTCGTATAACATAAAATTTTTAGTCTTACTTTTGTGTCATTTCTTTATACGGGGTTTTTCTTTAAAGAAGAAACAGAGTACTGAAGTCAAAGCCTCTAAAGAACCCAGTATTTCTGAAGCACACGAACGTCGCACAGTAATGCAATTCATCACTTTCCTTTTTCAGGAAAAACTGGACTAACAAGGCAATGGTCACCGAAATTTTCAAGCTATTGATTTTAAATATTCCTTTACATGTTAACAGCGCAAAAAGAGATATAAAAAGGCTATTTAATATAGCCCATAATCCGGTTAAAAAGAAAGAAATAAAGGTTTTCTTTTATGCTTCTTCCTTTCCACGGCTCAGTTGTAATTCTTATAAAGGAGTATTACTTGAAACATCCTTTTAGTCCTCTCTTTATTTCATTCTTTCGAGACCTCAGGGCATTCCTTTATATTTTCATGGGTGGGGGAGAAGTCTCCTTGAAAATTGAAATTCTGTCTGGTAAAACTAATAGATTACTACATTTTGACAGACAGTTGTAATGTAGAAATATTATCGCTGAGAGAGACAACAATGTTCGATAAGAAAGTTTCTCTCCTAATTTTACCCTATATTCCGCCCAAAATCGCATTGAAATTAACAGGTGTTTTGCTCGTATTAGCCTTGATTCTGCTTTTGTAGCTCTTAAAAGGCGTGAAAATTTTAATCTAGTTTAAATGATGAACCATTCTTAACGTGCAAATTGCACGTTTTAACTGTGTCCTCGTTTTAGTCGTGCTCTTATGAAACGAGTTCGATTATATATACATTTTAAACTGTATTATGTTATGATTAAATTGTAAAATGAGTCACTTTAATGAGCCTTAAGCTTTTAAATTCAATAATTAAAAATAAATTATTAATAGATATTTGTCGAAAAATATATATTGAAATGTAGCTGTACCCACGTATTCCATACATATTCCTCCAAAAATATGACGAAATGCGAGCTACGAGCATTAACGATTCGCAAGTATACGAGAATATTACAAAAATTTTACTTTCTGTTTATTTTTTATGCTTGATTTGTATAACAGCTTGTGCAGCTGCCTGTTAAAGATTACTACAGCAAGGTATTTTCGAGTTTTTTTTTTTCAAGGCATTGTTTATTTTGTGTTAAGAACATTAATTTTCGACGCTAATGTAGAAGTTGGAGGGTTATGAAATTTTAAGAACTTCATAGTAATAATATGTATACATGGCATTCTGTTTCATTGAATCATTAATGTTTTAACTTTATTTTCAGAAAACTTGATCGTCAGAAAACCCAAGCATATAAAAATACAGCATCATGTTCAAAGCGAAAAAAATTATGATGACATTGATGTGCGCTCGGAAAGAAGTGATCATGAAATCGAATCCTCTGATACACATCCTTTTCCATCAACAAGTAGAGGAAAAGTTGACGCAGCTTTTTGGACTGACATAGCAAGTGATACAATTAATCATTTAGAAGAAATTTCAAAGGATTACTTTTTCTTACAAAATTGATTATTATACTTTAAAAGAAAAAATAAGGTAGGTTCCCCTGTTATGGCTATGTTCCTGGTATGACCATCCCCTATTATACGGGAGCTAGCCACAAAATTCGCTAAATGGCACCAGCATACCGTGAAGTAGCCTCCTAGTGTATGATGTGATCACTTGCCATTCAGCTAGGTTGTAGATTTTGCCAATTTCCTATTTTATGTTTTTGGTGTAATCTTTTCTTATTTTTATTTGATAAGTCTCCTTTTTTATGCACGTTTTTAAAAGGGTTTTTTATGAATATGATCATACGCTGTTCAGTTTTTAATGCTATATCAGTTTGTGCTGTCGTTGATGGTGTATATTTTACGAGTTGATCAAAATCAAATGATTTTCTTGAAAGCTGGCCTTCTCCTGATGTGGCCAACCAAGTGACCATATCAAGTGCACCATCCAAGTCTAGGATGAAGACGTTTTTATTTGTTCTAATTGCGACAAGTAACCTT
Source organism: Maratus michaelseni (assembly GCA_963931845.1). Lineage (NCBI taxonomy): Eukaryota > Metazoa > Arthropoda > Arachnida > Araneae > Salticidae > Maratus > Maratus michaelseni. Next base: position 154,946,721 of record OZ007595.1, on the reverse strand, counting down.
TTTAACAATTATTTTAAACTCTGAAAAGGATTTCACATTTTTTTTTTCTAAATAAAAAAATTGTCAATTTGTAAACAACTTCATTTTTGATAGAAAATTCTGTTTCAAATACACTTTTGAATAATAAAAAGAATTATTGAGTACCATGTTTATTTATTTTACACCAAAATTATTTAATTTAGCAGAACAGCATTTTTAAATTGAAGAAAATCAGGATTTGTGAAACATGGAACAATGGTGGCCATATCATGTGCACATGTTCCTGATATGGCCAATTGGTAGACTTTTGGAATTCCGTTTTCTGGACTAGTAAAATTATTTTCATGGGGAATGGAATATTTGTTTATAAAAATCGATTAACCTGAAAAAGTAAAAAAAAAAAAAAATAAAACGGTTTTAATTTTTTCAAAATGATGGCAGGAAAAATTCTTAAAATTTAGAATGGCCATATCATGGGCACCCACCTTATTCAATTGGTTTAGAGAACGTTAAAATTCTTAAAAAAAAAAAAAAAAAGTGCAGGACTTGTAAATGTCAAAACTCTGCGATTTTTATTTAATTTTGTTATCCCTCATCTCCCTTATAGAACAAATAAGAAATTAACAAACTTACATGAATTTGTTTTTTTCCTAATTCGATTAAACCTTCAAACCCAAAAATTGGGTTATAGATTCAATATCGCTCTAGAAACTGCATGCCGCATATTTAACAAGTGGCTAGAAATTATGTACATAAAACTAACAAAAAAAATGTATTCTGACTTGAAAGGCAAAACTTGATCAAAACTCTTCCACGATCTTTTAAATCCACTTTTGAAGACCATGTTACTGTTCATTATCGATTGTTTCAAAAGTGCAATTAATAAGCCCTCGCCATTAAAGACACCATTAAAGGCACGTGCCTTTAATGTGCTTCACGTGCACATGGTCTAAATATAAAACCGAGAAATAGTGTAAAATATTTGATAGGCATAACACTACAAGGAGTCATTTCTTTCATCTGAGAAGGACTTGGTGGAAGATGTAGTGACACATATTTTATTGAAGTATCTTGCATTTTCAATAATTTTAGGGGATGTGCTAACTGATAGGGGCTTTAATAACTTAGACACTGTTGGCTTTGCTTGTGCCAATTGGTTTTGCTTGCATAAGCTCGTGGCATAAAAGAACTTAATCCAGTTGATGTTGAAAGCAAGAGGAAAATTTCTTATTTGAGAATCCCTGTAGAAAAAAATCATCGTACAATTAAGAAAAAAATTCTGCTTTTAAAAGGTGTTTTATTATTAGAATTGTTAAGCAGCTCAAATAATGATGTTGCACCGATACACAAAATTGTAAGTGCTTGCTGTGGATTTGTAAATTTGATGCTTCAGTTGTCCACTGAGTACATAAGAAGTATCGTATCATCGTATAAAATTGTAACTGGCACCAATCGATTAGTAATACTAGCTACTACTTAATGGTACACTTAAATTTTGCTTAATCTAAATAAAGAAATTGTACCAAACTTTAAAATTTTCATTACTAACATCTAATTTTGACATCATATTTTGACTTATCGATAAATCACCTTCGGATATCAACTGAGAAGTCCTTCGGTCAAGTATTTTAGGAATTATCCTTAATTAGTAGACATTATCACTAATGATTCCAATAAATTTGGTATTAATGTTACATATTATATTGAAACATATTTTCTGTATATTGAGTTTTCCTATGTTAATATTATGTTATGCATTTTAGATATATGTGTCAGAAATATTTTTATTTCAATGAAAAGTTTCTTTTTTTAATTTTAAAATACATGAATCTTTATTTCACACTTTTAGCCCATAATTTGCCTTATGAGAATACATATAATTTACATATAGGATAGCATATCATATATTTACATATTATATGCAAATATACGATATTATTTTATATAAATATTTCAACAGATATTTGTATAAATTTCTATTTCAGATAACGTTTTCTCCTTTAACATTGAAAATTTCCTTTTAAGAATGCATTGCATATTTTGAATTAAGTAAACATAACACATGTAGCAATAATAATTCATGCAAATATTTATTTAAAACTACTACATTTTGTGAAGTTTCATAATCCTGTTTAAAATTTTATACCTGAAGAAGTTATATGTATTTTCAAGTTTATGTACTTGCAGTAAAGTTTTGTAATATTAATTAAAGTTGAATTAAAAGAAAAGTCTTATTTAAGAAAATTGAAACACAAAAAATAAAGCTTTATTTTTCTTTATTATGCACTATAAGTATTTGTTGGTGAGAATTACATCATATTTAAAACGAACTGTGCATTTTCAGACGTTAAGGAAATTTTTTATGGTACATAGAGCACAAAGAGCAGTACATAAAAAAATTTTAGTTGTTGAAAATTAATAGTTAACAAAAAGCGCTTATTTTTAGCTAATTTATATTTTAAAGATTAATTAGATATTGTTAAGTGATTTTCTTTATTTTTTGTTACCCAATTTTTAGATGAAACTCAGCTTTGTTTTGAGCGTTTCATATGCGTTATTTATATCTGAAAGTCATACTTTTCATGTTCAGTAGGTCATGTTCATTTTCATTTATAAATTATGAACTTTATAGTTTCCTTTGATGAAAATGTATTCATGTTCAAAATAAAACGTTCATTGTTATATATTTTATTACATTTACACAAAGTGGTGTAACTTCTACAAACTTTTCTATTAATAATTTTTTTACCAGACTTTTTTTTTTTTTTTTTTTTTTTTTTTCGAGGAGAAAGGGGAAATGAAAGAAACAAGCAATAATATTTTGTTAAATTAAAAGAACTTTTAATGCTTACTGAATCCATTTCTTAAGATTATATATCTTCAAATGGCTATTGAGTATCTACATTATTAGTCATTTTATTTATCTTTTAAAAACATAGCAAATTAGCATATTTTTAAAGACTGTGGTGCCCGAACGGGAATTGTTATCGAAGTTCGTATACGAATTTAGCACTGAATTTAACACTGAAGATCTAATAAGATGTGTTCTGTTATTAAACATAGAACTCGAAACAGGTTTGTTCTTAGTTCTATGGTTATAAGCACGTGTTTCGCTTGCCATTCAATCTTTACCAAAGTTACGGCCGATATTCAGGAAACGCATTTTGTCACAAATTCTCAAACCCCTGGGAATGCCTTAAAACAGATTGGAAACACATCTTGATACCTCAAGTGTTTATAATGTGTTGTATTATGAGTAAAATATGTTTCGCGGATTTGCAGTGTGGCGTTGAACTCGAACTTTGATTCATTACGGTTACGGAAGCGAAAGGACAGGGAAGGACGCATGCGCAATAAGCATTTCGTTATAGCTATTTTCTTTGTAATATTACTAGCAGCGATTGGTTACAGATGATTTTCTAGTAACTGCTATAATATCTGTAATGATACTAAATATTTTTTAGTAAAATCGCATACTTTTTTTTACAGTGTAGAGGCTGAGCCCCATGGTAGTATTAAAAAAATAAATTATTAATAATGATTGATTTCCTGTTAATTATGATCACAATGCAGTTATTGTTACTTTGTTGCTACCAATGCCAATTCAAAAGATCACTCTCTAAAAGACAATAATAATGCACAAAAATTTTGGTACAAAATTATGGAAAATAATGCAGCAGCTTCAATGATGGCAGCAAGATGATGATTCAAGCTATGATGATTCAATGATTCAAGCAATGATGGCAGCAGCTTCTACTACGAGCTGCAACTGGTAATTTCCAAAAACTAAACTTGCATTATGATTTTTCTGGAAAATAAAGAAAAAAATTATTTAAAACTTTAATCTTTCAGGCAAAATATTTATTTACAATTAGAATACCATTTTGCTAGAAGTTCTAGCAAAATGAAAACATTAAAACATAAGGGAGCTTTTTCACAAATAGTCTCTCTCAAAACTCTTCCACAATATTTTTTTTGTTTAAAAACGTACTCATTTAAATTAGCTTCACACAAAAATAATATCTTGGCCATCCAGATTCGCCAAACGTCCCACCGTGCAGCGTGAAAAGGTTAGACCTAGTAGTTAACATTGTTCTGATTGGCTCTTCAGATTCAGCTATCCTGACTTTTAAACTCCAAACATCAGTTAAGATTTTGGGATTCGTTCAGCGTGTTTCATACGTGAGCTGACAACACTTTGTTCTACAAAGTGTTCTACTACTGTTTGTTCTACTTTAAACAAATAATGAATATTAGGTTATATGAATTATTTAATTTTAGGATTTATTAGGAAATGATTTTTTAAAACATTTTGTCCAAAATACAATTTTTACAAACAAAATAAAATAAAAATACGTCTTTTTAACAGCATAATGCTAATCTGCTGAATTCTGCCCTCGCGAAATACAGCGGTACATCTACGTGGTTCACTTTAGTTTAATATTGCCACTACTCTTGCGCAAGGCTTTATAAAGTTTGTCAATTCCCATTACACAAATTGTTAATTTTCTTTAAAATTAGTTTTATAACTTTCCACTTTGTCATTCAAATTATTTTTTTACTTAATTAAACATTAAAAAACAGAAAATGTCCTAGATCCGAACTCTGGCCCTACAGAACTGGAGAAAAACGACCTACCAATGAGCCATCATAAATTGACGACAATCTTACCTAGAAAAATATTTTAAACGGAATTTAACGCTTTTATCTTTGGTTAAATGACAGCTATGGTCAGGATGGTTCAGCTTAAACTGAAGAGCCAACATAACAGTACTAACCATCTATGTTTAGACGCCTATCTTAACTAGGCGGTAGCAAATTTTGGATATGTTGAAAATATCGATATATCGAGCAAAATTGTCGATGTTAGACATTCAATATATATCGATCTATCGGTTTTTTATATCCGATATATCGATACTTCTTAAATATTAATATTTGACATGTAAAAATCAACTTGATAAATCTAACTAGATTTTATTTTTTGAAAAATACTTAAAAACTGTTTCTTTTTGCTTATGGTTAAAACTTTTGGGTAGTGTGAAATGAGTCACACTACTATGTCAATATTCTCTAGTTAGAAGAGCAGTCCATCATAATTTACATGATTTTTAACTAAATATAATTAGCGAAATCAGAAACTAAGGAAAAAGTCCCTCCGTACTCCATCCATTGAACCTTCAGAAGAAACCTCCTTCATTGTCTAAAACGACGGATCTACTCGCCAAGGTGTCAAAGATACTTTTAGGCGTACTTTGTGTTTTGTCATTATTTGTGAATCTTATCTAATAAGTGGATTGTTGTTGTTGACTATACTAATGGTAATAATAATACTAATGTATAATATTTTTTTATTACTATTGAACGAGTTTAAAAAATAATTATGGCTTCTAAAAGTAATGTTTGGTAATACTTTACCAAAATTGATAAAATTGATTTTAAGAGCAATTTAAAACGAAAAATGCCACTATTAAAAATTTTAATACGTTGTCAGAAAAAACTATTCAGCCCTAAACATAAAAAGTAACAGAGAATAAAATAGATTTGATAACGTCATGTGGCTGAGCCTCAAAACTCTTCCGCAAATATGAATTTTGAGACACCTTTGTACTTACTTATACCTGTAGATAGAAATCACTAAAAGAAACCTTTGCAGGAGTGCCACTTGGCGACTAATGTGGCCAACAGTAATTTTAAACAATAACTTTCGTGATATATTTCTGCAGTAATTGCAAATAAAACTTACCTTGATAATAACTGTTTGGAAATGCTTGTGGTGAAAAGAGTCGCCGGTGGCTCGCCTTCCTTTGGAAATCTGGGAATGCCTAAAACATATTTATCCAGAATATTATGCTTTAGCAAGATAATACTTAGGAATTGTATGGGTAAATATCCCACCGTGCGCCGATTGTCTGAACCTTTCAGGACAGGGCCCAGTTCGCATGCGCAAAAGTTGGACAAACGAAAGCATACTGCTCACTGACTGTAATGTTAAAGAAAAAGTGATTGCCCCACTGGTGTGAAATATTTAAGTTTCAGATTTTCAATATGTCAATATTCTCTAGTTTTTAAATACTTCAAGATAAGATACCTTTTGTGTTTTTATCAACTTTCTTAGGCAAGTAAAGTTTTTCTTTTCTTTAAAGTTCATTGTTATTGAAGCGGTATTTCCAATGTCCTCTTTGAGAATAGCTTTGTTTACCAATGCAGTGTTTTCGCTTTTTGGAGATTTAAAATTGAATAGAGGATTAAGACTTTTTATAGCACCTTTGGGAATTTGAATTCCTTTACCCACTGACATTTCTCAAAACTTACTTTCAATTAACGATTTAACGTAATGAATGCATTGTAAATACGACATTCTCATTAGTTTTTCATATAGAGCTTTCTACAATTACCATAGCTTCCACTCTTACGGTTTTTTCTTATTACTACTTTTGAATAAAATTTGGCATATATAATCATACATTTTCTGGGATTAAATTAGGCAAATTTTATTAAAAAAAATAGTGGTAAGAAGAAAATATAAATGTTAGCAGCTGTGCAATTACACATAGGTTGTTGACAGCTTGGGTTTCATCTATCAGAATAGAAAAATGATGTAGTTTAAATTTCGACTTATGAATCGTATGCATGGTTGATTGTTTTTTAAATTAGATATCGACCTTGATTGTTTTTTAAGATATGTACCTTGATTGTTTTTTAAATTAGATATAGGTAACTATTCTGACCTTTTACATAATTCGTATTAGGTCTCACACAAGCAATATTAATAGTTATAAAGATATTTTTTCATTTGAAAATATTTTCTAATGGAAACTACCCGATACAATGACACGATGTTTACAATGTAAGGTGGATAGTTTCTTGATAATTTTAATTCGGAAAAAGTCGTTAACTTGCTATCATAAAACAAAAAAGCAATATATATATATATATATATATATATAAATCTTAAAAAAAAAAAAAAAAAAAAAAAATCATGGTAGATTCCTACAACGGTTTCAAGAGACAAAAATTACATAAATTATTGCTTTAAAATACTGTTGGCCAGGATATTTGCCAGTTGCACTCCTGATGTTTACAAAACTGTGAAAGAACTACTGAATACTGGCAATCATGCCCTGATATCTACCTAGACAAAACTTCCATCTAGTGATGCTAATTTAGCAGAGTTTATTCAATATATCTACAAGAATTTGGTACATTAATTTTTGTTTTATATAATGACAGATATTCAGTGATTAAATAAAGCAAAAATTATTTTTTCCAAAATTATGTTAGATATTTTGAATAAAAACACTGCTAAATCGGCACCACTGCTTCCGTCTTTATTCCGAAATTCATTTTCTTAAAAAAATGAATTTCTCTTTATTTAATCATAAAATTCTGCGGTTAAATAAGAAATTAAAAAAAAAATAGTGCTTGAAGTTTGTCTAGGCCCTGTTATCAATAGACTGATATTCTTGCATGGTTACGAGGTGGTGGCATACAAAGAATTCAAGATTGATATCAGTAAATTTGAGCAACATTCGTATGTAAAAATTTCTGTAAATGAACAACAGTGCAAGAGAAAACTAGTCGTTGGGGATCGCCGTAATACTTACCCATCATGAATATGCATGATGTAAAATATTAAAATAAAACATGTGTAAACTATTTATAAAATGCATTGCAGTTCGAATAAAATCCTGGCTTGATGACGTCACAAACTTTAAAGGCTCGATTACTGAATTGCATAAAAGAAACATCCTTATAACTCCAAAATAAATAATCCTATTAACTAACGGTTTACTGCGTCGGAGTAAGCGTCTCATTTCCAATTAAAATATATCTTCGAATTGAAATTTGAATGAAATATAGGGTCATGAAAAATCGAAGAGTGTGGCAAATAGAATTACAAATATCTCGCCAAATCATTCTCCGATCGACTTCATTCATTATTCAAAATTTGTCTTTTTATATACACAAATTAAAAACATCTTTTACTTAAGTAAGGTGTCAAATACATGCAAAACATAAAATATTCAAACTTGACATGTTTCGGTTTAAAGTATAAAACCATAATCATAAGTACACATACATCGTCAAAAAACAAACCCGAATGACACTGGACACTACAATATATACGTAATACCACACAACAAACACGCCATCTACCATCAAACACACAAAGTAAAAGCACAGAAAAACATTAAACATCAAATCAAGCTTGTATACACAATTGCCTCCCTCTATTCAAATTAGCCCCACAATATTTATTTAAAAGCTCTAACCATTAAGGTGGAATAACGAAAGAGAAAGTATCATTACAGATTAAGCCCTTCCGCAAATAAATTTCAATGGACTCTCTTATAAGGGACTTGCGGTAATAATTCGAAATAAAAATCAATTTAATATCTTCAAATAAAATTTTAATCCCCCCTCCAAATATAACCTAGACAAACTGTTTTCATGCGGTCAAATTTAATGTCAGATTCATGTTCCTTCTTTCTTATACTTAATTTTCTCCCTGTCATACCAACATAATAACCGATATCACCCCCCTCATTAACATACGGAATCTCATATACCCCTGAAAGATCCTCCTGTTTAACCGGGTCAAACTGTCTATAAAGTAACTCTTTTAGTTTATGTGGTGGTTTTGCAACTAAATCAATGTCAAACTTTTTTAATTTAAACTTTAACCTCTCAAAACTACCCTTCATATAAGGAAAAGAAACTCTTTTAACTTTAGAACACTCACTCTCACCCTTGTAATTTTCACTTACAGCCTGATCCCTCCCCCCAATATTTTCATTTCTATAGTAATTAATCAACTTATTGATGCGACCCAATTTAAAACCATTACGCTCAGCTAAATTACGGATAATATTTTAAAACCATAGCTGAGCGTAATGGTTTTAAATTGGGTAGCATCAATAAGTTGATTAATTACTATAGAAATGAAAATATTGGGTGGAGGGATCAGGCTGTAAGTGAAAATTACAAGGGTGAGAGTGAGTGTTCTAAAGTTAAAAGAGTTTCTTTTCCTTATATGAAGGGTGGTTTTGAGAGGTTAAAGTTTAAATTAAAAAAGTTTGACATTGATTTAGTTGCAAAACCACCACATAAACTAAAAGAGTTACTTTATAGACAGTTTGACCCGGTTAAACAGGAGGATCTTTCAGGGGTATATGAGATTCCGTATGTTAATGAGGGGGGTGATATCGGTTATTATGTTGGTATGACAGGGAGAAAATTAAGTATAAGAATGAAGGAACATGAATATGACATTAAATTTGGCCGCATGAAAACAGCTTTGTCTAGGTTATATTTGGAGGGGGGGGGGATTAAAATTTTATTTGAAGATATTAAATTGATTTTTATTTCGAATTATTACCGCAAGTCCCTTATAAGAGAGTCCATTTAAATTTATTTGCGGAAGGGCTTAATCTGTAATGATACTTTCTCTTTCGTTATTCCACCTTTATGGTTAGAGCTTTTAAATAAATATTGTGGGGCTAATTTGAATAGAGGGCGGCAATTGTGCATACAAGCTTGATTTGATGTTTAATGTTTTTCTGTGCTTTTACTTTGTGTGTTTGATGGTAGATGGCGTGTTTGTTGTGTGGTATTATGTATATATTGTAGTGTCCAGTGTCATTCGGGTTTGTTTTTTGACGATGTATGTGTACTTATGATTATGGTTTTATACTTTAAACCGAAACATGTCAAGTTTGGATATTTGTGTTTTGCATGTATTTGACACCTTACTTAAGTAAAAGATGCAAAACACAAATATCCAAACACAAATATCCAAATTAAAAGATGTTTTTAATTTGTGTATATCTTTTAGAGAAGGTGAAGTTTTATGTTTTGAAATTTTAAAACAGTTTTTAACGTTATGTTTTTTTATTGTCTTTTATAGTCACTCCGTAAAATAAACAATTTCGAAAATAAAAATATGTGCCTTTTATCAGAACGAATATTTCAAGAGTCCGAAAAAATAGTTCCGGATAATCGAGGTTACTGAAATTCAATAAGCTTCTTTCCATTATTACATACTAAGTACATACTAAATTTCAAGTTTCTATCTCAATTTGTTTGGGAGATAGAGCGTTTACAGACAGACGGATAGCAATTTTTTTTCCCTAAAAATATGTTTTTCGGAATCTCCAGTGTCTAAAACGTATGATGGGTAAGAAATAAAAAGGCGTTGTACATCATGCTGTGTACTATCGAACTTTCATACGTCAGACTTCGATTTGTATTGACTAATTAACTTACGGCGTAGTGAGCGTCCATTAACATATAAAGTCGATTTCTACAAGTGCTATGTTCCTACCGAAAACAGTATTTGGACAAGATATGTCTTCGTTGTAATTTTGTAATTAATTATATAGTTTAGTATTTGTTCTAGCAAAATAAATAAGCTTACTAATAGGTAAATTAAAAAGAAAATTGCTAATTTTTATTGATGACGTCTAAATTGCAAAATATGCACATTTTGTGGCAGAAACTGTATTTGATTATCCATGCAAAGAGATGTATTTTTTTAAATAAAGAAAACATGCAATACTAAAAATTAGAAACAGTCCATTATTGTTTTTAAAAAATTCTAGCCTTTTGGCATTTATTCTAAGAACTCTTTTTTTTTTTTTTTTTTGATAAATTGGAAAATATCTCTCGTCATTTTCTCAAAATAATATTTTGAAATCCAAACTTATTTTTAAAAGTTAAACTAACATTTCTTTTAAGTAAAACATTAAACAGCATTCACCGTATTTGTATCTTTTTAATTAAAAAAAAATATATAGATACTCATTATTATTGACTAAATAATATTTCTTTTTTATTGAAAAATATTATGAAAATTTTCTTAACTATAGTTTCTATCTATATTTCAAACATCTAATTTGAAAGTTTCTTTCCTAAAATTTCTGCAGAAAAAAAGAGAACCTTATGTTTTTTCACCTAAATGCATAAATTAGGTTGTCCATTACAGGAACCATTAGCCACTTTTTTCCCTTATCATCATTTTACCAGATTAAAAGAAAATTACTTTCAAAATATTTCATTCCATTCCCTCTAACTAGTTAATATTTTATATCTAAAGGTTTAAAATTACACCTTATTTATCTACGCTATTTTCTATTTAGATCGTAAATTTATTTTTGGACCCGAAAAGCTGAGATTTATATTACTTTAAGGCAACGGTGGAATTTTTATCCAGAAGACTATAAAAAGTTATTTGGAGTAAGGTAAATGTATTAGAAGTAAAAAAAAAATTATTCTGTGAAATGAAGGGAAAAAGATTATGCAATGGGGTTAGGTTTGTACTAATTAAAGGGCTTCGAAAGTTTTAGATAACACTAGTCAACAGCCATATTGTATCTGATTTTACAATAAACATTTTTTGTTTTGTATTTTTGCATGTAGAATCCGAATTTGCTATCAGAAATTTTCTATCACGTAAGGCTTTTACAAAAGTTTTGAACGTACATTTAACATACATGGAAAAATACGTGGTGAAATGAAGTTGTAATTTACATTTTGTGGTCACATAATGAGGAAATAAATTAATGACTTTGTAGGTTAAAACCTTTATTTGGATGCACTCTGATATCAAGACAGACATAATCGTATTTTGCAAAATAACATTGTTAATATTAACGTTATGGGTTTTTGTCATGTAATCAAGAAAACTTTTTTTCTATTATGTTTTCTTTTCTTTTCTTTTCTTTTTGTATTTTAAACGGTCAAATTTTGTCACGTAGGTCACTGTTGACTTTACATAACTACTGTGTATGTAATAAACGTGACGTGATTGAGAAAATCTGATTATTACACCAAATTCAGTACATTAAAATTAGTTAAATGCATCCATTTACGAGCCAGATACAGAAAAAAGTTAAAAATTGTTGACTAGTGTAATTTATGGTTAAAACTATGTACAATGATTAGATTTTATATTCTAATTTGTAATATTTTGATATGAAATAGTAATTTTAAACATTAGTAATTTTAGACATTAGTAATTAGACATTAGTACTTTTAAAACAAAAATATTTTATATTTTACTATTTATTAAAAGGAATAATAAACGTGATTTATATGTATAATATTTTAGTTATTGGATAAAGAAGAAAATATAAATACATTTAGACGTTAATACAAGAAGAAAATTAAACATTCATAAATTATCAAAATAACACACTATTGTTTTGAATCAATAAAAATATAGGAAATGCCCACTTTTATAATTTAACAGAAAAAAAGAAACCTAAAAAAAACAAAACAAGAACGAAAACTCATGCGTCAAGCATAGATTATGTAACACTTTCCAACGCTTCCAAAATAATTTTACAAAGTATACTGTTTAATAAGCTAAAAGATAACATCTAAGTAAACAATTTGGAAAACGCATAACATATTTAAAAACATAATTTCAGGAATTTCCAACATATACAATATTCAGAAAAATATCCGAATACTTTTATTCAGCCCTGTAAAGGATCTATAGAATTGTATATATACTACATAGGATGCTAAATTTTAGTTCAGTTAGGAAACGCGTAGCGCAGTTTAAAATTCTCCGTCTGGAGTTTCTGTCAATAAACGGAAATGTGTCCGCGAACTTTTGTGCTTCCCTGTATAGGAACTACAGAATTTATACACACCACGTAATAGACAAAAAGCGAGTTAAAATTAAAATCGCGTTCAGTAATTTAAAACGCACTTCCAGGAATTATTGTTAACAGAAAGTTGAGAATTATTTTTTGTGTCCCTGTAAATGAACGATGACTTGTATATACACAATTCTCTTGTAAGCCTCTTGTAATGCACCTTAGTGATATATATATAAATTTCAATGCGTTTAAAATAGTGAAACATTATTTAAATAAACCGCAGACGATTTTTCTCCATAGACGTAATATAACGGAATTCTTTTGACTGTCCCTGTAAAGTAACTATAAGTGCTATGCACACCCTTTTCCATATTAAGCTTCTTGTAATGCACCTTAGTGATATATATATAAATTTCAATGCGTTTAAAATAGTGAAACATTATTTAAATAAACCGCAAATGATTTTTCCCCATAGACCGCAATGTAACGGAATTCTTTTGAGTGGCCCTGTAAAAAAACTATAAGTGCTACACACTTGCGTTGAAATAGGGAACATGCTATAGATAACAACAATAACATATAAAAATCCGAGCATATTTACGGGAGTTAGAGCACGGACAGACGGACAGACGGCAGACGGGCAGACGGCCAGACGGCAGACGGCCAGACGGCAGACGGCCTTACGGCCAGACAAACCGAAGTCATAAACACTTTTCAACTAGGTTGGAAAGTGTTAAAAAGACTGTGTGATAGAATGAAAAATTTAACTTTACGAAGAAAATTGAATTTTTTTTTTCTCTTTTGCAGAAGGGAGATGCTATTTATCAAAAATGCATCATTTGCAAAATTCTCATTTTTTCCTCTTTAAAAAAAAAAAAAAAAAATGTTTGGGACATTAATAACTACAAATAAGTGCACAAAATATCATTGAAATGTGGATAAAATTTAAAGTTTGATAAAAACGTTAAAAGAACTAAAATGAGTTTCTTATTTATTTTACATAGTCCTGATAATTCACACCCTTAAATATGATTGAATTTTTGTTTTCTCTTTTGCAGAAGGGAGATGTTATTTATCAAAAATGCATCATTTGCAAAATTCTCTTTTTTTCTCATTAAAAAAAAAAAAAAAAAAAAAAAAAAAAAAAAAAAAAAAAAGTTTGGGACATTAATAACTACAAATAAGTGCACAAAATATCATTTTTACCGCAGCTTGATTGAAGGATAGACCAACTTGGCCGTTATAATTTTGGGCCCCCAAATTTGAGTTACAATTTTCGAAGACGTTATGTTTTAAGTCTATTTTAGACCTTGAACTGATTATAATCAATATTTTCTACTTTTAATCAGGGATAAAATTAAAAACATGAAATATGTTTATCTGAATATGTATCTCTATAATCACGTATGTATTCAGAGCAATGGGCAATGTTTAAATTTTTGTGACAGTATAAGAAGAAAAGGAGGGGGGGGGGGGGTTAACTGAAAAATGAAATAAACGAAAACAACGGTTGTGTGATAGAGATAAAATTTTACTTTAAGAAGAAAAATGAATTTATTTTATTGCTTTTGAAGGAGTAATTTACATTTCTATTCATTATAAAAGCATAATTTGTGAAATTCTCATTTTGTTCATTTTCTTTAAATATTTGAGACAGATAATAAGTGCACAAAATATCATTTTTGCCAGTAAAAATAGACAAAAACTACAGTTTAATACATAGTAAACATTTATAAAACAGAATTATGATAAATTCAAGTTAAATGTTTTATGATGTGAACTTAAATTTCAAAACTGAGCAAAATTAATCACATTATATAAAGTTTGATAAAAACGTTAAAAGAACTAAAATGGGTTTCTTATTTATTTTACATAGTCCTGATAATTCACACCCTTAAAGTATAATTTTAATGAAAGAATAAATGTATGATTCATTTAAATTTTATTTTAATTTTTAACTGTTTGAAAGTAATTTATATCAATCAGATATTGGGACAAGGGGACAGGGTGACAGGGGATATCCCGAAACATGATACTAGTAGAGAGAAAATGGGGATCCGACCTCAGGAGGAGGTGTGAGGTGCGAGGAGGGAGGAGGGCTCCTCCTCCTCCTCCTCCTCACGAAGTGCTCTCCTCCTCACGAAGTGCTCTCCTCCTCACGAAGTGCCCTCCTCCTCCCGAAGTGCCCACCTCCTCCCGAAGTGCCCACCTCCTCCCGAAGTGCCCACGTCCACCACATAAGATAAGGGGATTAATTAAGGATTAGTGTTAATTAATTTTAATTAGGGAACTTAGAAATTTTTCGAAGCCTTTTTTTTTTTTTTTTTTTTTTTTTTTTCGCGGAGAATTTTCTAGTAGAATACGAGGTGTGTTTCAAGGGATTTATTTTAGCGAATTAGAAATTTAATTAATTTTAATTGGAGAACTTAGAAATTTTTCGAAACAATTTTTTTTTTTTTCAACTAGAGTAGGCTATTCAATATATATGTTAGAAATAATGATTCATGCATTAAAAAAGGTATTAAGATTTTTTTTTCTTTTAAACCAAAAATAGAATTTAGAGTTAAAAATAGAATTTTTAGTTTTAAAAATTGCCAAAATAATAGAATTTTTAGAGTTAAAAGTCGCCAAAAGTATGATTTTCAACTGAAAGTAATCTAAGATATAAACTCTCAACTGAAATGAATTTTGCCTTAAGGTGTGAGCTTTTGGCTAGAAGTGACCTAGAGTCAAAACTTCCTGGTCCCAGGAATCACCACTGGGGTTATAGTAAAAAATACAGGGTCCCGTATGAATTATACTGTACTCAATTTAATAGCTCCCCCCTCCCCCTCCCTTTTTTACCCAGAGGGGGTCCTTCGATAGACTAACAATACGCACTTTCAAAAGTATAGAGTACTATAAAAAGAAGAATTCAACGTATATATATAAAATAAACAAGAATGAAAAATCATGCGTAGCGACATAATTCATGAATCACTTTCCAACATCATTGAAATGTTATGTGAACAAAATATAATTTTACCATATAGTGCATTAGGTAATTAAAATAGTGAACAGTTACAGATCCCCTTTTTAATAAAAAGGCCTAAGGCCCTTCACAAAAAATCCAAAGGATTCAAGAAAAAGCTTTACCCTACTGATAGCCAAAACATATAGGATTCTTAAATGGATTGAAGTATACAAATAGGTTCTACAGGAATACATTTATTTAGGTTAGCATGCAAAAATAGTTATAGGGAAGCCTTCGAATGGAGTGATTATACGTTTTGGGGACCCTTCAAAAGAAACTGAAAACAGTTATAGATATTGAACCCTTCACAAAAAATTGGACAAATCCCATTTTTAATAAAAAGGTCCTCTTCACAAAAATTCCAATGAATTCAAATTATGCATAAATACTAGAACCCTTCATACATCCAGTTCATCGATCCCCCTTTTTTTGTCCCTTCGAAGTGTGAACTCGCATTAGACTAAAGGGCCCCTTCATAAAATAAATGAGATACGTGCCCTATTCAAATAAAAACCACCCTTCACAAAAACTGTAGGGGTTCCCTTTTGGAATAAAAAAACGCCCTTCACAAAAATCCAATTATGCATAAGAACCCTTCCTAAAATCAGGTAATTTATACCTTACCCTTTTTTTCAATTCAAGTTAGGCTAAAACTACAACTTACACATTGATATGTACAAAATATAGAAATCCTTGGAAAGAAACTTGAAAAGTTATAGATATTAAGCTACCTTCACAAAATAATAAAATCGTATTCGAATCCCAGCGTCCTTCACAAAATAAATCCAATAGATTCACGTTATTTTATGGCGACAGAAATACGAGAGACCTTTCATAAAAATGCAAGGTCCGCTGCTTGAATGAAAAGGCCCCCCTTCATAATATACCCTGTAAAAATATTATGATTCCACAGATATTTTAAGAAATAGACTGATATTTTCAAATGAGTACGTATTCATGCGGTGTGAAAATAGGTTTTACACGAATGCCTTTTTAGTTTAACGTTTAAAAAATATATTTTTTAGAATTGAAATTAAGAAAAACAGACGGCTATCCAGTATCCCCTCAACATGCATATCGCTGAATCACAATGAGTCATATTAGCAGATAAGCGAACATCTTGCTTCGACTTGTCAAGATGAATCACTCGCGATAAGAAATGCGGCTATTGGGCTTTTTCTCAAATTTAAACAGTTCTGACACATTTTGGGTAGGTAAATGTATGAAATGAGCTATTTAAACCCGTCAATGTATACGAATTATTTCGTCTAGTCCTATATAGGTTCTACTCTTCATATATACATATGGTGATATATATATATATATATATATATATATATATATATATATATATACTAAAATCTGTTAAGTTTTAAAAGGCTTCACTGTGTATTTAATGAAAAATAAGAACTATGAAATAGCCATTTTGAGGTACCCTTAAGAATTTTGAGGTAAACAGACGTTTAAATGAATTTGAACCTGTTTAAATGTACCTGTGTTTAAATGAATTTGATACAGGTTAGGGTAAAAAAAATACAGGGTCCCCTATAAGATATAGGAATTTTAAATAATATAAAATTAAATTACATTCGTTTATGCTTTTTGTATAGAAAAATTATACTAAATTGGGTTTTTAGTATTTTAACTTAAAAATTTCTTTTGAGGAATGAATAAAATAACTAAGCTTTGTTTTTATAAAATATTTATTATACTATTTAGTTAGGGCATTATTTAAAAAAAAAATGTTTGTATTCAAAATAATATGATAGGAATGAAATATTTGTTTAAAATTTTGTGAGAAATCTATACGGTTTAGTTTTAGATCGACACTACCTTACATATTAATTAGTAAAACAAAATTAAATTTTATGCTTACGAATACAGGAATTTTAATAATACTGCTTGAAAAAGATTTTTAAGAAAACTATATTTCTGTTTATTGAAACTTTACACTAATATTTTCTCAAGAATTTATACTAGCTGAAACAGTGACAATTAAAAAATATTAATTACTTATGCAAGAAATTATATATTTGGAGGTTTGCCTTTTTCATTCAATATGTAAACTTATAGCATTGATTGCGTATGTTATGAAAAGAAAACATATGCAAATAATTTTACTTAAAATAAATACTTTAAGATTAGAATTTGCATTTAACTTACCCTATAATACATATGCAAAAACATAACATGTAACATAAATAGTTTACACCAATGTGATTATAACAGCAAGAAAATAAATTCATGAATAATAATAAGTACAAACTATGTCACTATAATGTGGGCATATTTTAAACTGTAATAGGTTAACAATAAGGCATAAAGATTTACATATGAATATATCATTTTACTCCGATATAAAATAAGCAATTTTAAAATAAAACATACATTATTAAAAACACAAGTTAAAATAAAACATAATTATTAATAAAACATATATTATTAGGCTACAGCGTGACCATAAATTAAAAGAGGTCCCATTTTTTTTCCTAAAGGGCTCATTTTTCTAAAGGCCCCTTTGAGCGTAGGGAGACTAGTTCTATACAAATATATTTTAATATATATATATATACATACTATAAAAAATTAATTAAGATACATACATATTTGCAGAATTATTAAAAAAAAAATCACGTTACCTCTTATTTTATATTCAGAAAACGGTAGAGGATTCATTCCCCACCGAACTAACTTGATATATGCCTTAGAGAAATAACACATACTTATGCTTATCGCATGACTAATAAGTGTATCACCCCCTATTCACAAGTAGAATTTCGTGTAAAGTTCTTCGCAAATACATACAGACCCCTTTCTGACACATTTTTAAATTTATTTTTGTTCGCAAATGCATGAAATTGACAGATTTTCTTACTGAGTCACTATGTATTCGATACAAGTTTTTCATTTTTTGGTAAAGACAAAATATTATCAAAGTCAGCGTTTTGTTATCGCATAAAATATATTAACAAGTCCTGTAAAAATATATTCACAAGACATGAACTATTAATAGATGATTTAAAACATATTGATTATACAAAATATCTATATAGAAAAATATATATAAATTTATCATTACCTACAAATGTCAAGCACGATTTACTGAACTTCACCTAAATTCAATTAGATTCTTCACCACGTGGTTTGATGACATCACTGATCGCGATAACATTCTAGAAAATATTCACTGATAAGAACACATTTCAATTCATTTCTTCTAAAGAAAGTATAAGAGTTGGTTGTAAGGTCTAGGTATGTAGTAGGTAAGTAGTAATATATTTTTAAAGTACTTTTTATTTTGTTTTAAAAGAAATGGTTATATTTCTCTTTACGTAGGGTAGTCACAATTAAAACATAAACTATTAAATTTAATCTTTAGTAATATAAATACTTACACCTACAGAAACGCTGACATCCTTTTAGTGATATTCATGCAGACTTTAAGATATATCACATATGTTCTTTCTTTTACCATGATACATATGGAATTTTTAAATGTACGTCACGTGACTATCTAAAGCGAGATTGATACTTAAAACCACTAATACATGTGAATTCTTTCGTATAGCTCTGTATAGATGCTACTAACCAAATATATATTTATATATACTAAAATCTGTAAAGTTTTAAAATGCTTCAATGATTATTCAATGAAAAATACTAACTATGAAATATTAATTAAGATATATGCTAATGTTTAAACTTAAAAATTTTTTGGGATAAGAGATAGATTCATTAACCTATTTAATTAAAACCTAATTCGATACAAGTCTTGTTAAAACAGAGATTATAATTAAAATACACATTAATTATACTGCATTAATGCGCTACCTCACCTATATTATCACATAAATACCTTCGATAAAATTTAGACTAACAATACGCACCTAAAAAATATATACAGAGTACCCAGAAAATGATAGGAATGAAAAATTTTAACGTAAATTATAAAATAGGATCTACAATAAGTGACAATAAATAAATATGAAGGAAAAATCATGAGTCATGGTATACTTTATGAAACACTTTCCAATGCTATGGGACTATCGTTAAGAATTTGAAATAAGTGAATTAGATTTAATAATTCATACTGGAAATGTATTTTAAAAAAAATTAGTAGCTTTGTCTACTTTTAAATCATTCAAGACATATGATGAAGATTTTACCGCTGTAGAACGACTAAAAACTAGCATTTTAATGAACCGACCATCTATGTTGGATTTTCTATTTTAGTATTATCTAAATTAGTTATGTATGCTTTTCATTACAATTTTATAAAGAAAACATACAAAGATCGTGCAGTTTTACTCTTTACGGATATAGATTCCTTAACTTATCATATTAAAACCAATAATATTTATAAGGATATGGAGCACCATCATGATTTTTTCGACTTTTCTGAATACTTGAAATCCCATCGTCTAAGCCGCACAAGTTTCGAACCCACAAACATATAATCAGACTTGTCATTTTATAGTCACCATGCTAAGTATTAGGCTGAGTGAGCCCCAGGCTATTTTATACCCACTATGCTAACTAATGGGCTGAGTGAGCCCCAGGCTATTTTCTACCCACCACGTTTACTGGGCTTAGTGTGTCCCCGCTTATTTTATAGCTATCACGATAACCACAGGGCTAAGTGAGCCCCCACTTATTATATAGTCATCACGCTAACTACTGGGCTGATTAAGCCCCAGGTATTTTATAACCATCACGCTAACTACTGGGCTGAGTGAGCCCCAGGTTATTTAGTCGCATGAATATGATTTCCAAGGTATATGTCCTAACTTGATTTAGACCATTGCCTATGGTAAGATAAAGCTAGGAAGTAAATTGGTAAACTATGTACCTCGAAAACTCACTTGTATTTTATTAAATATCTGCAGAAATTAGCATAGTTTATTAAAATTATATACATTCTCATTAGTTTATGAATCTACTAACTTATAATATCTATATGGTAACTTGGATTATTAGTATTCCCACTTAAAAATTTCTTTTGTAGATTTAATATGATAAACACTAACATGAGACTGACTAAACTTTTACCATTTTCATTTCAACTTAGTTTTAGGAAATTTATCTACATAGCTTTAAATTTTACTGTTTAGTAAGTCTATTATTTCAAAGTATTATTTTTTAGTTCTAATATTCAAAACATATTCATACCGTTTTACATAGTAGGTATCAAATTAATTTAAAGTCATATTAAAAAAAAATATATACAAATACTATTCTTACCTAACACGCCAGCTAGCTAAGCACCCAACCGTCTCACACCAAGGCTCTGAGAAAAGTGAATGCTTGTTCAGGGCCTTATCAGCTAATATAATCACTGATAAGACTTGATCATGTGACATGTGACGTCACTGTTTAAGTGATATCATATGACCATGTGGTATCATTCAATACGTCACCAATGACGTCAGAGATCACGTGACTAGGTCATAAAAGAACCAATTGCTAATTGCAATTAACAATTTACCTTTAATTGATTTGTATAATATATATACAAGGTACATGTAAAACAAGGTACATGTGCTATGTATTACGAAATAATACATAGAAAAATCATGTATTAATTTATCTATATATATATTATACAAATCACTGGTGGGCACTTCGGGAGGAGGAGGGCACTTCGTGAGGAGGAGAGCACTTCGTGAGGAGGAGGAGGAGGAGGAGCCCTCCTCCCTCCTCGCACCTCACACCTTCTCCTGAGGTCGGATCCCCATTTTCTCTCTACTGATACTGAAGTGCAGTGGTAAACATCTTGGTTTCTCGAAACAGCCCTAATACCATTGCAAATCTCCGCCAACGGACAGAACCCAGAAAAATGAGTGGGAGGAACACCTACCATTTTTAACAAATAAAATAAATGATACAAAAAGAAATGTGCCGAGGAGCGGCTATAAAACAGAGATTTTATGCACTCTTATAGTAACAACAACATCTGTGCAATAACAAAATCTTGACTGCAAATATAGTTTTTAAAACAGGATAATTGTATAGAAAGAAGCCATTTGTACATAGTAATATCTTCATTTGATATAACACTAAATACAATTACTAACTATTTTGATAAACAAAGTAATGAGTTCCGTGATGTTCTTTGTACATATTACAGATATGATTTTAATTGTTGAGTGAATGTATACTTCCATTACCTAATGTTAGAAATACAATAATAAATACAAGGTTGCCAAATTATGAAATAAATACTGTGAATTTTGAATAAGAATAATTAATTCGAAATGATGCATTGCGAAATATGTTTTTGAAATAATATTGACAATGGTGGCATAATACTAGTACAATGATGTCGATTAAAATATAGGGTAAAGTGGGGTAATATCGTGCTTCATTTTTTAAAAGTAGAGCAAAAAAGACTACAGGTCTTTAAATGTACAGGGAAAAACATACATTTTTTAGGAACAAATTCATAAAAGAAAGAAGGAATTTTAGTCAGTATTTAGTAAGTTAGAGCTATTTTTTAAAGAAAAATAAGAAGAACCAAATTAATCCTCAAGGGTAATTTGGTGTCACATTTTTAACCACTGCCACAATACCAATCGTATATTTTATGGTAATAAAGTGCATGGCATTTTGTACCTTTAACAATGAACTATTCAGAACACTGTTAATTTTTTAAATCAGATAACATTTGTAAGAAGTGTGAAGTTTTAATCGAGAGCATGCATTTTTTAAAGAGATAGATTGAAATAGCAATTACATGAAGAATTTTGAAAGCTCTGTTGAAATTCATAATGTTTTATGCTCTTTGAAAGATGTCCTTCAAATTAAATTAACCATAAAAAATTAATACAACATGGTTAGTTGAAATAAAAGTTTTAACAGACACATTTTCTGCATATCAGTGAAAGCATAAATTATACACCTCAATAATATAGAGTAAGACATTTTAAAATGGCTATTATGAAACTTTAGATAACATACCTTTTGAATAATAATCATGTTTTAATCGAGATTATTTTAAAAAAACTTAAAAAAACTTAAAAGTTTAAAACTTAAAGTTTAAAAAAACTTTTTCTAACAATTGTTTAAGAAATAATTGTCAACATTGTTGTACTATACAAAGGTGACAAAATGAATCACACTCAATGATACAGGCTACAGCGAAGCATTTTAGAATAAAATAATGATATTTTAGCCATTGTACAGTCTTCTGAATAATAGGCCTATATAAAAAATAACTTTTTCCAACAGATTCTTAATAAAAGGCTATGCTATAGCCTAAACATTTTTAAACAGAAGTTAAGCTCCAGGTCTTACACCTTTCAGTAGCCTAATTCCTATCTGATCAATATAAAATAAAGAAATCAGCTGTATACTTCTAAGAAATGATTAATAAACAAAATGTTAGTGACAATCATCAAACATAAGAAAACTACAGCAAAAATATATCTATTTATAAGTAAAATACAGAGGCACAAATTATCCCGCTCTTTATTTTACGCGGCGTAATTTGGTGCTTGAACAAATATTATTTTTTTACTGGGTTATTTTCAAAGATGCAACAGGAAAAAAAGCAATACATATTAGAGTGTACTTTCAACATGCCAGTACAATTTTTTATTCATACATGCATCGTCTCACTTTTCATGTGACTTCATGCAAGTAGATAGATATCGAAACTTCGGAAGGTGGTCATTTTTCACAGTTTTTGACAGAATCCAGAAAATATTTTTTTTTTCTGAAAATGTGATACTTGTATAATAGGGATATATTCAATGTAGTAGAGTACACATGTGTAAGTACTTGTAAGATTTTTTTTAAAGATTCATACCATACAATAAGATAATAATAATAATAATTGAAAATGAGACACCAAATTACCCCATCTTACCCTAAACTTTAAATTCTATACATGATTATGCAATTTAGACAAAATTCTTACATAAACAATGTGCTTACACAGAAACTAGTGAATAATTTTAATATGCAGTTGACCAAAAGAAAAAAAAAGAGAATACCTCATACAATTAATCTCAAAATTATCAAAGGGAAAAACAAAAATAGCCATTCTGCTAAAACACTTAATGTTTAATTCAGTATCAATAGTTGCAAAACGACAATGTCTCTCGTTTTTTTAGGATAATTTAAAACCTATTTGGTGCAATAAGATGATACTATAGATTCACACATTTGAAGCTTGTAAAATTTGATTTTTGTTAAAAAATTCATAAGTTACAGTTCATATTTTCTGAAAATTTATTTCAAAAAATTAATTTTCGGAAGAAATACGAATTGTAAAATACAAATATTTTACCAGAAATCGATTTTTAAATGCTTTAAACATGCGAATTCAAAATTACAGCTCATTCCTCTAAGTAGTTTTTGGCGTTATGCTTATAAAATACCCTCATTGCAATGTGTTTCGCATAGATTACAAATGAATTTAAGATTATGAGTGGAAAACTGCAAAACTTCCTAACTCCTGAACAAATTGGCCGAATAACTGCCCGTTTGGTATCCTAATGTAAAATTTACCGAAAAAGCCAAATGTATTATCAAAATTAGATTTTTGTATTGAATTCGTTCGTGTTTTGTTTTCGTTCTTAGCGCCAGAAAATGATGAAATTTCGTAAAATTCAAAATATCATAACTCTGTAAGCTTTAGTTGTAATGAAATAATTTTTTTTACTGTGTCACTTGTTAGAGAATGCAGAAAGTTTTTTTTATATAAAATTTATAAATTATAGGACTCAGAGATTGTATAAAAAGTTCAATTTCGAAACTTTCAATAAAAATAACTATTTATACGTATAAGGCTTTTGATATGTTAAAAACATTTAATTTTGTTTTGTAATTGTAGCTATACATACCTGTAAAACTAAGGCATACCGAATAAATTATTGGACAGCGATAAGAGTGGACACCATATATATCCACATTGCAGGTTATTAGGTATTTCCAACACAGAGAAGAAGCAACAACACAGAAAAATAACATATACACTGTAATTGTTGACCGTGAACCATTGAATTTTGACTGTCGCCGTCCCGTATACGTGGTCCCAAAACTATGGTATAAAAATTTGTCTTCCAGGACAGTCTAGTTTCTGAACTTAGAAGCTTTGACATTTATTTAATCGCCAAACTGGTCAAGTGTACGTTATTTCAATGGACGAATGGGTGATGGACAGTATGACGAATATTTAAAAAAGATATATGAATGGCTACGGATCAGACATAATGGCGTTTGCGTTGCTCGAATACATCTGATCTTACGGATATTCCCCTCCACTGAGAAACTTGAAAAATCTATATAAACACATTATTTTGCTTTGAACCGCATAGAATAATTCTATAAAAGATCAATTGATTTCATAATTCAAATCAGAAAACTTACTAATAATTTTATAAGGAGCATTAAAAGCAGGGGCTAACTTCCTAGTATTACAATATTTAAATTCTTTATAAAAAATACTATGTCTCCTACATCAAATTTTGACTCTAAATAATGTTGGTCATACAATCTTTTACTTTTAAAGGATAATCGACGGTACGCGCCTTTGTCAATCTAAGGGTTTCATTTATAGGAGGATAAAATTTTTGTCTAAGGAGAGAGTCATAAAGGAATTGACTTAGGATTTTATTTAAGACATAAGGGCACATAGATTTTTTTATTATAAAGATATATGATTTTTTTTATAGCTGAAACAAATTGCTACCAAAATAATTGCATTTTTCTCCGACAGGTAACATTGTTGTCGTCCCAAAGCTGTTGCTGACTTTGATTAAGTCATCATGTAAGAAGTATCACAGTATAAATAATTTTCAATGGTTTGCAGTGTATCTTGCATGTCTTACAACTTTTTTTATTAGCAACATCTGTCAAACTGAACATTTGTAATCCAAGTTACGTTGTGAATTCTATTGAACATCTTCAACAATTTTGATCGCAACTGCAATCTTGCAAAGCCAAATTATTGTCTTAATTTTTGGAACAATCTACTCCTCTTTCACTAAAATACATGTAAATGCACGCATAACGCTGTATATACTAGTAAAAAAGTAACGATCTGTTTATGATATTTATGGGTTTTGGTTTTTTTCACTCTCTGTAGCTATCCCAATTTCCAATAGGTATTCATCACATCTTAAATAAACCCATTAAGCAGAATTTCAAATACTTTCCTCGGTTAAAGAAAATCGTATTTTCAAAATGATGTCAAGCTGAAGTACAAAAAAGCATTGTGAGCTCATTTCTCTATATTTTTAAAGACGCATTTGTTTGAAATATTTTTATGATATTCCTAAAAATATCGACGACGTACTTAGAGTGTATTTTTTATGTTAAAAAACCGAAAATCAGTATTCAGGTTTGAAAAAAATAACCAAAAAAGCACAATTTAAAACTCAAGAGAAGTACAAAAATAAATTTAAACATTTTATAAAACTTTTTTTTCTACCCTACGGCTATCACAGTATTAAACAATTTTTTGACTTATAAAAAGAGCATTTTTAGTAAATGATTTTTTTTAATCAACGCGTATCAATTATAAATGACAAGCCGACTGGTGCTACTGTGTAATTTTTTAAAGAATTTCTTGTATTGTGAATGAAAATTAAAGTAATACATGTCACAATAAAATATAAACTGATAAAACAAAGTTTTAAGAATTAGAACTTTTTAACAAATTCCAGACTAGTTTTGGTAGCATTTCGCGTATCGACATCAGTGCAAAGAAGGTAGGAATTATGTCTATTTATATGGAGCAGAAGCAGATTCGAGGGATAATTTTTCCGATTTTCAGCACCTGAAATAAAAATTATTGCTATTACATAATGTAAATTTCCACATCTGAGCCTCCATGTATCAACTAACAAAATTGTCACAGTTGTTTATCATTTTCAGCACCTGAAATAAAATTATTGCTATTACATAATGTAAATTTCCACATCTGAGCCTCCATGTACCACCTAACAAAATTGTCTCAGTTGTTTATTATTTTCAGCACCTGAAATAAAATTATTGCTATTACATAATATAAATTTCAACATCTGAGCCTCCATGTACCACCTAACAAAATTGTCTCAGTTGTTTATTATTTTCAGCACTTGAAATAAAATTATTGCTATTACATAAAGTAAATTTCCACATCTGAGCCTCCATGTACCACCTAACAAAATTGTCTCAGTTGTTTATTATTTTCAGCACCTGAAATAAAATTATTGCTATTACACAATGTAAATTTCCACATCTGAGCCTCCATATACCACCTAACAAAATTGTCTCAGTTGTTTATTATTTTCAGCACCTGAAATAAAATTATTGCTATTACATAATGTAAATTTCCACATCTGAGCCTCCATGAACCACCTAACAAAATTGTCAAATTTGTTTATTATTTTCAGCACCTGAAATAAAATTATTGCTATTACATAAAAATTTCCACATCTGAGCCTCCATGTACCACCTGACAAAATTTTGTCAGTTGTTTATTATTTTCAGCACCTGAAATAAAATTATTGCTATTACGTAATGTAAATTTCCACATCTGAGCCTCCATGTACCACCTAAGAAAATTGTCTCAGTTGTTTATTATTTTCAGCACCTGAAATAAAATTATTGCTATTACATAATGCAAATTTCCACATTTGAGCCTCCATGTACCACCTAAGAAAATTGTCTCAGTTGTTTATTATTTTCAGCACCTGAAATAAAATTATTGCTATTACATAATGTAAATTTCCACATCTGAGCCTCCATGTACCACCTAACAAAATTGTCTCAGTTATTTATTATTTTCAGCACCTGAAATAAAATTATTGCTATTACATAATGTAAATTTCCACATCTGAGCCTCCATGTACTACCTAACAAAATTGTCTCAGTTGTTTATTATTTTCAGTACAAGTGTTTAAAATTAGGGCGTTTCGTCTCGGACACACTGTACTTTAGGACAGCCTGTATATGTACTACGCACACACACGTATGTGTGTGTGTGTGTGTGTGTGTGTTCGTGCGATTTAACAATTTTAAAGAAAACATTATTCCGTTGAATTATTATAAAACAATTAAGTATTATATCATTGTTTATTTTATAACATTCCCTATATTTCCATTATTAAACTTAAACAATGCTAAATATTAACGCTGCTGATGTAACAATGGTTTATTCTTTACTAATTTCAACAAAGATTTTTCCTATGGAAAAAAAGTCAGTCTACTATTGACCCAGCTCAAATTAGCGAACATGTCTCAATTTGGGAAATTTGCTTTATTTACTAGCACTTCTGTTGCTATTTTATGTATGGTATATAAATTCTGGAGGCGTCGAAGCGCTTCACAGGTAAGAATTCATAAAAAATTACGAAATCATGTTTTTAAAAAAATCAACATTTCTAGGTCGTCATTTGTATGTCATTTTAATACTTTTAATGATTAAAAAACAACTTGAATACTCATTCGATGTGAGAGTATATTTTATGAGAAAATATAAATTATGCATATATAAATCAACGTAACGTACGCCTAATAATTTTGAAATATCAAGAATATGTTTTTTCTCAATCGGTATATTTTTATAAATTTTCTGTAATTATACTGTAATATTTCGTAGAGAATAATGTTTATTGTTTGACTCACTCGTTCAGCGGGGAACGCTGAAGTTATGCAATCTGTACTGCTGTAAATTGTGCGAAGGTTTCAAGCAGAGCATGCCACTTTGTCAAATGTCGCCACTCGCTTACGTATAAGGAAAGAGCAGCTGACGTCACTGTTGGTTAAATTACTGTTGGATAGCAAGGGACACTTGTTTGTTCTTTACGACTTCTACTGTACACATGAGAAGGGGCGATTTGATTGGTCTACTTTAAACAATGCTCCAAACAATTTCTCCAATGCTCGCTACGACAAAAATGTAGTGGTAGATTGGTTGATGGAAGTGTTTGTTTGTATAGATGCCCTTTCCTTATGAATGCACGCTACTTCGGTAGTGCACCAAGATGTCTCAGCACCATCTGTCGCTGAAAATTAGAACTAAAACAACGAATCATAGTATACAATTCCCAGACACCATGTGTTACTCTCCTGCAAATATTTTTTCAAGAGCTGTCATCGTTTACAAGTTATTGATTTTAACACAAAAACAGTGTACAGGATATCTAAAACGAAACGCCCTAATTTGAACAGCCTGTAATAAAATATGTAATCCTTGCATTAAGAAGATTGAAAGAACAATGGATACATATAGTTAAAAAAACAGTGTATTTTAGGATACTACATCCACACCCATATATATATATATATATATATATATATATATATGTGTGTGTGTGTGTGTGTGTGTGCGTGTATGTTTGTGCGGTTTAACAATTGAAAGAAAACATTATTTCGTTCAATTATTATAAAGCAATTAAGTATTATATCATTGTTCTTTTATAACAATCACCATATTTTCTTTATTAAACTTAAACAATGCTATTAACGCTGATGTAACAATGGTTTATTCTTTATTAATTTCAACAAATATTTTTCCTGTAAAAAAAAATCAGTCTACTATTGACCTAGTTCAAATTAGCGAACATGTCTCAATTTGGGAAATTTGCTTTATTTACTGGCACTTCTGTTGCTGTTTTATGTATGGTATATAAATTCTGGAAGCGTAAAATCGCTTCACAGGTAAGAATTAATAAAAAATTACGAAATTATGTCTAAAAAAATCAACGTTTCTAGATCATTTGTATACTTATGTTTGACAAAATTATACGCATATTTTCTTTTCTTGAACATAGCTGATTTTTGATACTTTTATTTTTAAAAGAAACTTCAATGTTTATTTATTCTATTCATTAAATGTGCGAGAAATTATACATTTTAGATAAATATATCATCGTGACCTTAGACTAAATTTATTTCAAATATCAAGAATATTTCTCTCAACAAGTGTTTATTTTAACAGATGTGGCAAATGCTTTGGGTTGGCGCGATTTTCGTTTTTGCGCATTTTGGCAAGAAAACCACGGTTTTGAATACACGTTAGACCAAGCCTGCGAAAATAGAAATCATCAAAACAGAAACAGAAAACATCACAAAAATTATGAAACAGTTTATTATAAAACACACACAATTTTATTATAAACCACTTATACTTCACACACAATTTCATTATAGTTCACACACAATTTATTATAAACCACACATACTTTTTTTTGTATAAATCGAACATATTTATTTTATTATAAACCACACACAATTTTATTATAACATACACACATTTGTTTTATAATATAAGATACACAATTATTATTATAAACACACACAATTTATTTTATTATAAAACACACACATTGTGAAGAATACAAGTGACTGGTTTGATAAAGAAGCCAACCTTTACCACACATGTAAATACCAACATATGTAAATGCAATTTATTTCAATGAGAAAATCAAGTGAAGTATGCTCAATGCGTCCAGCATCGGCAGCAATGGATGATGTATTCTGCATGTGTTCCGATGAGTGATACATTTAACGTACTTAACTTGATTTTCTTATTCAAATAAACTGTACCTTGCTTACATATATATATTTTAGAAATATATATACATCTTTTCTACAATTCCATACTTTTACACGCGATTAATGACATATTTAAACTGGTAATTGGATATTCAAAATTTTACACTTTCGGAGATTCTAATAAAGTTATTTTTACATTAAGACACCATTTCATACTAAATCGTAAATGTAGTAGAATATTGTGATTGACTTTTTATCGTATCACATACTATTTTTGAGATAGAAATACTAACTATGCATTTTGCCGGTAGGTGACGCTGTAAGCTGTCTCTTCGTGTAGCGCATAATCCCTTTATTATACCTATACCCCAAATTCATGACCATACATGACGCTGTTCTGAAGTTGATGGAGGTGAATAGGACCTCAGTGTACAAATGATACTCACACACAAAGAGAAAAAAAGCAAGAGACAGATATATTCATGCACTTAGTAATTTTATTGAATAAGCATAAGTAAACATGCTTCTAATAATTCCTTTTTGAAATAAATGACTGCAATTTACCAACTTTCAAAGTGCATTCTACTTTCCCATTGAATTAGCTCTACATTTCATTTATGATGGTGTATGTTTCAGTAGCATTATATGTTTTGGCTTGATATGTATATTTGTTTTCTAAAGCAACAGATTTAGTTTTGTTACTGGTTAAATTTTTTCAACTATAAAATAAACCTTAATTAGAATAAAATGGCGTTTAAATGCAAACGAAAATAAATTAAAAATATGTAATTCTATTAAAATTCCAAGCTAAAAATTAGAAAGTTTTTGAATATGAAGGCTTATCCATGTGCAAGTATATATATTCATGGTGTGATACAAATAATTAAGACTTCAAACTTAGGTGAATTTAGATATGGAATATCCATTGATAAAGGAGCCGTAGCGCCTTTTAAAGGTCTTCTTGCTATCCGTCCTTTCGAATATCATGTCAGTAGTTAAAAAAATCCGCTGTAAAACATTCTTTGCTTTACAAACCATTAATTTTGCATGCTATTACAAGAGGAATTAAGGTTTTAAACCCCTTTTCTGCTAAAATTTTTCAGAAAGTTCCCCTCTCTCAACTCTCTTAGAAAAATATAATGCTATATTTATTGTCATTTAATTTTTTTTTTTAGTTTTTCCCTTTACATGGTGTTTTTGCATCGTCAGGTCCTCACGGCTACGCATATGCTTACAGCACCACTACTATATCGAGTGTTGCAGGGTTTCAATAATGTGAATACTGGCAACTTTCGCCATTTGTCAACAATTGATGTGCGCTTTTAATTACGGAAAGGTGGGGCAGGTCTAATGTAGATCACGCTATATATGTACAAATTATGTGTTTAAAATTTACAAAAATGTAGCTAAAAAGTTTTCTTTTCTTGACATGATATTACCCATAAGAATTACTTCGAATTAATTTGCGACTGGACAAAAATTGATTTCTCTTTTAAATTAATTGCTATTGTGAGGATCAAAAGCATTTTAATTATTATTATCGATCATGTATGTTTATTTGCAAAGATCGTATGCCTATAAATTAAAAATAAAAAGTATTTGGCAATACAACGTTACATTTAAAATGTAATTTTTTTTCCATGTTTAGGGCCCGACAACTGTCACCGAAGTCGGAGCATTGGATTGTAATGGGAAAGATGTGGAAGCAACAAATCAGGATGTTGCTGAGAACTGTTGTTCAGAAGAACGTATAAATGAGTAAGAATATTTATCTTTACAAAGTAATATTTTAATGTGAAACAAATGATTTTCGTATGACAATCTTTTTTATACAAATATTTCATGATTTATGTGAATGAATCACGTACTCTGCATGTGTAAAGAACAAGACCGTAACGACAAAACTTTATCTGTTAAGCTTAAATACAACGAAATAAAATTTTAGTTTTATTAAGTCACCCAATTTAACGAAAAAAAGGAAAAAGAACAAGAAATCGGAAATTAGATTTTATTGTATACGTTAACTGAAATGATATGTGAGAGGGTTAGAATGACAGTGGAGTAAGTCAAAAACTTTGAAAATCGAAGTAACCATATTTCCACTTAACGTATATTAATTTCTGTTCAATGTGCCATTCAAATAAGTCAGAGTTACCTTAGAGAGTCGCTAGAGGGCGAAACAAGTTGGGCCACTCAATGCAACGACAATACAACAAGTTTCACGAAACCCTTCATTTCTCAAATCTCTAAATTTTGACTTACTCCACTGTCTTACTCCACTGTCTTACTCCACTGACTTACTCCACTGTCCCCTTTATGTCTAGAATTGTCATCTACTGTTGTAGATGTATCTTGTTCAGTTAAAATGCTTAAAATCTAACAAGAATCATTCAAAGTCTTAAGTTCACAAACCCGTGAGATCAATGTACAGACCGATCCTCAAGAGAACTAGTGTCATCGTGTTTCATTTGAGCCATTAGTAAATACATTAAGGGTTGTCATGAGAGAATAACTAAATACAATTCAAGATGTATTACGTTCATAAGTTACTTAAAACACTAGCCCATTCGATAGCATTCATTAATCATGTCTTCAAAATTCATGCGTTACATGACTCCGAATATTTTTATACCGTATATTCACAATCCTCGAAAATAATAGTCTTTATAATAACTTATATAAATTTTTAAAAGTTTAAAATTATTTTAAATCATTTTTCTACATAAAAGTATTCTCCAAATGTACTTATTGTGGAATAATTTAGGATGAAAATATTTCCATTGTACAAGCAAGTCCACTGTTTTGCAAGGATTAAGCACAAAGAAATTTACGAAATAAATTATATATTTTTTAACTTATATAAAAACTACTATAATAACTAAAAAGTGTACATGGTCAAAATCCATGCAATAATATTCTTCAGGGAAAATACTGTTATAAGTTAAAGATATATTGGTCATAGCCCATATAACTCAACTTTCGTTCATGAGGCAAAATTTTACATGGGGTTCCATGTGACATTTATGCACTTTTATTCTAAACGAGTAGCGATTAAATTCAGGTATCAGTTATTATTATTTTTTTTGTTATGAATTTTGCATAAACGTAAAACTTTACGTAATGCATGGTCTGTTTCTCACACAAACACACACAAAAAAGAAGAAATTTACTTAAAAAATTTACTTTTATGGAAAACTTTTTTTTTAATCATCAGAAGCATTGTTAATCTTTATTTAATAGCATTAGTATTATTAAAAGTTTTGTTATTAAGAACGTTCAAAGGCAAACAATACATTTTATACGTTATATTTTTCTAAAACATTTCAAAAAATTCATTTTCAATATCATGACTTGTATGTTTAGCTTATTGCCATTATTTAGGCTAAACGCACAAAAATACAGATGCCTTTTTTCCTAGTTTCTTTTAGAATTTCTTACCGAATACCATCAATAGAATCATCAGAAACCATGTGTTGGACTACTAAGATATCAGAGTCTAATTGTACAGGGCACTTAATTATTGTGTTGTGTCAAACGGAAGTAATTTTACTACGTAAAATAAGATGCATTAATTTTACAATTTCTATTGGTTTCGAAAACGTATTTTTCAAACATTCAGAGTAATGATTCTGCTTCTTTATAATGTGTGCTATTAGAATTAATAATTAGAACCGAATTCCAAGCTAATTTGTAGATATATACCGGAAAATACACCATTTAATATGTAAAGGATATTTTTATATAAATATTGACTGCTGCAGAAACTGAATGGAACAGGGCAGTAAAATCTGTGTAGTAAAACAGGGACAAAAAGTATTAAAAATAACTTAATTATCATAAATTTTTCTCATTTAAGGAAAGAATAGAAAATATTAAACAGTTATCCGTAACTAATCGTAGTTAATGTATTTACGTAGTACATGTTCAATGACACAAAAATGTTCGTTTCAAAAGCTTTTCTATAATCGCAGTATTTAGTAAGATTTCAATGGATTCGTAAGATTCGACATAGCTCGATACCGAAAGTAGAAAAAATATGTTATTAATGTTATATATATTTAACTCCATTAAACTTTAAGTTTAGTAGGATAATTTTAAGTGTTTTTATTTGTTTATTTATTTATTTATTAGAAAAGTATTTCCTTGTATATTTATGACTTTTTTTTGAAAATGTAATTATTTAATTGAAAATGTTAGCAACAATTTGGTTTTCAAAATTAACACGTGTTTAAATTAATTTGTAACAAATCAAACGTTTATATAATTTTCCTTTTTTGGATAGTTTCAGGGATAATATAAAATGTAATCATTTGGTACTTTAATACAATAGAAATTTATAATAAAAGAAGTTTCAAAACATGATACCAGAACTTTTTAATCGCAGTTTGAAAACTAATGCTTATAATGGTTTTATCGAACATTTATTATCTATTTATTGTTATTGTTTAATCATGAATCATCAGACATATTGATTTGGATATTTATGTTAAGAGTAATATTTGTTTCGAAGATAATTTAATAAACTTAAAGTGTTATATTTTACAGAAGTATTGTCAACGAAACTTTGATAAAAGAAGAAACTCCTGCTGATGGAGTTAAGTTGTGGATTAATGAGAGTGTAGCTGAATTCTACACTGTGAATGCAGGACCCAGGTACGCAAGCATTCCTAACTTATATCAAATTATATTAAAAATTTGAATTTTTAAATATTTTGTTTTGAAACACTGGATAATATTTATTGATGTAGTTGCAAGTTTTTTATTATTATTTATTGCTCTTCTAACTGCTTTGCATAATAATAACTTTTAAAAATCAGTAAAATAATCACATTGAGAAGATGTTACACATATTTTAGACGATTTTCATGTTATTTTCAGAACTATTTTTGTAACATATTTTGTGTTTTAAATGTTCAGTTTGATAAATCCCATTCTTACTAAATTTCTGTATTGTAAATTCCATGAAAATCCTGCCTAATATAATATCAGAAAAGGTATCTTTTCCCATTCTTCTTAAGCAGTTTCAACAATCTATGAAGTGTTATAGGTCGAATAATGGACTGAATAATCGACATTTTTAAAGTCTAAAAGCGCAAAATGTATGGTTGATGAATCGAGAGATTCTAAAAGCACATTAGTGTGGGATATGGTCTCGATTTCCGTTTCTTGCCCCAATTGTTTCATGAAATGAAATATGAATTGCGATTTGTGTCTGCTTGTTTTGTCTTGATGTAAATCTATTGAATGTTAACACAGTAGGTAAAATGATGGTATTACATATTAGAAGATTAGGGGTAAAATAAATTCCTAACGGTATATGGACAATTTACTCCAATCTTTATTTATGATTTACAGTCACATGAAAAACAAACAACAACTATAAATCCCTTTAAAAACTTTCTTTAGATTCTTTAAACAAACTGTTTTTCCTCCTCTTTGTTTATGATAAATGAATCTCCTTTTATTATAGTCATTTAAATACGGACAAGCTTTATATGTTGTCACAACAACATTTTTCCACTTCTGTCGGGATAAGTGCTTCTCATCAAGAATTCTGGAACGTGTTCTGCTTTCAGTTTCTGTTGTAGAAAAATGATGAACTTTTTTTTTCTTTTTTAAGATTTAATTCAGTGCTAACTATTTTCTTACGTCTGACATTGAATAGTATTTTAATAATTTTGCAACAGTCCTTTTGCATTTGGGGATTTTCATTTAACATGAAACATATCACTTTTGCAATTCCGCATTTCCCTTCGTCACGTATTTGGAATATTTATTCCACTTGAAGCTGAAACTTAACGATTTTTACCTTTCCTATTGACAATATTAAATTTTCATGGATTTACATATAAAAAATCTGTGGTTTTCACAGCTGTTTTTTAATAGCTGAATTAGAAAAATACTCATTGGAAAGTTCACAAACATAACCTGCAGTCCATCGCTTCTTTAAAAGTTCCATTTTGAATGTACACAAAAATTTCAAGTAGCAAACAATAATTTATACATTCAAAAACATAATTCCAGTGAAACGAAAATTTTCCAAGCAGACGGGGATTTTATACCAAAACAAAATACTCTAAATAATGTGTGAACAGCAAAACAAAATAGTCTAAACAATTTGTAAACAGTCTCAGTATTAAGCTATGTTGCAATCATTGGACTAAGACAGAGGTTTAGAATAAACATATGATGGTAAATGATTTCCACACACTAAAATCCAGAACACACTAAAAATGCATAAAATTCAAAGTATCACATTCGAAAAGTTTTAGTAACAAAAGAATGGTATTTTTAAATGTCCTTCCTAAATATAAGATAAAGAAAAGGTGGTTGTACAAAAATTAAATTTTGTATTTTAATGTACAAAAAAAAAAAAAAAAAAAAAACAAAAAGCCAACTATAAAAGCTGTATTTTATTTGTATGCATTTTTAAATTAGAAGTATGTTTCTATTATTATTATTGTGAACGTGTAGAAAGATATGTACATTACAACCGGGAACCGAAATATATTTGTACAATTAATGCCGTTTAAAATGTATATTTTTTACTTCATTTTTAAATATAAAAAAAATAGCTAATTGCAAAGAGTGAATACAGCTTTATTATGTATATGCAAAATGTTCCTTTTAAAAAAATATTTGAGAAATTGTTGAATAATTGAAGAGATTCTATTGGATATTTTTCTCGCGTAAGAAGTAAACAATATTTGCACTGCCGATAAAATAACGCCATACACAACATGGTGTCGCCGATAAATTGTAAGTAACAAACACACATATTTTTGACTTATCAAAGAATCCATTATCAGGATATGTGTTCAAAATTAAGAACTTCTATAGTCTTTTTAAAATTGCCCAAATAGAATGAAAATCTCTATTACTTAAATTATTGCCTATCTTAATAAGTAAATTTGAATGCTGCAGTTATTCAAACTTTTCAATTGTTTTGAAATCATTGAGATTCTGAATTTCCTTTCATGTGGATTCAATTTTTCTATTAGTCCGATTACTGTTGGAAAAGAAAATAATCTTATATCTCAATATTCTATATATCCTTTACTAAATTTAAATTATTTATCATTTAGAACTAATTGGGATCACAATACTATTGTGATCCCAAAATGTCTGAATTCCATAATATGTCTTGTAATGTTTATTCAGGTATTCATTTTTATTTTCCAAACCAAAAAACTATATTGGATTCCTTTAGCATTTGAGTTTAATCTATCATATTTATTTTTGTTTAAAAATTATCTCCAGTTGTGATCTTCATTACTTTTGGATACGTCTCTTTTATCTTAAATCGTAACATTTGTCCCAGATATTCGCCAATTTACCCATTAGAGCCATTATTCGAATTAAAATGTAGTTTTTTTCCATCTTCATCGCCTGAATTCCGTATACATATAAAAAGTTAAGCCAATGTTGAAATTTAGTG
Organism: Maratus michaelseni; assembly: GCA_963931845.1. Classification (NCBI taxonomy): domain Eukaryota; kingdom Metazoa; phylum Arthropoda; class Arachnida; order Araneae; family Salticidae; genus Maratus; species Maratus michaelseni. The sequence continues at coordinate 154,909,193 of OZ007595.1, read as the reverse complement.
CTATCTTCCATTCTTGCTAAAAATTAAGATTTTGTCAATAGAGTATGTCAAGGAACGGAGAAGGCTGGAAAATGAATATGTTAAAATAAAAAACACGACAAAACTTACCCCCATCTTCAATTTAAACATTTAAAGAATTATTATTTTTTAAATAATGAAGGTAAATATCAGAATAATTTGTGATGCGACATTTTATTGTATCTATTTACCTGGCTGGATATGGCATTTATCATAATATACTGATGTCGCTTGTTAAAAGTACAAGTTTCATCAAAAAAATTTTAATTTTGCTAAGAATATACAGCTTTCTAATTTAGAAACTTTAGATTTCGAGTGTTGATAAATAATAGTTTGATTAAAAAAAAAAAAAAAAAAAAAAAAAAATTAAGGTGACATTCTAAATATAACAGTACAATTGATATTGCTGTCATTAGAATGCTCTTAAAATAATTTGGCAGTTTAGTGAAAGGAAAATAATTGTTAGTTCCATTTACTTTAAAATAAGGTTAGATAACTATCATTTACTACTTCTGGTTCTAAAAGAAATACACAAATGTTTTTCCTGTAACTATAGTTCGTCGTATTCACCACTTGTCCATACATCCAATTCAACATTAAGAATAATGTTAAAGCAAAATTTGTACTTTTAGTGAATGTTTGTTTTATATTTATTGCATTATATTTATGTATTATATTTATTGTATTTATTGTATTACATTTATATTATTTGTCAACAATATCAGTTGAAAAAAGCTAATCAGTTGTTGATCTAAATATTTCTTTTATTTTGAATAATAAAAAATATTAATGAAATTATACTTTTTGCAGCAAGTATGATAATGTGAAACAGGAAATTTGGGACCATCTTTTGGCATCAGATATATGGATAAAAAGAAACAGGGAAAATGTGAAAAGTTATGTCAACGATTATTTAAACGGAGAAAGGTAAATAAATATCTGAATAAAATATTTTGTCATACCAAACTTTTGCAGACTTTAAAGACAATAAAATTGAAAAATGATATTTTATTTAGTTAATACTTTTATAAATTTTAATGACCCCCCCCCCCCATGAGTAGATTTTAAAATGTTTTAAGTTTTTATTTCGCAATTATATTTCAATGGATATATATATATATATATTACCTCCATGTATATTCAAAATTTAAAAAAAAGTTTGAGAATTTTCTTGTTCATTTGTGATTTTAATATTATAGTCTAAAATTTATAATATTTACAAATTAAATATTTATAATATAAAACTTCTTAATTTGATAGTGTATAAGAGGAGATATTTTAAAAGATTAAACTGACTTTAATACTTTGTTACTTTTTATTTACTAATAATATAAACTTCAAATCATTAATATTATTCACGACCATGCTAACGTGTTAAACAATCATATAGTTTTAATAATTCCAACAAATGAAAGATTACTTGATAATAAATCAAAATACAGTGTTTGAGAATTGCATGTAAAAACTTCGAACAGTGTTTGAACACATTGATAGTAACATTGGAAAGTATGATCATAAAAGTATTAGTAGCACCATAAGCCAGCTCTTTTTTTTTTCAATTTGGCGAATCCGTCACATAACAACTTTTCGCTTGATTTATGTCGCATTAAATGTTTGATGTGGTGAGGCTTAAGGACATTCTGTAGGAAACGTTCTTTGCTTCTGATAGGGACCTCATTATAATAACTGCCATTGCCGTTGCTAATAAATTTGAAAAATATCATGTTAAAGTTCTACTAGATAGGCTAATAAACAAGACTAAGACTGACCACGTCTCAGCTGATAAGAACATTTAGGAGGATGAGGCAGCAGATAGTCTCTCAAAAGAAGCCACTAAACACGAATCAACTGATCATCCTCTTTGCACGCTACACTCATACCTAAATGGAATCTTCAAACAAAATGTCATGAAATATTGGGACAACACGGGACAGAAACCTCAAAAGGAAGATAAACATACGAATTAATACCGAAAGTTACAGTCGAAGATCGCAGCTAAACTTATTATATGAGAAGGTTCTGAACAGGTCATTGTCGTTTTCTAGCTTATCTCTATCGCTTTAATAGTGTTAATTTCAATGTTTCCAGACATAGCCGAAACCGCTCAAAATTATTATTATTATTATTATTATTATCATCCAACCGGAGAGCCAACCTCATCGGTTTACGGCTTTTTTACCTCCGGCGGAAAGCACCCCAACGCCCCAACCAACGCACCACCTCCAGGGTACAGGCCCGAAATAACAGGCAAATATTTCAAATCAAATTACACAAATCTTGTGTACAGACTGTCATACGCAGATGACATGAACCTCGCATTTCGGGGTTAACTTAAAGTTAACTACAAACTAGCAAGGCCTAAACAAAAGAGGTATAATACAATGCAAACCAATAAAAACCTAGACACAAAAATTAAACATAAGATAACAATTTTACAGTAACAAAATGTTGCTCAACAGCACGGCCGGAAAATAGCACAAACAACCAGTTTAAGTCCAAAATTATTACCCCGACTGCAACTTAACCACACGGCGCACTAAACGCCAAGCTCCTCAGGCTTGGCTGGATGGCATCCTAACGCAGCCATTAACCGCCAATAAATTAAAAATATCTTATACATTCATAATAACATATAAAAACTAACTTGTTAACTTTGAGAAGTCTTCTAGTTTACTACACGACAATGGTCATCGTCGACTCGCCCAAAGAGCTCTTTCGTCCACTTCTATTAAGCCCCTTGTCGCGCTTGAGATCTGATTAGGTGGGTATAGAAATTCAGTTCTATAATACTACGCACTGTGTCGCGAAGGAGTATAGCTCCGGGGTAACTTGTTGTAAGGCTATAAATAGTATGTGCGTGTTATTTTATTGTGTTTATTAATACATACTCCTTTATTAATAAATATTCATTTCTTAAATGAAATTCTCTACAGAGCAATTGAGCAGACTTCATGTTACCAAATAACAAATTATCACAACCATGTTTTTAACATTAAAATAAATTTCTTAAATTCTCAACAAAGTTGTGTGTTCAATATTGTAAATAACTACCCTCGTCCGTGATCTTTTCTTTTAATGACCACATTATTTTACAACGACACACGAATACGGGTACGTGCTGAGAATTGTAAGTATATGAAACAAGACAGTTTTTTTTTGTGTTAGCTATAGTATAGTTGAATGTATATTGCTATATATATTGTATATATATATATGTATATATATGTATGTATATGTATGTATGTATATATATGTATGTATGTATATATATATATGTATATATATGTATGTATGTATATATATATATGTATATATATATATATATATATATATATATATATATATATATATATATATATATATATATATGTATGTATATGTATGTATATGTATGTATATATATATATATATTGCTATAGTATATTTTTACGAATGAAATGCAACATTTACGAAAAATAGCACACATTTAAATTCACGAAACAAAATTTTGATTAATGATATATTTTATCAGTCTTGAAGCGTATTAACCAGTCAAGACTGATATATGATAAGCAGGCAGTGAATAATTCAGTGGGTTAATCTACATTTTCCTCCAGAGCATCGAAATCATCCCGAATAATGTTTTAAAATTTGTGCTTACTGTATAGAAGTCAATTTCAACACCCAACAATTCTCGTATTCTATTATATCCTCCTTCCCCAAAGCAAAAAAAAAAAAAAAAAAAAAAAAAAAATCTTATATTAACATTGCGCATAGCACAGTCTGCATATGCCAAAAAAAACGGCAAAAGTACGTCCTGTAAAACTGTGTATATTGTAAAATATTCCAGAAAAAATAAGGCGGTATTAAAAAAAAATATTTTTCCACGCTCAACAACTCAAAATTTTGAGACACATTTTCAGACTCATTTTTAAAAATAAAAACATGAAACTTGGCGGCGTGATTTATGAAGAGATTTATAAAGGACCGATGTTTTCATTTTTCGTTCAATTAATTAGAAATTGATTTATAAACAATTATTTTTCACAGTACGATAATTTTTTTTTGTTTCCAGCGCTATCGCTTCGAAAAATTCGGTTCAAAATGTCCACTTTGACAGCATTTTTTGAAATATATTCCGCCTTTATCAAAAAATCGAGACAATACGGACATTATAAAGTTTCTGAATAAGAGAACCTGCCAATTGGATGCATTTTAGAGCAAAAATGAATTTAAAAATGTGTCTCAAAATAAGCAGTTTGTTTTGAATACACCCTTAACAAAAACTAATATCTCCTGGTAGTCATTAACGTTTTCGAATAATTTTCTTTTAATTTCACAAACCATTTGATGCAAATGGATAAGAAATCTAAAAAAATAATGGGTTTCCACGGTTTTTGGAGTCATTTCTGAAATCAAAAGTACCACTTTCTGATTTTAAAATTTAAAAAAGGACGTAATTTGGGAAGCATGTTGCCTTTAGAGGTTACTTCTTATAAAGGTTTATGAAAATAATGTAATGATTTACCGTAATATGGATAACTATAGTGTTAAATTTTCTTTATTGAAACTATATGGGATTTTCGTAAACGTTTGATTTTGTAGATCGTCATCTTTCCATTCTGAGGGTGTTGCATTTGGACTAATAAAATTTTAAAATGTCACAATACAGCTGTAATACAGATCTTTTTTAGTATTATTTTTCAATTATAGCAAACTTCACCTTTTCATATTACAGATCATGTTATATTCCGGAAGTCACTTCTTCAAATACGAACGAAGTTCCTCCTTCCCAACCAGAACCAGATGAAGAGTCTGAAACGAAGAAAGATACTGAAGAGTACCGTTTAATGGAAGAAACATGCAACATTTATTTTGGAATTACGTATGATGAATACAGGGCACTCGAAGAAGAAATGTAAGCATATACAAAAATATCTAATCCTTCCAAAGTTTATTTACATTATGTGCTTCTACTAGATTATTTAATTAAGTCTTACATTTAAATAAACAATCTAGATTTAGAAAAAATAATAATTTACTCTTTCTGCATTAATAGTTATATTCACATGAGCATTTATTTTCAATCACTATGTATAATAATGTTTCTTACGCTCGAAAAATTAAATAAGAGACTGTCGTAGTGATAATATTTTCAACGAAAAATAAATTCCTACTCACCATTTTTTTTTCAATATGTAATGTCTTTCAATATTATATTGATATGTTCGCACTCAGGGAGAGCTAAATAGCGATGAAAATAATAATAATCCTTTAATTTTCCTTTTTTGGAGTGAAAGGTAATTTGCAAGGAACTTTTTATTTTGGCTTTCCAAAAGTTAATCAATGGATATGGGGAAATCGTATAAAAAATATTGAAAAATTTTTGAAATCATATAGTTTAACAATCACCCAATTTTAAGATTCTCATAATGCGGGGTAAGTATAGACAAGCAATAGTTATGTTAAAAAAAACATGTATGACTGCTTATAAGTGTGCTTTTCAAATTGAACATTAGGCCTCTTTTTTTACGCACGAGCCAATATACTTGAAGCACAAGAATAAACTGCGATTATGAAAGGAACATGCACTGTAAAAAATTTGCAGCAAAGTATCCAGTCATTCGACCATTTTTATAAAAAACGATTACATAACCGTAATTTAACGTTATTCTGACTATAATATTGCCCATATTATGGTTAGAATACTGTTAAATTACGGTTATGTAACAGTTTTCTATAAAAACGGTCGAACGACCGGATACTTTGATGCAAATGTTTTACAGTGTGGAACATCAGTTATATTTATAAATTTGAAACGCAAAAAAAAAAAAAAAAAAAAAGTGATAATGAAGAAAAGAGAATTATCTGGTTTGATTTCATAATCATATTGTATTTGTTAAGTTTTACTTTCTGCTGTATTGGAAAATTAAAAATATACATAAAATATCTTTAAAAAATTCATTAATTTGGCTCAGAGTCACATTCTCCCATACATCTAATAATTGATTGAATGTGTGCTTCAATTATTTTATAATTTTGTTGTGTACTACGAACATCTTCGCCTTATATAATTTTCTCTTTAAAAATAATAAGATATACTGCGTTACGAGGATTTGCAAGAATAATCAAAATATAAACAACGTAAAATTTAATTTCTTAAAATGTGAAAATATTTTTCTAATAAGAAATATTAAAATACTTGAATTTTAATAACTAATCTATTTTTATAAAAATACTCAGGTGTGCCAGACTTTTGAGTGAACAAACTACGCCTAGTGCAGAAGTGACGACAGAATTTCCTGAAGCATCTACCAATGAAACTGCTATAAGGTAAGAAATAATCGCTTGATATCTATTTTACCTTAAAAAATGCTTGTTTATTTGCCTATATAAAAAGTGCATCTTCACACCCACCTAAAAGCTATAACATGGATTGACTTTTTATAAATGTTGCGTGATTAAGGAAAAAAATCTGGAGTGATTCTACTCGACTTTTGGAAACACTGGTGATATGTGAGAAAAATGGAGGAGGGGGAGAATTTTACAAATTTCTAGTGCAATGGAATCAGCTGGATTCAAAGACTGCTTCTCCCATTTTGAGACCCGAGCATTTCTCTCGCGCCACTAATTCTTTATTACATCCCCGAAATATTTTTCACCTAAACTATATCATACTTCCTTGGTGATTTTCTCTATAGAACATACCTGCCAACATCGCACTAAACTTCTGTACAATGTAAGTTAATTTAGCCGAGGTTAAACACGTTTCAAACCAGAATTTCTTTTAAGAAATTCAATCAAATAGGGTCCGCGTAAGAACATGAAACTAAATATATATTATTTTACTAGATATATTTTCTGGTTAGAAACGTCTTTAACCTGGATCAAATTAACTTACATTGTACGGAAGTTTAGTTGAAAGATGGCAGGTATGCTAGAATAAGTCGCAGGAAGGTTTGAAGATGGTATAAAAAGGGTTTATATACGTAATCAGTCGGCGAGATTTTTATCAAAATCCATAAAGTTTTTGCGAAAGTGGTCTATAACATATTCGCCATATGGGAGCTCAATCGGAATATACAGGAGTTATCGTGTTCCACTCACATACACAAATCACTATTAGAATACGTTCCTTAGACTGTGTGTTTGAGAAGCAAAAATAGATTTTAGAATTAAAACAAAAGAGCTGAAAATAATGCTAAAGCCATAATTATTGAAAATTAAACTAGTCGTTGGGGGCCACCGTATTGCTCACCCATCATGGATAGGCATAATGTAAAATATGAAAATAAAACATGTGTAAACTATTTATAAAATGCATTGCAATTCGAATAAAATCCTGGCTTGATAACGTCATAAACTTTAAATGCTCTATTACTGAATTGAGTAAAAAAAACATCCTTACAACTCCAAAAATGATAATCATATGAACTAAGAGTTTACTGCGTCGGATTAAGCGTCTCATTTCTAATAAAAATATATCTTTGAATTGAAATTTGAATGAAATACAGGGTCATGAAAAATCGAAGAGTGTGGAAAATGTGATTATAAATATCTCGGCAACTAATTACCCGACCAACTTCATTCTTTACGCAAAATTTGTTTTTTTATTGTATTTTATAATCACTTTTTAAAATAAACAATTTCGAAATCTTTTTTATATCTTTTATCAGAACGAATACTTCGAGAGTCCGAAAAAAATAGTTCCGGATAATCGAGATTACTGAAATTCAATAAACGTCTTCTCATTATTAAATGCTAAGTACATACCAAATTTCAAGTCTCTATCTCAATTTGTTCGGGAGATAGAGCGTTTACAGACACATAAACGGACCGACGGCAAATTTTTTGTTCTGAAAATGTTTTTTCGGAATCTCCAGTGTCTGAAACGTGTAAATGCGTCATTTTTTTTCAATTTTTAAAACGATCACAAGACTTACCCTATGCTACGTCTGAGGAGTAAGTAAAAGTATATAAAGTAAGGAACAATTAAATCCCCAATTACGTAATACTCGATTAAGTCAAATATTGGATGCTTTTTTTTTTTTTTTTTTTTTTAATAGCAAATAAATATACGACATCTGGATATGGTTATTGTTTTACCCTTTTTTATGATATTTAAATTTTATTCGAAGTTTAAAAAAAAATCTGAAGTACTCTTAATATTTTCGGAAATAACCGCCTTGAATGATACCCACTCTTCAAACTTGATTTTATCTATTTCTACAAAATTAATAGTTTTCCGAATATCAATAACGATAAACAAGAAGCCCGAATATGAGCTATTTTTGACGACAATATCCAAACAAACAGCAAAAACTCATTTTTAAAGGTAATTTCCTAACTTCATGCTTAAAATTTGCGATTTATTTATTTAAATACAATTATGATGCGAAGTTATTTTGCTAATTGTGTTACTTCCGTTAAAATGTCTAAGCTAACAAAAAATAATATTAAATAGAAGCTATTTTCCTGATGATATTTTCAGTTTAAAGTAATTTGACATACAATTTTCATAATGTTATCTATGCTAATAACTTGAATATGTATATTAGTGAAATAAAGTTTGATTAATATTTGTAAATATCATACAATATTGTGTGGTAAAAACATATGCAATTTCTATAATACATATATTTTATATAGTGGAATCAATGCATAATATATAATGCAAATACGAATAGTTTGAATACAAAATTTGTAATTTTGAAATGTAACTAAATTAAGTACAGCCAATTCAAGTAAATATCTGTATAACAGTATAATGATTTATAAACATTATTTTTGTTGTTTTATTTTATTAATATGTTTTTAATAGTTATGCAATATAGTTGTTAAAGTTAATTAACAACTTCTTTAATTATATTAGGATTCACATCTTTTCTGATCTCATGTTTGATATCTCGATAGCAAATGCTATATTATTTGCTTCATTTTTAATGAAATGTTTATTTTCTCTTACTTTTTTTGCAGTGATAATTCAAAGAAGGATGCATCTAATGAATTAGAAGAGAAGGATGATGCGGAGGAAAAGGTAAGTAATTCATGTACTCTTAAAATTCTAAATTTGATTTAAAAAAATCTTCAAAAAATGAATTGGGCGTTTATTTCACAACTTTAAAACATGCCACGAAATCTTTTTCACAGAAAACGATTAAAATGTTATAAAATAATTCAAGTTTCAATCCCAATCAGGAAATATTTCTTTTTGTAATGTATAATTGTGAAATAATAAAAAGCACCACGCCCAAAACTGACTATTACCCAACTAAATATATTAATATTACCAATCGATTAGTAATAACGTCTACCAAATAATGATATATTTAAATTTTAATTAGAAGTTTGTCTGCATAGAAATTATAACTAATTTTAACATCTTTGGCACTATTACCTAATTTTGACAACAAGTTTGAATTAAGTATCACTCAAAAACTACTTTTCAGTATAAGCTGTACGTAAATTTGTATTCGCAATTTTGAAGCTTTTAGAAATCGATTTCATTAAAAAAATTTGAATTGTGACATATAAATCTTTTATCAGAAATTGATTTCTAAAAGCTTTAGATATATGAATCCAAACTTACAGATAATTATTCCGATTCAGTACTTGAGAAATTTGGATGTTTTTTTCAAAGTCGGACGGAATGGATTTCATGCTTCTTAGAAAATTTTCAATAAATCACATTATATAATTAATCGAAGTCCTATAACTTTAAGAAATTTACGATGCAAATACAAGAATGTTAAGTAGTAATTATGCTGCCATGGGATAGACAAGTTTAATACATATTTATTTGTTTAAAGTTGTTTTGTTTTTTAAACAAATTTCCATTAGTTTTGCAGAAATTTGAAAATGACTTTTAATTTTTCTTTTAAATAAAACTTTGTAATTGTAGCGAGTTTACTGTAATAATTGTTTTTATTTTATAGAAACCTAAATCAACTAAAAAGTGGAAAAGAAGATTCATAAATTTCTTTCGACGCCTGAAAGGCTCCAAGCCAAAGTGACTGAGTAAGATAATTTACAATTTTGATAATTTCTATATTATAGGCTAGATAGACATTATAAATATATACATAAATTTCTGGAGATTGTATATGTTATGAAGTAGAAATATAATATGTAAATATCATTTTAATATTTAAAATTGTATTTGGAAAAATATAGATAATCTTCGATTTCGAAATAAAAATAATTTTATGATTTAATAATTTTATAAGAATTAAAGTAATTAATACTTTAAAAAATTACAAAAACACAAATAAATTCGGAAATATTCATATTATCTACCATAAATTATAAAATTTCATATATTAAATTTTTATTAAAGTAATTTAGCGCAGAATGATATTTTTGCTATATACATTCTGAACATTCTAGATTCTGGACATTCACTCTAGATTGCCCGAATGAAAGTGGCACTACAGTCGGTTTGAGAAATGGTTTAATGGTATAAATATAAATTAGTATACAAAAGAAAAAAGTAATACAGACGTAACAGATAGGCTAGACAAAATCACCTTGTAGGTCCTTGGTGATAATCACATGCGCTTGACCTGTCGTCAGTACTGCTTCTTCCACTACGAAAATCTCTATTACCACCGGAATACCGATCTGCGTGACATACACTCCGTGCCATACACATTTTACATTCGACGATAGATTTCACTAGCACTCACATTTGTCACTGTTAAAAAGTTGCACGACTGCGCGTTGACACCGTTTGGAGGCATCCATGATGCGAACGATGCCTTTTAACGTGCTCCCACGCTATCACACACGCATCTGGCGGGATTTGACGATATTGCATGCATTCCCAGCACTCTGCGCCCTCTAGAGGAGCATGTGCAGTCATATTTCTCTTCAAATGACGGAGTTATGCCACTTTCATTTGTGCGACCCTTATTGTACTAACGAATTTCATGCAATGGTAAATGTGGATTAGAATTATTAGTCCTCGTAAAAGAATTATTAGTCCTCGTTTGTATTTTCGGTTATTACATCAAGTCCATTGCTCAGCAGAAATGATTACAGCATTATTTAGAGAAAATAGATTAATGTTTGCTCTTCAAAAATATTTCTCTAACTTTTGAGTATTGAAAAAATAAATGGAGTTCGTCATAAAATTGGAAGGCAATTTTTAGTTAATTGGATTTGCAAAACTACAGTTTCTGGTTTGCAAATACATATTAATAGGATACATTTATCCTCTTTAAAAACCAGAACTTGTTCAAAAAGCTATAAGTAGACGAAATTTTATAAGTTTTATGTGAATATTATATTAATATTTTATGATTGTATGAAAGTCTTAACTGAAATCAATTAATTTTACCTTCATAATAAAGAGATATTTTAATTTTTAAGAGATTCTAAGCAGTTTTTCAGGGCAAAAAGTCTGTATCATGTTATCGTACATGAGCTTTTCGAAATTAAGTACAATTAAAAGAGTTCAATTTGTAGAAACAGTTTTTCTTACCTTTCACCACGTAATGTCTGGTTAAAAATTCACTTTACTTTTATTTTTAAATTAAAAATTATCGAAAACTATTAATAACATGAAATTTGTTGACCTGCAAATTTCTTCGAACAATTTACATTAACCTGCAAAATATATATTCTTCATTTTTCCGTTTTTAAAGGGTTCAATTATTAATTTGTGTTACTACTGTTTATTTTTTGATTCACATGATACATAAGAATGTATATATTTACTACTTTCTTGTTGTTTATTAATTTTCATCTTAGTTATTTGTGTAATTTTCTTTTACAGGTCTATCAATCACCGAATTCTCTATGAAAGCGGATGTCTAATATTAAGAATATTTCGCAGTGATTATAAAAACTATGGAGTTTACTATATTTTCTTATATGGAACATTATTTACAGTCAAGTGCAATCGTTATTTTCCCCGATTAATATAACGATACTTGTGCTAAGAAATAAGCGACCTCAAAAACTTTTGAGTTGAGTTTGTATTGAGTTAGAACTTTGCAAATGTGATGTAACATCAAAGACTAACGTTAAGAAAAGTGCCAAGCTGAAAATTAAAGTCTAGGATATTGTTAAACATATATGTGATAACAAACTGATGTATTCTAATATACAATAAATAAGTTGAAGTAACGGACAGTTCTCTTTTTTTGGAAAAAAGTGTTGCCACTTGTGCTAACAAATAAGCAATTATAATCATGTTGATGATTGGATGGTTTAGGTTTTAAGGCAGAAGATCCACAAAAGGACATGCTGCACAAAAATAATAGAAATAGAAAAAAAATCAGAGTAAATTAAGTAAGAAAGAATAAACAATTTTAAATAGATAAAAAAGCAAATCCTACTACACTATAGAAATTCCAGCATTCTCGGTGAAACTTTTTTAGCATAGAATATTAAGCATGCTGAAACTGTAGAAAATGTTTAACTGACTTAAAAATAATGATGTTTCCCTAATTTTTATAAACTTCGTTTTTATGACTAAACAAGAACGAAAAATCATGCGTCAAGTATAGATTATGTAACACTTTCCAACGCTTCCAAAATAATTTTACAAATCATTACCGTTTTATAAGCTGAAAGATGACATCTAAGAAAACAATTTGGAAAACGCATAACATATTTAAAAACGTAATTTCAGGAATTTCCAACATATACAATATTCGGAAAAATATCCGAATACTTTTATTTAGCACTGTATAGGATCTATAGATTTGTATATATACTAAATAGGATGCTAAATTTTAGTTTAGTTAGGAAACGCGTAGCACAGTTTAAAATTCTCCTTCTGGAGTTTCTTTCAATAAACGGAAATGTGTTCGCGAACTTTTGTGCTGCCCTGTATATGAAATACAGAATTTATACTCACCAAGTAATAGACAAAAAGTGAGTTAAATTTAAAATCGCGTTCAGCAACTTAAAACGCACTTCCAGGAATTATTGATAACAGTTAGTAGATAATTCTTTTGTGTGTCTCCGTAAATGAACGATGACTGCTATACACACGCTATTCTGTAGTAAGCCTCTTGTAACGCACCTTAGTGATACATATAAATTTCAATGCGTTTAAAATAGTGAAACATTATTTAATTAAACCGTAAACGATTTTTTTCCATTGACGTACTGTAACGGAATTCTTTTGACTGTCCCTGTAAAGTAAATATAAGTGCTATGCACACCATATTCCATATTAAGCTAATGCACCTTAGTGATATATATCAATTACAATGTATTTGAAATTGCGTAACATCATTAAAATAAACCGCAAATGATTTTTCCCCATAGACCGCAATGTAACGGAATTCTTTTGAGTGTCCCTGTAAAAAAACTATAAGTGCTACACACTTGAGTTGAAATAGGGAACATGCTATAGATAACGACAATAACATATAAAAATTGCAGGGCAATTCGAGCATATTTACGGGAGTTAGAGCACGGCCAGACGGCAGACAAACCGAAGTCATAAACACTTTTCAACTAGGTTGGAAAGTGTTAAAAAGTGGTGTTGTTTAATTAACTTGTAATTCCTTTAACGAATAAAAATTTAATTTGTTTCGCAGAAGGTAAAGTAGCGTATCATTTATAAATATAAAGAATCTTTATACATATTATACCTAAAAGATACCAATATCCTATAGAAGATTTTACCAACATCTTCTATAGTAAATAAACAACATTTCTGGCTGTAAAATGTTTCGCATTAATATTGTATTATGAGGGTGAGGCATTCTGACGACTTTTCTTTATCTTTTTTCAGAAACACAAAAACTTTAAAGTTAAGCGAATCTATACCCATCACAGCCACCTCTGAATTTTGAAATTATACGTAGACAACATATATTTTTGTAACTAGGAATTGTCTTAAAACAATTAACACATTGCGCTCAGCATAATAAATATATGGTGCTTCTTTTTATCACTATTCGTGTACTTATAAATGGCTTACATTAGTACATTTCAAAAGAATTATCTTTTAATAGCGGACACCTCTATTTAGCGAAAATTTTTAAACCTTAATATCTATATTTTTACGTTTGTATGACCCTATCTTTCAATAGTCTGAAAAGTTAACACTTTCTGCGGTCTTGGGGTGTCCGCTATTTAGAAATCGCATTGTATCACATTCATTTAAATGAAACTAGTCATGCATGCATTTTAGAAATAAAAAGAGCCACTATGATTATTAAGTGCATTATTTATTTTTATAAACGTATAATGATGTTTTTATAAAGTAAACTATCATAAAACAATCTTCAGTAAACAATCATAAAATTTCACAATAATTTTCAATTTTATTTTGCGAATATGTTACATTTTATTTAAGAAAATTATATTAGTAAATATGATTTTTAATATCATTTCACACCATTGCTGTTTACTTGAATAATAATAAGTATATAGAAGTGTTCATGTTACCGGTAAAATGTTTGTATTTGGTAATGAACAAATTATTTCTGTAAACTGCAGATTAACTAGGCCAGTTGATATTATAAAGATTTTTTAATTGTAAACTTATCAACTACTTTGAGGAGAAGCTTAAAACTTTGTATACCTGTTTAAAAAACATTTAAAAATCCTATACGAAAAAAAATTATAGGTTATAATTAATATTTTCTTTGAATATTAATTTAATTTTATAATAATATGATAAAATCTCGGTCCAACATTTATTGTTTTGTCTTAACCACAGCTTCAAATGTTGGAAGGAGATTGCACCATCTTATTGTTGCAGCTACAGCAGTAATGACCTTCACATTGTGACGAGTCAGCAAGTGATTTTAGAACTAAGTCGTCTGATAATTCTCAAGTGACTGTAATTTGGAGATTCTACTATAAATCACCATATCCATGATTTTGTGACAATTATCAAATGGTTACATAAAGATGTCACTTGGGGACTCTTCACAAACAAACACTCACTCTGACTTTACAGTGAAGTCTCCAAAGAGTGGTAAAATGAGAATCACGAGATAACTTCATTGTAACGTAACCTGGTGACGCGTCGCAAAGCAACAGTCACATTAACTCTATACTGGAGCCACCAAATGACGATCACATGACAGCAATAACGAGATGAATAAATTGTATCACACATTGGTTCACCGTAGTGACTGTGACACTTGTGACTATTTGTGACGACAAAGTAACGTCACATCAATTTTCTATGCTTTTAGGATAGTGCCTGTTTGCCACACCGGCTATTTCTATTGTACTCTTTTGATCATTCACAATTAACTTTAGTGTTCGTAAACTGGCGTCTTCTTTTTGTCCCTTAATTTATGATTAGTATAGAAAACTTGAAGTTACTAAAATAACATGGAAGTATTTTATTCAGATAAATATAGTCATAGATAAAAGTAAAAACAACAAAGTATTCGCTCATCTATTATGTTATAGTTTTACAATTTTCTTCACGTTAAAAAAAAAAAAAAAAAACATATTGAACTATTAAATGTGTGTTCTTTCTGTGTGTATTTATAATACTTCACATTAACCAAACATTTTCCTTCAAAATATTTGCAAATAAAGTTGGCAGTTACTATGTGGCTCTAGACGAGTTTTTTCTTTGAATAATGCAACAAGTTTTCTATTATTATACTAGCTGCATGCCAACTGTATGTGTGTTGCATGATATTTTTCGATTCATAGGGGGGAAAAATCTAGTTGTATTATACATTGAGAAAAAAAAAATTACATTTATTTCATTAAATGAAATATTTCAACTAAGAAATCCTATTTAAAATGCAAATAAAAAAATTTCTAAATAAAAGTACACGTTTTCAGTTACGTAATTTGTATATAAAAAAAAATCGAGATTTGGATATTGGCTTCTAATTTTAGAACTGATGGAAAGAGGAATGTGTTATTTTAGAGATTTTAAACAAAAATGACGTCATTTTAGCAAACTTACATAAAAATATTTCAGACTTATGATTTAAAACAAATGTTTAACAAAAGGTATTATTCTATCTTAATCATTCCATTTTTTTTTCGCCTTTGTGACAATTTTTAACTGCAGTCTTTAGAAAGTAGTTAGTTGAAAAGCTATGCTTCTTCTTTAAGTTAATTTATTCCCTAGTAGAAGAAATAATTATCCAGTTAATACAAGAACCTTAAATTTGGTTACAATTAGCCTCCTTGGTTGAATGTAAAACTAAGAAAGTTACGATAGAATGATTTTCAGATGTCAATTGGTCGAAAGACGATTTTTTATTTTGTGTAAAAATCTGATTAACAAAGCTTGAATATGTGAAGTTTGGTTTCTATTTTTTAGAATATTCTTGAAAAATGTAATTTAAATAAATTTTTATTTTCACAGTCAAATTAAAAAAAAACAAATTGAAACACAAATTGAAGACAAATTGAAAGAAATTCTCTTTCCATTTTTAATAAGAAAACGACGTTGACACTTATCTAATCATTGTTATGATTTCCCCTCTTCTCCGTTTTATTCACAAAATTGGTGTAATTTACTTACCACCAATACTGAAATGTCATTTAAAATGAGAAAAAAACAATTAATAGCATCTCGGAAACTATTTGAAATTTTAAAATACTGAGAGTTATTATGATATCCTCGGATCCATGGTTATAACTGGCGTTAATTGCATAATTTAATTATTTCTTCACGCGCAAGTATATTTTTTATTATGTAATTTTCTACATTTACTGATTTTAACACGTGATCACTTAATTATTATTTCTGTTTTTAATAGCCAAGTGAAAATACATTTTTTAATTGAAAGGGGATAGAATTATATGTACGCAATCTTATAAATTGGCAATAATTCAAATAAAGGACTTTTTGAAATATGAAATAAATATCCAACAAAATAATGAATATTTGAATAAAAAATTTAAATAAGGCTTAAAAAAATTAGTCAAATTAAAAAATAAATGCACTCTGCATACCGCAAGCTTGTCAAATAAATCCTTTTAAATCATGTTTAAATTCCTATGCATAGTTTTCGTTCCTATAAATCTTTTTTAAGTGAACTATTCTGACCAACTTTAGTATTAAATATTTCTTAAAATATTACTTCGATTGAAAAACTGTCTGCTTTAACGTATTTATCGAACATTTCTTTACAAAACTACCAGTTTTAATATTTTTATATTCAATAGTTTTCTGAATATTAGCTCAGAAAGAGCTAAAGACACAAAAAATGCATCGACAGCGGCGGCTGCTGCGGCGGTAGTTATTTATTTATTTTTATTATTTTATTTTTAAATATGGAGAGATACTTCTTCTCATTTTCTCCACCTACGTATAGAATGCCAATCATATTCTTTATAGTGGTGTAGTTAACTCTACCATGTCAAACGCCCTTTTCCAGAATGCTCGCATTCACTCCTGACAATTTCTGGAATTTCTTAACCTTATCTCCCTTTTAACATAGAGATAAAATGTATGATTAACACAGTTTTTTTAGAGTTTTCTTTCACCATGTATTTTTAAAAAATTTCTATATCACATAATTATCCTTTTATTTTCTTATTTATTAAACATAGCAATTTTTTGAATATATGGATATAAAAGAAATATATTTATGAACTTTTTATTAAATTGGGAAATAAAAAGCTTATTTAGAAATATTTAACTTTGAATTGTTTTTATATACAAGTAAATAGACAAAATAAATATACTAATTAGATTTTAAAGATTTCTGGCATTCTGTTACTCCCCAATTTATTTAACTAGCATTAACTTATTTTCATAATGTTTTAAAATGTTTTATTCACTCCGTTGAAATTAGATTTTCACCCCCAAAACTTTCGTACTTCTTTGAAAATTTTTTTTCCGATTCTTACAATAAAAAATACGGTTTCCAAAGCTGCCTTAAGGCATAATAAATCTGAGGTTTTTTGGAATCAAAGATATCTTTACGATCCAAAAAGAAAATAGCAAGGATAAGTTAAATGCAACTTTAGAACCTGAAGTATAAAATATTAGCACGTTTGACTGGATATTCTGAAATATACTGAACATAAATGTCTTTTAAAATGCATTAAAGTAGTTGAAGAAAAATGGAAGAAAATTTGTGGCTTATAGTTAGTTTAATTCAAATTCCACTCTATATGTTTCGATGGAAAAATTATGGTTTTTTTCGATTAATGTTTTATGAAAGAAACATTTAAAAAAACATATAATATTAACACAGTTTTTTAGTGTTTTCTTTCATCATGTATTTTTAAAAATATTGTATTTTAAATACTTATCCTTGTTATTTTCCTATTTATTACACATAACAATTTTTTTGAATATATGAATATAAAAAAAATATATCCATGAACTTTTTATTAAATTGGTAAATAAAAAAATACCACTTATTTAGAAATATTTAACTTTGAATTGTTTTTATATACAAATAAATAGACAAATTAAAAATACTTATTCGATTTTAAACACTACTGGCATTCTGTTACTCCCCAAGTTATTTAAGTAGCATTAACTTATTCTCATAATGTATTTTTTATTCACTCATTCAAATTAGATTTTTACTTCCAAAATTTCGTGTTTCTTTGAATATTTTCCCCTATTCTTACAATACAGAATACGGTTTCTAATACTGTCTTAAGGCATCATAAATCTGAGGTTTTTTGGGAATCAAAGATATCTTTACGATTCAGAAAGAAAATAGCAAGAATAAGTTAAATGCAACTTTAGAATATAAAGTATAAGATATTAACACGTTTGGCTGGATATTCTGAAATATACTGAACATAAATTTCTTTTAATATGCATTAAAGTAATTGAAGGAAAATGGAAGAAAATTTCTGACTTATAGTTAGTTTAATTCAAATTCTACTCTATATATTTCGATGGAAAAATTGTGTGGGTTTTTTTTTCGATTAATGTTTTATGAAAGAAACATTTAAATAAACAGATAACATCAACACAGTTTTTTAGGGTTTTCTTTCATCATGTATTTTTAAAAATATTGCCTTTTAAATACTTATCCTTGTTATTTTCCTATTTATTACACAACAATTTTTTTCAATATATGAATATAAAAGAAATATATCCATGAAATTTTTATTAAATTTGGAAATAAAAAAAATACCACTTATTTAGAAATATTTAACTTTGAATTGTTTTTATATACAAATAAATAGACAAATTAAATATACTTATTCGATTTTAAAGACTATTGGCTTTCTGTTACTACCCAAGTTATTTAAGTAGCATTAACTTATTCTCATACTGTTTCATTTATTTTTTATTAACTCCGTTCAAATTAGATTTTTACTCCTAAAATTTCGTGTTTCTTTGAATACTTTCCCCTATTCTTGAGGAGACGGTTTCTAATGCTGTCTTAATGCATCATAAATCGGAGATTTTTTGGAATCAAAGATATCTTTACGACTCAAAAAGAAAATAGCAAGGATAAGTTAAATGCAACTTTAAAACCTGAAGTATAAAATATTAACACGTTTGGCTGGATATTCTGAAATATACTGAACATAAATTTCTTTTAATATGCATTAAAGTAATTGAATGAAAATGGAAGAAAATTTGTGGCTTATAGTTAGTTTAATTCAAATTCTACTCTATATATTTCGATGAAAAAATTGTGTGTTTTTTTTCCGATTAATGTTTTATGAAAGAAACATTTAATTAAAATGCTAGCTCCCCCAAGCTTTCCACTAAAAGAATTTTTTTACTAAAAATGGAAGAATGTGATATGACTTTAACTTCGAACACTTTATGTAAAGAAAAACCAACAAACAGAGGTAAATGCATTGCATTTTATTTCAAACAGAAAGTTTACTGAAAGCATGTGCTGAATCCGTTTTATAAATCTGTCATTAAATAGTAATTTAGTATTATGTAATATTCACAGTCCGGATAAATTTTTCATTTTGCTAATTTTTTGTTAGTTTGCACATCATTTTGTACAGTTTTTAGGACACGTTACTTAAAATATTGTGAGGAAATATCGATATTTTCAGGATATATATTTTTTTAATTTCAAATATTTTGTTATTTATTCATTTATTTTATAAAATGAAACGGTAACATTTTATAAAGATTGCCTGCATTCTCGATAGCGAAAATGTAGCATTATAAAGAATTGTAAAAAACAGAAGGCTATAAGTTTGTAGAAATGAATTAAGTATGTTTGCATGTAAAATAAACCAATTTAGTTATTTTTTTAATTAAAAAATTTTTAGTGTTTTATTTCTTAACATATATTTTGAAAAAATATATCTTTTTCGTATGTTTTTTTCATATTTTTATTTTTTTAGATTAAATAAAAATAATAATAGTATTTATTGAGAAATTTTTAAAGTTGAGTTTTTTTTTTTTACAAATGTATAGTTCCCTGCATAAGTGATTCTCATTTATTGCATTTTAACAACCACATGATCTCTCAAACTCTTCAAACTGTTTGAATGTCAATAAGTTAATCCCATAATAATTAAAACTTTTTTTTAAAACTTTTTTTTATTAACTTTTTTGAATTCAATGTTTTATTCCAAAAATGTTCGTGTTTCTTCGAAGGATCTTTTTCGTATTTTTAGAATAAAAAATATTGTTTCCAACGTTGATTTAGAGCATTATAAATATCAGATATTCTTAGAATCAAATGTATGTTTACGACCCAAGAAGACAATAACACGGATAAGTTCAGTGCAGCATTAAAGCACATAAATATAAAACATTACCAAGTTTTAGATGATATACTCAAATATATTGAAGTCAATTTTCTTTTCAGATACATTAAATTAAGGATAGGGAAAAGAAAAAAAAGATGGTAAACGGTTCGAACCTCAAACTACATATTTCGATGAAAAAATGTCATTTTTTTCCTGTTCAAAATGTATGAAATTAGTTTTATATAAAAATCTTACAATATGAGTTAAACACATTCTGATGCAATTTTCTATGGAAAGCTATTTTAAAGAGAGGTGAAAGTGCTTGATAATGTATGATCTTATAATAATATCTAACAGTTTATTTATAGAAAAATGCCAATAAACGACAGTAAATGGATTGAAATTTACTTCTAACTGAAAACTGACTGAAAGTATCTGCAAAATACGCTTCATAAACGCCGTCATTGCGTAATCATTTACTATTACGTATATAATATTCAAAGACCAGCTTTTTTTTTCATTTTTTTAAATTATTACTTTTGGGATTTTTACACTCCTTTATTTAACTTAACTTGTGTCTTGTGTGTAAAAATGTACTTTTGTAATAGAATTTTCATTCACTTCCTGACATGCAAGAATTGTACACGGGTGTATTTCCGATGGCAATACGAATTTATTTTTGGAACTTAATTATAAATTAACAAATTAATTTTAAGTCATTTTTCCGTTAGCCGAGTGTAGGTAATGAATAGCAGATATGGTTACAACAAGATTACAGTTAAGTATGCGCCAAACCCCGTTTGGCTAAATTATGCCAACTGGCGGTCAAACTTCAACAATGAAATATTTTAAACACTAAAAATTAGAAAATAAAATGCAAATAAAAAATAAATAATGTAATATGTATTTTTAAATTGCTTTTATCAATTTTAATATAATTTATACTATGATTATACGTTGAGAAAGAAATTTGGAAATCCTGAGTAGATGGTTTAAACAACATTTGTTCATAGATCTTGGAACATATATATACATATATATATTTAAATAAATCCTGAGTTTTTAGTTTTTACTAAGCATAATTCAAAGCGATGAATTGTCTATAATCGTGGAAAATCAGGGATGATTTAAAAAATAAATATTGATTGCTTATATAATAGTGTTTTTTTAAAACTAGTTTTAATTTTATTTGTTCATTTAGATTACTTTTGAATTAGTTTTTAAGGCACTTTATTAAAATATTGTGGAGAAATTTGGATATTTCAAGTATTTTTAATTTTTTTAATTTTTTTATTTATTTCAATTTTAAATTAAAAATATTAACCAATTTTTACCCTATTTTATCAATTTTAATTTCAATTTTTTAATTTTAACTTTTTAACTTTAGCATTTTAAAAAGATTACAATATCAATTACAAAAGCGTAACTTTATAAAGAATTCTAGAAAATACTACTGGTGTAATATAAGTATGTATATAACGTGGTAATGAATTAAGTATGGAGAAAACAGTAATATGAAGTACAGAGGCTATTTAAAAAAATTAAAGTAATTAATCATTAACCACTCTAGCATGTAAACTAAATGTCATTATTTATTTATTGTTATTTATTAGTTTTTACTTTTTACTTTTTTTAAGATATGTTTTAGAAAATATATCTATTTCACATTTGTTTTTTCACATTTTTATTTTATTAAATGTGTCAAAAAGATACAAATTGTTTATATTAAAAAATAATTTTAGAACTTTTTGTTAAATAAAGAAATCAAGAAATTACAAAGAAGATTACTTAGAAAGAAAATTATATAGATTAAAGTTGCCTTAGCTAAAAATAAATACCCTGCATAAATGGCATCCATTTATTACATTCTGATAACTAAATGATTTCTATAACATCCAAAGTTATAAGCTTTAACTTGCATTAACTTATTTCTATGCTGAATAAAATATTTTATTTTTTACTTTGTTGAATTTAACATTTTATTCCCAAAATTATCTTGAAAATTGAAATTGCCTTAGAACAGTAAAATCTCTCAGGTTTTTTGGAGTGAAAAATATTTTTACGATCCAAGATTGAAACACCACGGATAAGTTAAATGCAACTTCAATTTCCTTGGATATAAAATATTAAAAGTTTGAGAGGTTATACTGAAATATGCTGAAAGTAATTTTCCTTTAAGATGCATTAAATTAATGGTAGGAAAACAAAAAACAAATGTGGCAAATGGCTCGTGTAAGTCAAATTTTAAACTATATATTTAGATGGAAAAACGTAGTTTTTTTCTACTTAAATATCAGGAAAGAAAGTTTTATATAAGAGTTTCGAAATAGGATATAAAAATGTACATAATAAAATTTCCACTGGAAGCGATTTTCTAACAAAATAGGAAATATTTGATAATGCATGATTTTATAGAAGTACTTTGTGTGAAACTTCATATAGGAACACTTTGTGTATTTTGTACTTTGTATAAAAGTGAAACCGATACACAACGACAAATACATTGGAATTTATTCTAACAGATTATTGACAGAAAGTATGTGAAGAAAACTTTTCATAAAGTCCATCATGTTCATAATGACTTATTACATATTATGTAATGAGAGACCGATTGCTTTTCGCTTATGTATTTTTTGCATTTTTGGGTCTTTTTATTCATTTAGTTGTTTTATTCATGGTTTACTGCCCTTTACTCAACATATTCCGATTAAATCTAAGTATTCTTAGGAAATTTTACAAAGTTGTGTGCATTTCAAGTCATTTTTTAATTTCGATGTTTTCTAAAAATAAAATGCACCATTTATTACGAATTTCTAACACTTTGTGTAAAATAAAAACAATAAACGACTATAAATACATTGAAATTTATTATAACAGAATACTGAATGAAAGTGTGTGCGGTAAAATGATTAAAAAAGTATAAAGTAATTAGTCTTAAATACTCTAGAATATAAATAGAATATATTAACAATTTTAATTTATTATTATTACTTTTTTTTTTAATGTTTACTTTTTTCGATATATACTGGGTGTATCATAAATTCCTCTATGGTTTGAAAGGTTATTCTTAAAAAAATGTTACGAATACAGCAGAAAATTTCATACTACCGTATAAAGAATCACTTCAAGTAATCTTAAGTTTTACAAGTGTTCTGTGCACCCCGGCATACTTCAATTCTAAAATCTTTCCATGCTCCACCAGACATCTCACGTTCAATGCTAGCGAATACTTGTGTGATTCTTCCTCACAAATTTGTTATATTTTCTGCACTGAGAAAAATGACACTTTCAAATCATAGTAAATCGATGTTTTCATTTTGTTATGAAACTTTTTGTTTCAAATAGGACGATCCAATGGTTTCAATTCTGAAATACCAGATACTCAGAATATTGAAACATGGACATACTCAAAACTGAACGCATAGCGGTCAGTTCATGGACATACTCAAAAATGATTATAATCAGTTCAAACTCATTTTTAATACACGGAAATACTCAAAAATGAGCACATAGAAGTCAGTTCATACTAAATTTTGAAACATGGACATACTCAAATATGAGCACACGATGTTTTATTCTTGAGTGTGTGCATGTTTTCAGAAATAAGTATATACGTACATGTTTCAAACTTAAGTAATTTTGATTTCTATCCATTTTAACTATGCGACATACTCAGATTTGAGTATTTTTTGCTCAGTTTTGAAAATGTCGTTTTTAGAGTGTGGCATAAGGGACACGAACAAATGATCTTTCTTGTAACTTCATAAGGAATAATCACTTTCATTAAGTCAGGCGAATGTGGAGGACATGGAAGAAAAATATTGTCATTTTGCGAAACACGTCATATCCAATAATTAAAAACTTGAAGTGATTCTTTATTACACTCTAAAAACGACATTTTCAAAACTGAGCAAAAAATACTCAAATCTGAGTATGTCGCATAGTCAAAATGGCTCCGAATCAAAATTACTCAAGTTTGAAATATGTATACACTCATTTCTGAAAACACTCACACACTCAAGAATAAAACATCATGTGCTCATATTTGAGTATGTCCATATTTCAAAAATGAGTATGAACTGACTTCTATGTGCTCTTTTATGAGTATGTCCATGTTCCAAAAATGAGTTTTAACTGACCCTAATCATTTTCGAGTATGTCCATGTTTCAAAACTGAGTATCACCTGACCTCTCTGTGCTCAGTTTTGAGTATGTCCATGTTTCAATATTCTGAGTATTTCTGTTCTTTCAGAATTGAAAGCATTAGGTCGTCATATTTGAAACAAAAAGTTTCATAACAAAATAAAAACATCTATTTACTCAGATTTAAAAGTGTCATTTTTCTCAGTGTATATGGCGGTATAGAATTTTCTGCTGTATTCGTATTAGTTTTTTAAGAATGACCTTTACGATCGCCGGGGGGGAATTTACAACCGGTATTTTGAAAAAAAAAACCCATCTATTTCTCATGGTATTTTTTCGCATTCTTTTAATTCAATTAAACATAAGAGAAATATTCTAAAAATAAAAAAATAAAAAAATATCTATTTATGAACTTTATGTTAAATAAAATGAAGAAAGCAATATTTATTTTGAAATTATCAAAGGTGTTTTCATATAAAATAAATATCACAAAGCATAAATAACTTTTTTTAAATTAAAAAAATATATATTTTAGTAACTACACGTTCTGTATAAGTCTCCAAGCTATTCACTTTGCATTAAATTATTCCTAGAATGATTAAAACCTTTTTTATTCGCTCCATAGAAGTTATTTTTTTTTATTCTCAAAACTTTCGCATTTCTCCGAAAGATTTTTTCGGATTCTTAAAAGGAAAGGGGAAAAAAAAAAAAAAAAAAAAAAAAAGGTTTCCAGCGTTGCCTTGTTTGGAGTTAAAAATATCTTTACGACCAAAGAAGAAAATAACATGGATAAGAGTACAAATTTTAAGACTTTAGATATAAAATATTAACTAGTTTGAAAGAATATATTGAAATATACTGAATGTAATTTTCCTTTAAAATGCATTAAAGTAATAGTAGAAAAATGAAAGCAAATTTGTGGCAAATGGTTCATGCAATTCGAATCTTAAAGTATATATTATCACAGTAATACGGCTTATATTCTGTCTATAGTCTATGAAAGAAACTTTTATATCAGAGTTTAGAAATGTGAGGTAAAAATATAATTAACAAACTTTCCACGAAAAACTATTTTTAACAGGAAAAAAAAAGTTAAAAAAATTTCTAACACATAATATGTTGAATAAGTCAATAAATGGTGGTGAAGATACTGAAATTTACTTCTGTCGGATAATTAACTGAAAATATACGCTGGATAAGTTTAATAAAATATATATTGCGTAATCATTTAGTATGTATTATGTAATATTCAGGAACAGGTTTTTCTCTTTTACATTTTATACTTTTTTCTATGTAGTACATAAAAATAAAGTATTGTAATCGTGAAAATGTTTACTTCTGTTTTTTGATGGATTTAGACTTTGGATGTATCCTGAACACGATTTCATTATTTTTGGATAATGTCTGTCTGTCTGTGTGCACATGGCATAAATTTACACCGCTCTATCCCAATAGCTAATACGCGTAATTTAATCAAAACATTGGGTTTCGGTTAGTCCTTGACATAAACTGGTACTGATTAGGTTTTGGCGTACATAGGTGGCGCTGCTATGCTATGTTTTTCACGATTTTCGTAATAGTATTATCACGGAATCTGTGAGATGGAATTTTATCAAGCTTCATACACTGTTAAAAATAAATTCGTTAATTCACGGTAAAACTACTGGCAGCAAAATTGTCGGACTTTTTTTTCGTTCCGTTAGTATATTTTCCGTTTTGAGAGAACGGAATGATCGGAATAAACGGAATGAATGATGAGTGAAGGAGAAACTCCGTTTGAAGAATCGGCAACTTTCCGTTATGAATAAACTCGGTTTAAAAAAAAATCATCTCTCTTTGTGCTGCCATCTGTTGACTATTATGGGAGCATTTAATATTCGATATACGCCAAGAATATTTTCTGGCCGACCTGAGGATCGAACTGGGGACATCAGTGCCTTGAGCCAAATGTTTTACCGCAAGTCCAGCGGGTCCTTGCTAGTTTAAGAGTTGGAAACGATGATACGGGACTTCTTCAAATCGCGGCTTGGGACTTAAACAATTTGGAGTTTAGAAACCTGGTAATTTTGAAGTTAATTGAGGGGATATTCCGTAATGAGATGATGGTTGTGTGAAAACTATAGTATTAATAGAGGATAAAAACATGAATTGTATATTTTTAATTTGATTGTTAGATGTAAAATAGGAATATTATATTTTGAATTAAATTCGATAAAAATTTTTTGCTTTTTTGAGAAAATAGATTTTTAATCAACTATTATGTATTTTTTAAATGTGTTCGTTTAGAATATATTTTCAGTGCGAGTGTGTTTTATAACTTAAAAAAAATTGCAAATAATTTTAAAGGAATGAGAATATTATTTGTTATTTATTTTTTTTTAATTCGAAAGCATTATTTTTGTTTGTTGCTCTTTTGAATAAAACCGATTTTTTTTCACTAAATTTAAATATTATATATATATATATATAAATCTGTTTGTTTAGAATATATTTTAAGCGCGAATATTTTTTTATAAACTTAAAAAATGAAGTGCAAATAAATTTAAAAGAAAGGAAAAATTATTATTATTTTTTTAATTTGAAAGCACTATTTTGTTGTTGTTTTAAATAAACTCGAAATTTTAATTTATTGAATTTTTAGTTTTTCTCTGCAGCAACATGTCAGTTTTTGAAACATTGAAAGTAAATATGCAGCAGATAACGGAATATTTCCATTGGCTGTTTTCTTCTCCGTCCGTTCCGTTGTTTCCAGGAAATATGAGGAAATTTTCTGCTTTTAACGGAAAATGCCCTTTTGTCATGAAAAGGGACTTTTTCTGTGAAATTCAGGAAAAATATACTCGTGAATTTTAGATTATTTTTAACAGTGTATTTAGTTAGACAGGCAGATGAGTACGTACTGTTTAGGTTTGGTGTATATACCCAAATAGCACAGTTTGGTGGCCCACCGTTGGCAGTTTGAAAAACAGTTGGGAAATGGTGGAATTGGAATTGGGAATGGTAGGGTGGGCAAATGATTTAGAAATGGTAGGTGATGAGATCCCTTGAATTTGGGACGTAACTGAGTTAGATTCTGAGCCGCAAACAGTTGGACCATTGTTGGGCCTTTGTTGGCAAAAAGTTAGTTGGCTGATAGTACAGCAAGCCGGACATTTCTTATGTACGATATTTTCAATATATCGTATATATGAAAATATATACTATATATTGAAGTATTTAATATAATCAATTTGTAAATGAATTGATTCATTTACAAATTATAGATATGTATTTGCCATCCTATTTACGATTCTAAAATAGGTGAACTATAAACACAGTTAAAATATAGTATTAGCAAAAATTCGACTCTAAAATTTTATCTCAACAGAATTGTTATTATTATTAAATATTTATTCAAACATAATATTCATATCAAAATGTTCATTTAATACGTCGATATATGTCGCCTAATATTAATGTAAAAGTATCGATATTTTTGGCCTGATATATCAGTACTTTCGATATCTAGATAATTTTAAACCATCATATTTATGACTTTGAAATAGGTACAATATAAGCACAGTATTATTTATCAGTTATTCGCCTCTAAAATTTCATCTGACCTGAGTTGTTTTTATTATTAAATATTCATTCAAACGTAATTTTCATATCAAATGTTCATTCAAATTTTCAATTTCAACACATTACGTCGGTTTTTATCGCTTAAAAAGAACTACAATAGTATTTTTATCTGCCGCGGGAGAAAAAAAAATACTTGGCTTAATTTAGTTCAGTTTTAATCTCAAACTATAAATTCCCATATTCTTCTTCTTCTTTAGAGTTTTCTTTTTAAGTTATTTATGAGAGTGAGTGTCATTAGAAATACTAAATGATTAATGTGCAAAATCTAGATTTTAATTCTAGAAAATGCATCTGATAGATACCATTTTCAATCATTCTTTTTCAGTTAATTTCTTTCGCGTAGATTCATTTCCTCTTTTGAAGATTTTCTCTTTTCTGAAGCTTATATTCATTTCGATGAAATGGATTTCTATTAACCAAAATGTCAAGCGGTGAATGTTTTTTTTTTAGGTGCGTTCGTAATTATATAAATACGTAGCACCTATAGTCGTCGTTTGGTCCGTCCGTCTGTCCGTCCGTCTGTCTGTCTGTCCGTCTGTCTGTCTGTCCGCATATAACAACGCAAAAACTACCCAACCAAATGGTTTGCAATTTAAAATATATTATCTTTGCAGAATTTTGTCGAGACTATTCAAATTTTATTAAAATCGAATCAAAACTTTAGGAGATATTAATAAAAATATTTATTAAGAAATTTGATTTTTTTTTTAAATCGGTGCTTTTTTGTTATAGGAGCTTCCGAAGTTTAATCGTCAAGCGACCGAGATACTTATTTTATGACAGAAATTAATCTGCAGACGATATAATTCATTTCACAGAATTAAAAATCATCAAGATCTGAATATTTATATAACATGCTGATACATATATATCTGAATATTTATATAACTAGTTAAGATATTTGTATGAACAGTGTCATAAAATATATACTTAACTAGCTGTTTAACCCGTTCTACGCACGGGATATCATGAATTTAATTCTAAAACGTGCGTACGAACGTACCTCGTTTGTAACGTTTGACGTACAATTTCCAACTTGTTTCTTTTCTTTTCTGTATGGTATCTCAGATTATATTATGAAATTTTAAAAGAAGATTCTAGAGAAGTATCTAAACTATTTAAGTATAATCATGAACATAGAAACATATATATTTCTATGTTCATGAGTATAATTTACAATTGGACATATAGGTAGATATTTTCATTTGGTGACCTCAAAAACGCTATAAATTATCTTTTAATGCAAAATATATTCTTCGATGAAATATTTACTACTTTTTCATCGATTTTTAATGCGTTATTTTACAAATTTGCTATTAAAATATTAATATACAGTTATATTAATAGGTTGGATGCTTGGCTTAATAAACATACATAAAAATGAAAACATGTTTATGTGTATAAAATGTATGTGAAGATACACTCACAGAAAAATCCGTGGATTGAATTAATTTTTCCGTTAATTATATGTTATTAAAACATCCCAATCTAACGAAAAATTTACATGAAATCCTCCAATCGAGAGCTGCATTTTCATCAAATTACAGGTGTGTTCCGGCAACTGTGCTGTCTAGTACTTTTTCGTATTAGAAATGGAGATTTTATGTATGTCCTTTTTCCTGAAATTCTTCAGTCAAACGAAGGAAAATTCTTCAAATAACAAAAAATCTCTTCGAATTACAGGGATGTTTCTGCACTATGCTGTCTGTATTTTTTTAAATATTTTTTGATTAAATTCTTTTAGGGTGTATAATCATCGAGTTTCCATTATATAATTAGTTGATAAAATGTCTTGATTTTTTTCTTTTTAAAATGACCTTACACAATGCATGATTTTTTTCATCATTTTTAGGGTTTCGTTCATCTCACGAAACCCTATTACTCCCGCTCCGTTGTCTGTCTGTCACAGAGCCGTTCTCAGAACCTATATAACTTACAGAGTTGAAACTTTGTGTATATAGCTGAATACCAGCTATAAAGAGCTCAAAATATTAAATTTTTGAAAAATTCGTATTATTTTAATAAATAGAGATCAAAAACCAAAATTCTAACAGCCTCTTCCTATTAAATTTAAACATTTTTCGTTATAGCAGATGCCAAAAATTAAAAATCCACGATGAAATTTTTTCTACAATAATTTATTTTCTATCAGACGATTTCCACGGGAAAAATGAAAAGTTTCACCAATTGAAACAAAGATTAATATGAAATAAAAATGATTGACGTCATAGTGGTAATGAAACAGAAATTTTCAAAGATTTCTCAATAATACAAGGAGTATGAGTATGTGTATGTACACAAAGCAGATTAATATCACGTCATCAGAGAATTAAAAAGAGAATCTGACGTCCTATTGGAAGTTTAACGAATTTTTCAGATGTTTGAGAATAATACAAAGCGAGTATCAATATGAGTAATAGAGAATAGTAAATATATGAGTTTGAGAAACATATTGAATCATGATAAAATCCGATTATGGAAATATTCGCATACTTTAAGATTTTGAAGGTGTACAACATGCTTAATTTTGAAATTATTTTTTTATATCGCATTTAGTCCGCGTGACAGATATTATTATGACAGAATATAATAGCCGGCTTCGCCCGCTATCGGGCTGGTTTGGATACTCGAAAAAACGAAAAAATAGACCGGTAAATTTTTACTTTATAAAAAACAAAAAACATGAGTTTATTTTATTTTTTTCGTTGCTAAGTGAAATTTATTTGGATTTATTAAAGAAAGGATAAAGTGTTTTGAAAGGAATATTAAATGAAACCCTTTGAGCGATCTTCGATCACACTTACCCACTTGTTATACTATATTTACACTTTTTAATAAGTAAGACATTTATGATATCCTTATTACAAAAATTTTAAATGAAAATACATCCATATAGTAATATCTTTAACATGATAGTAAAAACGTATATTGTGTTTCACATGTTAATTCAAATTTGGGAGGTGCGTTTTTAAAAGCAACAATGATTTTGTTTGTTTGAAATGGAGAAAAAATCCTCTGCCAAAATTTAGTTCTATTTTACTCTTGAACTCGTCACATGACAGTATGAATTCTCGTTCTCTTCATTTTACTTCAACCCCTTCCCCAGCTATATATTACAGTGAGAGTTGTTATGAGTCATAAATGATTAATGTGTAAAACAGGACTTTAAATCATAGAAAATATATGTGACAAATATCATTTTCAATCATTGTTTTCAGTTAATTTTCTTTCTGCAATTTACTCTTTTGAAGCTTTCATACTTTCCTGAAACATTTATCCATTCGATGAAGTGCATTTCTTCAAATCAAAATGTCAAGAAGTGAATGGTTTTTCCTTCATTCCTGCATACAAAATTTTAAAAGGATATTCTCGAAATATTTTTTAATTAGTTAAGTGTAATTTAAAACATGATGACAGTATAATTTCTTGTTTTCTTCATCTACATTTTTACTTTCTTCTATCTTTAGAAGAAGAAAGTATTGGATTCATGAAAATTTTCGACTTTCGGTTTTCGACGGATTTATACGTTTTAGAAGGTCCTGAACACGATTCGACTGTTTTTAGAAAACGTCTGTCTGTGACTCTGTCTGTCTGTCTGTGAGAAAAATTTTGTGGGCGCTCTATCTCAAGAACTAATACTCAGAATTTAATAAAATTTTAGATTCAGTAAGTCCCTGATATAAATTGGTGCTGATTAGTTTTTGGTAAAAATCGCCCGGCAGGTGGCGCTGCTATGCAGCATTTTTCGCGATTTTCGCAATAGCTCTATCTCAAGAACTAATCCTCTGAATTTAATAAAACTTTATATTCAGTTAGTCCCTGATATAACTTGGTGCTGATTAGTTTTTGGTAGAAATCGCTCAGCAGGTGGCGCTGCTATGAAGCATTTTGCAGGATTTACACGATTTTAGCGATAGTCATATATCCAGAAATAATGCACGGAATTCAATAAAACTTGAGTTTCAGTTAGACCTTGTATATGACAGATACCATTCTTAATCATTCTTTTCCTTTAATTAATTCCCTTCGTGAAATTTTCTCTTTTGAAGCTTTTCTACTTTCTGAAACGTTTATCCATTCGAAGAAATGCATTTCTTCTAATAGAAATGTCAAGAAGTGATTATTTGTTTTTTTTTCTTTCTGCATATAAAAATTTTAAAAGGATATTCTCGCAAAAATGCTTAATTAGTTAAGTATAATTTAGAAGATAATGACAGTATAATTTCTCGTTCTCTACAGTTTTTTAAGCAGCTGTATATTAAAGTGAGTTTTATTAAGGGTCATAAATGATGAATGTGTAAAACTGGAATATTTATTCTGGAAAATGTATGTGACAGATACTATTTCCAATCATTCTTTTCATTTTATTAATACCCTTCGTGCAATTTCCTATTTTGAAGCTTTCCTACTTTCTGAAACATTTATCCATTCGATGAAGTGCATTTCTTCAAATCGAAATGTCAAGACGTGAATGGTTTTTTTCTTCATTCCTGCATACAAAATTTTAAAAGGATATTCTCGAAAAAATGTTTAATTAGTTAAGTACAATTTAGAACATAATGACAGAATCATTTCTCGTTCTCTTCATCTACAGTTTTTCACGCAGCTACATATTACAGCGAGCGTTATTATTGGTCATAAATGATTAATGTGTAAAATCGGAATATTAATTCTGGAAAATGTGTGTGACAGATACCACTTTCAATCATTCTTTTCATTTAATTAATTCCCTTTCTGCAATTTCTTCTTTTGAAGCATTCCTATTTTCTGAAAATTTTAATTAAATTATAATTTAGAACATAATGATAGTATAATTTCTCGTTCTCTTCATTTAAAGTATTTTACGCAGCTATACATTACAGCGAGTGTTATTATTGGTCTCAAATGATTAATGCGTTAAATAGGAACATTATTTCTGGAAAATGTATGCAACAGATACAATTTTCAATCATTCTTTTCATTTTATTAATTCTTTTCGTTCAAGTTCGTCTTTTGAAGCTTTTTTTTAATAGGATATTCTCGAAATTTTTTTGAATTGTTAAGTATTACTTAGACCATAATAACAGTCTAAATCATCGTCAGGTTTTCTTTTTTCAGTTATGAT
Organism: Maratus michaelseni; assembly: GCA_963931845.1. Classification (NCBI taxonomy): domain Eukaryota; kingdom Metazoa; phylum Arthropoda; class Arachnida; order Araneae; family Salticidae; genus Maratus; species Maratus michaelseni. The sequence continues at coordinate 154,875,730 of OZ007595.1, read as the reverse complement.
GAGGGTGATCCCGAATTCATGGTACAAATTTTAAGATGTTTGTACAAGAAACCGTAACAATCATTTATTGTCTAGGAAACCAGGGTCCGAAATGTATTTATTTAATCAAAATTACAGGGCGTCTTACTCCAATCTGAAATCGCGTTTCCGTTCATAACTTTAACAGTGGTGAATACATTTTAACAAAAATCACAACAGACTCATCTTTCTATGGATTGTAAGGATATTGTAAGGATTTCGTGAAAAAGTTATGAACAGAAACATGACTTCATACTGGAGTGAGACCCCTTGTAATTTTGACTAAATAAATAGATTTTTGACCCTAGTTTCCGGTACAATAAATGATTGTTACAGTGTCCTGTATCAACTCTTAAAGTTTGTACAGTTATTTCGGGATTACCCTGTATATTACAATGAGTGTCATCATGAGTCATAAATGATCGATGTACAAAATCAGGCTTTTAATTCTAGAAAATGTATCTGACAGATACCATTTTCAACGTACTTTTTCCGTTAATTTCCTTCGTGTAATATCTTCGTTTGAAGATTTCTTCTACCTGAAGCTTTTCTGTGCAATAGACATCTTTTAACCGAAATGTCAAGAATTGGATTTTTTTTCTTTTAGCAATATAAAATTTTAAAATTCTATAAAAAAGGTTTATTGGGTTAAGTAGGATTTAAAATTGTGCACTTAAATAGAAGATATTTAGATATTAAAAAAAATTTTTTTTTCTTCAAATCAAATGAAACAAAAATAAAAGCAGACGATCTTTTAATGCAACTTTCTCCTGAAATCATAGTATGCGCGATCAATGACAATGGCGAATGTTGAAATCCAGTGAAACTCTTCAACGTTAAATCTTCCATTAAATATCGGTCCATTCACCGAACTGGTTAGGTGTATTTTGTATACGAAAACTGTTATACAGGGTGATTATATTAAAGTCTCACTTTCAAAATGCTGTAAAAAGGAACCACTGGTCAGAATGACTTCAAATTTGAACTGAAAATACTGGAAGAAAGGGGAAACGGTACGGCATAAGAAAAAAGTTCCAAAATGTATCAATAGATGGCGCTGTAAGCGGCATACTTTTCAAATTAAAAGACAGCCATGCGCAATTAAAAACCGAATCATTATGTGCTTTTTATGCGGTTTTTGGCCCAAGGACACTTAAAAACCGATTTTTCCCATCCAATGCGGTACGACCTTGCTGTGGTGGATGGGTTTTCCATTAACCCCTTGGGGACGAGAGACACGTATACGTGACGCATAAGATGCTCAGAATTTTCGATTATTCCCACCAGTTATTTTTTATTGTAAGATTTGCCTTATTTAATCATAGCATTTATGCGATTCAAATAAGCGAAAATTTCTGTATTGAAAAACCGGTGGTAAAATATTAAAAACTAGCCGCCACTGGCGACCAGTTTGGTCTCCCTTAAATGTATGTTAAGCATTGTAACACGTTACTTTTATTCATAATTTAATTTTTTTTCCTAATCCTTTGCCAAACCGGAAGATTCTAATAGACAAATCAAGGACTTTTTGAACATGGTAGCATTTTGCATATTTTTTGTTGTTATGTATTTCATCTTCCTTGATAAAAACCGCTTAACCCACTTAAGCATTTGTCCTTCATGTCCGTTTGCTTATCAGTTGCAATATGTTCGCTAATGCGGAGATTCTCAAACATATTAAGTAATTTTCCGTAATTTGGTCCATTGCCAATTGGCGTATTTTAGTTAATACGATTTGATGCAATGAAGTCTATTTTGTGAAAGTCTTCAATGATATCCACATTTACACTGAACTATACTGTTGCTAATATTTGTTTTTGTTTTTCGTTAACTTGGGCTGTAGACTCGATTACGAAAGATTATAAAATATATCATTATTCTCATCTAAAACGTCTTGAATAATGGGCCATAATCGGGCTACATATTATTACACGTAATTTTCGAGTATGGTTTGGTGGAAAATTGAACTTTTGAAGGCCAGTTTTGATAATCGCATTCCCTTTAAACCATATTTTCTGTCAGGACTTTTGACCCGTGACGTACAATCTGATTAAAATAACTTCCTTCTAGATGCCTTGTACGACTTTGTTTTTCTTTGCTCCCCTTTCTTGATATAGTTCAGGAGTTTTTATAATAGCGTAATTCTCTTATTTCGGCATGTCTGCTTAATGTCTACTGACTATTAAGATTCGTAACAGGTAAAATACGCCGCGCCAACATTGGCACCTACAATTTTAATTACAGCAACCCATTTTTTCTCTCTATATTGTAACTCTATAGTTAATATTACGTAGAAGAAATATAAAAGACTATTGAAAACGGTTCTATTGATATAGTTGATATAGATATGTATAATATATTCATGGGTATATAATATGTGATTAGAATACATATCATATTCATTCCAGTGGATATAACATACCCCAAATAAAACTTGCATCGTAAATATCTAATCTAAAAACCGTCAATATGATTTTATGTGTTTAGTAAGTGTATACAAAAAGAATTTTCTGTATTATTTTACTTTAATCCTATATTATTTACCATTTTTAATGATGGGTCCTTTTGGGTACAGTTGTCGCAGACGCACCAGGGTATCATTTTGGCGCCAAAATGGCGATTTTATGCCTGGCCAACCCGGCGTTTTTGGTTAGATTTTGCTTCGTATGGCAACCTGGTAGAGCAGATTCCGCATGTTTTATAATAAATTAAATATTGTGTGTTTTATAACAAATTAATGCATGTGTGTGTGTTTTTAATAAAATTGTGTGTTTTTTTTAATATAAAATGAATTATTTCATAATAAAATAAAAGTAACATGCTGTTTTAGCAATCTCTAACAGTAAAAATGGGATTTTCTTGTCAAGATGGCGCAAAACAAAAACCGCGCCAACCCCGGAGCGTTTGCGACAGCTTTTCCAATTTAAAATGCATGCCGTTCACACTTTTCATTTAAAATAGAAAATAGAAAAATAAAAAATAGGTACTTTTCCGTTATGCGGACACCATGCCAAAATGTATGCTAATGCATAATGTATGTAAATGTATGTAAATGTATGTATGTAAATGTATGTAAATGCATGTAAATGTATGTATTAAATGTATGCAAATGTATGCTTGGCGACAATGGTGTCCGTATAACGGAAAAGTACCAAAATTAGTATCATAAATCAAAACATTTGATTTCAGAATCAAAGTATCGTTTCTAATTTGAACATGTGAAGAATAAAAACTGGTATTGGCGATTTTAAAAATGCTATTGGCGAGATTTGCACCCAAATAACATAAAAGTACTTAATGATGTTATGTATTTTATAAATGTATATTAAATTACTATTTGGAACGCGATTGGTCATTAACAATGGTAAATATGATTGGCAATTAACAATCATTTTAGGTGATCTCTCTTCCTGCCACGTATAATACATAAAAATCAAATTAGCTGACAATTCGTTTCGAAATTTGATTCATTAAATATTATTACATGACCTGTATTTGTTTACATTCAACTTCGTCAAGAAAAGATTCTTTAGGAAGTTGAGTTGTAAAGCACTTCATCAAGCAGAATTATGGTAAACTTTGATGGTCTTACAGGTCCTGGTGCGAATTACTTTTTTGACACCAGGCAGCGCTCCAAAAAATCATTCACGGAAAACTTACTTTACGAACGATTATATACATGGTTTAATGGTTTAATATTTTAAACCTTCACGACGAATGAATCTTATTTATTTTTTTTTTGTTTACTTTCATGGATAGAGAATTTGAATTGCGAAGCTAATTTCAACTGAAGTTATTGCAGAATACATACCTAATTGAACGTAAGTCACCTCTCAAATATTAATTTATTTTGAACGATCTTTCTAAAAATGTAACTTTTATGTAGTTTTATTAGAAAAATAATTTTGAATAAAAATGGCCGCATGGCATATGAAAAAGCGATACGGGCATACCGGAACTGTTGAGGACAGTCACATGACTTACAGTTTTATTATAGAGATTCTATAAATGACGCTCGTCGCGAAGGGGTTAACAGTACCACAACTGTTGACTGATTTGGAAGTCATTTTTTCCATCAAACAATCGAAACATTCATGCACATTGAACAGTATGGTTGGTTTACAGTGCAACTCATGCCAAAGCCGTCTATTTCGATTAAAAATGTCACTTGTACCCGAATCCATTTTCGTTAAGCCGATAACAGCGCCATCTATTGATACACTTTGGAACTTTTTCTTTCTTATGCCATACCGTTTCCCTCTTCTTTCAGTACATTCAGTTCCAATTTGAAGTCATTCTGATCGGTGGTTCTTTTTTGACAGCATTTTTAAAGAGAGATTTTAATTATAATCACCCTGTATATTACAAATACTTTAAAAAGGTTTTTAAACCTGTATTGAAATTATAACAACGCTTTAAGTTATGTGTAAATTTTGTATATTAAATTACTGAGGTAATCCGATGTGCAAAAAGGTGTGTAACTATTGTCAGACTAATTAAGGTTTGCAAGTCCATCATTATTAAATGCTGTAATTCGGTTTTTCTGGATTCTAATTAAACTATTTTACGAGAAAAATCACTAATTTTTTTCTACATTACAAAGCCATTTTAATTAATTTATTTTTAACATACATTCTGAAACGCAGAGATTACAGCATTAAGTCTTAATTAAAGAAATTTTGACAACAAAAAATGCTATTTTTAGAGCGGCTTTTAATAAGATATTTTTCATATTTCTGTGTAAAATTGTTTAATGTATCTAATTTTTTTAAAAAAAATTTATTATAAAAAATGATTAATTTTATATAGCATATTAACCGACTGTGAAAAAGTTAATGTTTTTGTTTTATTTTCATTTCTGCATTATATCTCTGGCTACATTGTGAAAATTTAGAAGGAGACGAAAAGAGTTTAATTATTTAAGTATCAAATTTTAACTATGTATCTATGCGAGGATTTTCATTTAGAGACCTAAACAAAAATGAGTAATTTTTATAAATTATTTTTTTATGGAAAAAAGAGACCTACAGCCTTGAAATTTTTGTCACTTATTTATCGACTTTGTAACGTGCTTATTTAATAATTCGGATTTAATATTTAAAATACACAAAATAATAGGTTGGATGCGTATCTTGATAGATATAGGATGATCCAGCGTGTTATTATCCAGGGTGGTTTTAAAAATAGAAACAAATAGTTACTTATGTAAAAATGGAAATATCTTATTTTCATTATTTAGTCGATAAAAATTTAGCTTTTTTATTTGTAAAATGATTATAATGATTGTAATTTTAATGCACAAAGCATAATTTTCTTCTTTTTAATAATTTTTTCACTTTTCATAGCATCTTTACTTTTTTTTTGCAAGAATCTTTTGCCACTCTTGTTACAGACATTTAAAAATGAAAAACAAATTACAGTATGTTAAAGCATATTACGTAAAATATATTACGCATGTTTAAAATATATTACGTTTTAAAAAAGTATATTACATAGTAAAAAGTATATTACGTATTAAAAAGTATATTCGTTTCAGTTTTTCATTTGTAATTAAGACATGCATTTTTTAAAGGATATAATGCTTTTTGTTTGAGTAAAAAGAAAAAGAGAAACTTCCTATCCAATTCAGTTTTATGCTCCATCTCTGAACATGGCAGTTAAGTTTCCATTTTCTCCTTCGTTTTTAAGCTAGTTCGTAAAAAAAAAGCTTTTGTTTTTTATCTTTATGTATGTGTATATCTACGTACACTCTCAAAAGAAATTTCGTCAAAAACCGTAAAAAATACAGACAGCAAGTTGCCGGGACACCCTTGTGATGGGAAGAGATTTTTCTGTTATTTGAAGAAATTTCTGTCTTGTGACTGGAGAATTTCAGGAAAATTTGACCTTCGTTTCTTGAATTTTCTGTGTTTTGAAAGATGAAAAAAAAAAACGTAAAAATTCCGTTTCTAATACGGAAAAGTAACACGCAGCACAGCTGTCGGTACACCCCTGTGGTTTGAAGAAATTGCAGTCTTAGATTGGAGAATTTCAGGTATATTTTATGTTAGATTGGTGAGTTTTCCGTATTTTGAGGGAAGCGAAGCAAATCAAAGCGGAAATTTTCGTATTTTAACGAAAAAAGGAAACGGATTTTTTTTTTTTTTTCAATTCACGTATTTTTTGAGAGTGTATGTCTTCATTTTACTCAACAATCACTGAACATATTTGAATGTAACTTTTACAATACAATTCAAATGCATCAGGGAAGGATTTAAGCAAAAAGGATTTGTCAGTAGAGATTATCGTGTAGAGGTTTTTTGGGACACGTTAGATAGTTTAATCTATGATTTTTTATTGCGTTTCCAACTTTGATTGCTGAGCAATAAATTGCCTTTTGAAATGGGAAAGAGATAGAATACGAAAAATAAAATTACATTGGTACATAGGATTTTGGACGAAATCTTGAGCGAGGAGCAACTAGAATGCTTTTATAAATGAGAAAGTGGCAACATACAAGCAATAAAATGTGGTTGGTTGAGAGGATATCTTACAAAATCGTGAGCAATGATCACCTAGAGTGCTTTTATATACAAGATAGTGGTGATATGTGAATAATAAAATTTGACTGGCCGAGAGAATTTTGTGGCAAAAATTTGGAAAGACTGTCAGTATCGACAAACTAATGTTTGTTGTTTTACAATATAAGAACACACATTTTATCAGATAATTAAATACACTAAGCCAACATGGAGTGAAAAATTGACCTGGGCCAGGACTCGAACCTGAAACCTTCAGCGTAGCATGCCGATGCTCTGCCACTAAGTCACCCAGATCGATATCCTAGCCCGGCAATTTCCCACATTTATCCATGTTGGAAACAGTCACCGGCCAGCCGTTTTGCAGCTTCAGATGGCAATAATATGATGAATAATTATTCATCCGTCCGTAATTAATTATATACAGGGTGGTCCTAAAATATATGTCAAAAATGTAAAGGTAGGTAGAGGGGACCTAAATAAGCATATTTCGTATAGGATTGTGTGTGCGGTAATGCCGCCTTGAGCCGGTAGGGAACGATGATGACTGCGGCGTATAAATTAGCCTAATAACTAGTTGGATTCATCATTTCCCGCACGGATCTCAAACAGCAATCGTTTCACCAATGTGGAGCTTGCCGACGTGCATTTCATGTATGGGGCTGCACAAGGAAACGGATTAGCTGCTCAGAGGATGTACAGGGAGCGATTCCCGGATAGGAATCAGCCGGATCGTCGAACATTCGAGCGTCTTCATCAGGAGTTACGCACAAGTGGATCGTTTTATGCTTCCAGGCGTGGAGCTGGCATTGGAAGATACCGCAGAACTCCTGCAGTGGAAACCAGAATACTAAACACAGTAGAGAAAATCCTTCGACAAGCTCGAGAGCTGTAGGACGTGCGTTGGGTGTGAGCCATCAAAGTGTTTTGAGGACTTTACATGAAGACGGAATGCATCCGTATCATTTACAGAGAGTGCAAGCAATGATCCCTGACGATTATCTTCCACGTCTCAACTTTGCTCGTTGGTACCCACAGCAGACGGCAGCCAATCCAACCGTCTAAGCAGATGTTTTATTTACTGATGAGGCTACCTTTACGCGGTCGGGTATGTTTAACATCCATAATTCTCACCTGTGGGCTCATGGCAACCCACATGGCACAATAGCACACGCGTACCAAGAAAGGTTTTCCAATAATGTTTAGGCAGGCATGGTACACAATAACTTAGTAGGACCGTACATTCTACCTAGTCGTTTAACTGGCCATACATACAACATCTTCCTACAGGAGGTTTTGCCTGAACTTCTGGTAGATATCCCTCCAGCTGTTCGCAGACGAATGTGGTTCCAGCACGTTGGAGCCCCGGCTCACTTCAGTCGAGACGTCAGAATCACCTGGACGCTGTCTACGGCCAGCATTGGATAGGACGGGGCGGTCCAGTTCCCTGGCCACCGCGTTCTCCTGATTTAACCTGCTTGGATTTTTTCTTTTGGGGTCATATTAAAAGCCTGGTGTACGAGAGTCCCGTCACATCTGAAGAAGATCTTTTTTCCCGCTTGTCTGTTGCTGCTTTACATGTGCTCGACATGCCTGACGTCTTTTCTAATGTACGCCGATCTATGCGCCGTCGCTGTGAATCTTGTATCGCTGTTGGTGGCCGCTCTTTCGAGCACCTCTTGTAAACTGTTAATCAATTTTTGTTTCCTTTTGTCTTTACTTGTCTTTTCAGTTTCCTTTGATTCATACTGCTTTACAAGCTAGTTCTTTAATGTGTCATTACCGCACACACATTCCTATCCGAAATATGCTTATTTAGGTCCCCTCTACCTACCTTTACATTTTTGACACATATTTCAGGACCACCCTGTGTATTAAAGCATAAACACTACGTCTGATTACTTAATTTTACATTTTATCAGACAATTAAAATACACTAAACCAACATGAAGTGAAAAACTGACATGGGCCAGGACTCGAACCTGGGATCTTCAGCGTACCGTGCTGATGCTCTGCCTGGCCCAGGTCAATTTTTTCCTTCATGTTGGCTTAGTGTATTTAATTTTATGATAAAATGTGTGTCCTTATATTGTAAAATTAAGTAATCAGACGTAGTGTTTATGTTTTAACCTATATAATGTTTGTTGACTTGTCTATATAAGAGTGGCGGCATACGGTACATAAAATTTTATTCGTTGAGACGACATTGGGCAAATTCAAATCCCCAAGCACCTTTGGCTAGAATGTCATTATTGCCAAGCTAGTCCTTGTTAACTTGTCTACCTCGACTAATCTAACTCTTCCAGGCGAGCATCGCCAAGTTATGGCATGTAGGTTTGTCATAGTTTGGACAAAAACGTATGTCTAAGCAGAGTTTAAGTCCTGTGTATACGTCGCCACTCTCATGTAGAAACGCTCTAGTCCCATTCGTTTAACACCTTCGCGACGAGCGTCCTTTACAGAATTTTTAATCTGTTACCACCGGTTTTTCAAAGGAAAATTTTTCACCTAATTGAATCGCAAAAATGCTATGATTAGATAAGGAAAACCTTACAATAAAAAATAACTAGGATTCTGAGCATCTTATGCGTCACGTATTCGTGTAGTTCGTCCCCAAGGGGTTAAACGCCCATAAGTAAACTTATATAAATACACACACACACACACACACACACACACACACACACACACACACACATATATATATATATATATATATATATATTTAAATTCATAGGTTGTATTGTATTGTTTTCGTTAAAAAAGGATAATAAAAAGCATTATTTTTTCAAACAATACATGTAGGGCTTATAAATTAGACTGTTACCAGTGAGTGACACAGAAAATCTAGATGGCTTCATAGCAACAAAAACTAATCAAACATTCTAAATCCTACAAATATCAATTAAACATTTGGTTAGCTTTAACATTCCGGCAAAACAAATTGAGAATTACTGCATTTTTTACCTTTTTATCCTATAAAAAGAGACAAATTCAAATACCTGCTTTAGTGGAGATACAAAATGTTGGAAGGTTATAGTATCATATCAAAAAATCCGAGAGAGATGGAACTTTTTTCTGTGATTAGGAAAACTTTTCTAGATCCCCATAAAGACATCATGGTACTGGTTCACTTAAAATCTAAGCCTATAGGTCCTTTCAAAGACGTGTCACCTAGAGGTAACAATTGGTGTTGGTGGGCTAATAGAGCTTCTTCAGGCGAGTATTGCCAAGTTTCGGAATGTGCGGTGCAACAATTTGGACAAATGTTTCTAATCTGAGCATGTGCCCTGTGCGTATGCCATCACACTTTTATTTATAGACACTGTAATGGCAACAACGTGGATTAAATTGCATGTGTCCTAAAAATACTCTTGTGCAATCTAAAAACGACATTTTCGAAACTGAGCAAAAAATACTGAAATCTGAGTATGTCGCATAGTCAAAATGGCTCCGAATCAAAATTACTCATGTTTGAAACATGTATATACTCATTTCTGAAAACATGCACACACTCAAGAATAAAACATCGTGTGCTCATATTTGAGTATGTCCATGTTTCAAAAATGAGTATGAACTGACTTCTATGTGCTCATTTTTGAGTATTTCCACGTTTCAAAAATGACTTTGAACTGATTCTAATCATTTTTGAGTATGTACATGTTTAAAAAATGAGTATGAATTGATCTATATGTGCTCAGTTTTGAGTATGTCCGTGTTTCAATATTCTGAGTATTTCTGGTATTTTAGAATTGAAAGCATTAGGTCGTCATATTTGAAACAAAAAGTTTCATAACAAAATAAAAACATCGATTTACTCAGATTTGAAAGTGTCATTTTTCTCAGTGTGTGCCGCACCAATCTTACTAAAACATGCCAACTGGTGTTCAACAAGTAAATAAAAAAATGATGTTTTTGTATGATTGGAAACAAACGTTTATTAAGATACAGTCACTTGAAATAGTGTTGATTTCTTTTATTTAAAAGTTACTTGATTTTCTTCACATACACGACAGTAAACGTCGTTATGTGTCATAAATCATTAATGTGCAAATTCGGGCTTTTAATTCTGGCGAATGTATCTGACAGTTACTATTTTCAATCATTATTTTCCAGCTCATTTCTTTCAGGCCAATTCATTTCTATTTTAGAAACTTTTCCCTTTTCTGAATTATTTTTTAATTTCGATGAGAAAGATATTTCGGTATTTCTATAAACCGAAATATCAGGAAGTGGAATTTCATGTCTTTTCATTTCTGCATAACAATTTTTAAAAGTATATTCTTGAAAGTGGCTTAATTAGTTAAGTAGCATTTGGAATTGTGCAATTAAATAGCAGATATATGACTATTTACATTCTTTTATTTAGAACAACTTGGTTTTTTGTATGCAAAGTTGAAATTTTGTCATAAATTTTTCACTAACTTTCTCATATGTTAGAATTAAAATATTATAGCCACAGGCGAATTTCCGATGACAAAACTATATTATTATTTTTTTAGAGCTTAATTACAAATTAATTTTAAGGAATTTTCTTTTTTACCTATCACAGATGATAAATCGCCAAATATTCTTGAGGGTTACAATAGTATGCCAGTTACAACAACAATGGACTGAATTACGCTCCAAAACACGTCTGCCAAACTAGGCCAAAAGGCTCTGAAACTGCAATGATTCAATTTTAAACACTAAAAAGAAGAAAATTAACTATAAATAAAAAATTAGCGTGTAAGAATTAAAAAAAATACGCTTTTATCAATTGATAATTTTACACTCTCAGAAAAAACTGTAAATTTATGAGCGTTTGCCCTTCAATTTTCACGGGCAACAGCCTTATTTGATGAAAAACGGTCTGATCCACTAAATAAGAGGCCTTATCCCTGAGATACTTAGAAAATTAAGAGCAATCTACATATTCTTACTAGTCTAACTTCTTACTAGTCTTACTATTCTTACTAGTCTAAAAGTTCTAGCCCATATGTTAGCAAAAATACGGTACGACCCATACATTGTCCTCCGCTAGGGTGTAACCCTTCATTTTACTCGTGTTTCGAAAATTTTAACCCGCCAAAACAGCGATTCTGTGAAGATTATCTAACGTGCTACGTGCTACGGAACATTAAGCAAAGTGTTATGGTGTTTTAAATGCATTATATCCTATGCATTATAATGCTATATTACTTTGCCCCGTAAAATTACGGGCTGCACAAAATGATGGGCATGGATTTTTTTGTTTACGGGGTATGACTGGAATCTCTGCTGTCGGCCTCTGCCCTTAATTTTATTGCAATTTTTTTTACAGTGTATATTAATTAAATTATGATTATGCGTTGAGAAATCAATATTTAGAAATCCTAAAAAAACAGTTTGAATAATGTTTGCTTTTCTTTCCTGTTAGCCACATTAAAAAAAGAAACAGAGCAAAAATTATATTTCTTTTAAACAAATTCATGAGTTTGCTCGTTCTATCAAGCGTAAATCAAAGCGGCGAATTTTGGGGTTTGATGCACACGTCTTGTCTTATCTACGGATTTTATCGGAAGTTTTTTGGAAAAATGAGGAATTGTAGTCAGGAAATTAAACGTGATTTTCAGACAAACATTGAATGATTATAAAATAGTGTTTTTTTAAACCTTTTTTACTTTCATATTTATTTTATGTTTTTGTTATTTGTTATCTAATAGGAAAAGATTAAAGAAGACTCTTTTTAATGTAACATTTTTCTGAAATAAATGTACGTACGATTGAAGACAATGGCGAATGCTAAAATCCATTTAAATCCTTCAATTTTATATTTAAAACACGTAAATCGATTTTTGAGGAAGAAATCTTTTCAAAATTTTAGCTGTTCTTTTCCTCTGAAGAATGTTTGTGCCGAATTTCACAGATATGAGTCTTTCCGTCACAACGATAGCATCCACTGAGAGACAGGCACAAACTTTCCTTTAACATTACCAAACAAGATGACCTCGCCGAACTTTCTCAAAAAGTATTGCTAGTAGTGAGACCAGCTACTTTCTCCTTAGTATTGCATATTTTATTATAGACTTATAGTTATGTTAATGAAAATGTTACTCTCCATTATTGTAGCAAGCACATATTTATTGTTACGTCGCATTTTGATAGATTTTTTAAATTACAATACACGAAAATCATTTAAAAAAACCCCATTAAAACCATGTTACAGTTTTTAAACAAAATTTATTCTAAAGTACATTTTTGATATATTCGATAGAACAAAGATTGAATTTAGGCGATATATAGAAATGAAGCTATATGCGATCAAAGTAAAATCGGAAGCGCGTGTCGCGAGATACATCTGTTATTACGTTTGTGTTCATGAGGGATACGTTCGTGGTTTACAATATACACAATTTACTGTTTAATTTACAATTATATAAAATATGTCATAATTTACTATTATACTTAATCAACTGATATTTAGTTTTTTTTTATCTTTTGATATTCATAAATATCAAACTTAAGCCATGGTTGGCATCTTTTTTAAGCATACAAAAAATAAATTTTTTTATGCTTAAATAAATGAAAGTTTTTTATGTTTATAAGGAAATTTTGTAAATATGTTTCTGTTATAACATTGTGCAGAAACTCTATGAGTTTAAAACTTAATATCCTCCGTGCAAAGTAACAGAAGACAGATGTCTAGTTTTTTGGTCGACAGTCCCTATGGAGAATTCAAGGTACAATATATTCCATTTGAAATATTTTTATAGATCAAAATAATAATATTTTCATTGAAAAAATTACTTACTACTTACTACCTGTGGCAGAAAGTATGGAATTAGCATCTACTTTTTCCGACGAGCGATTTGTGAGCGATTTGTGAACAATTTTATGTAAAGTTCTTAAATTGGTGAAACTTTTTTCTTATTAAAAATTTATAAACATGCATAGTAAACACAGAATCGAAAAAAATGACAAAAAGACTGCACAGTTATTTTATATACTTTTGTTCCTCAAAATGCTGTTGGTAAAAAATATGGAATCTCGTCCCGTCTCTGAAAAAAGTTTGAAATATTCGATTAAAGTACATGGTCAATACTTGGTGTGTTCACCCTATGCCTTGATTATTGCCTTGATTCTGTAAGACACAGGCTGAACAAAGTCTTCGCACTTATTCGGAACGATAGCTCTCCACTTTTTTCGCACAGAGCCCTTAATTACTGTATTGACTTTGGCTGGAGCTTAAATATTATTATTATTTTTCAAAATATACAATATATTTACGAGAGGATTGATATCTGGACTGCATACTGGGCCACTCCATTCGAGGGACCCATTTTCTGGAGAAACAAAAGTCAGTGTCCAGTACCTATGGCGCGAAGCATTGACATCTACATGTATAACATCAATATCTCCAAATTGATCTTCTAAACTAGGAATCAAAAACTTTTCTAAAAATCAAACATATCTCTCCGAATTTCCATTCACTAAACATAGTATTCTAGCAGGGCCTCCGAGATGTCGCTGTGTGTCCTACACCGGGCCTGCTACAAGTATTAGTGACGTCGCAATAGTGATCCACTTTGGTCAATGTATCGCAGCAGAAAGATGTAATAAAAAGAGCATTTTCGCTCTTATAATTTGTGATTACATAAATAATATTAAATTTCATAATCGTGAAATAAAAGGGAATTAATATACTTGTTTTATTAAAGGAAATTAAAAGTTTTAAATTAAAAAAATGCTAAGATAAATAAATCAGATTGAACCCATTGACTTACCTTTTCCTAAACACATTATTTTACAATAAATATACGTACAAAAAATATAATAAATCTACCAAAAACTTTACAAAATCAATCCCATTCCTCTCTTTTACAACTACATACCATAATTTAACCATCAACACAGAATAAATGTCAATTTAAATACAGAAATCGACATTTTTTAACTATAGAGACCTTGGCACTTTTTTTAACGCTTTGGCGTAATCCGGGCTTCAAAAAGTTAGATATGTTTTAAAATTATATACACAATTATGAAAACAAACCTAATGTACTTTTATGTTTATTTATATATGTATAAAATTATTTATATATACAATTCTGTTCTACCTGCATATAAAAAGAGATAAATGGCTTCTTTATATTAAATAAATTATATAAATATTGAAAAAAAAAATACTTATTTATACTACGAATAGGTTGCCAGAAAATATGTTGCAACTTTCCTTCTCTCGCCATAAGCCTTTTTTGGTACTTTTCGGTTAGCCGGGCGCCAGTGATACATGTACATATATAAATATATAAATTAATTCATACATATATGTGTGTGTAGATATGTGTATATATATAGATGTGTCATGTGTGTGTAGATATATGTGTATATATATGTGTGTGTATATATGTGTGTGTATATATGTATATATATATCACTGGCGCCCGGCTAACCGAAAAGTACCCAATTTTCTATCTTGACTTTGTAACTGATTTGTAATATTTTAAAAATTGTCTATTTATTGTACTTGGGTCTAGGACCTAATAACCATTCAAATTAACTTATCAAAAGATTTATTTTCATAATATATTTGTACACTTAAGTTAGGTAAAATTGAACTACGTAGAATTACTAAGTTGTGTAAATCAGTTACTTTTAATTTTATAAACAAACCACATCACTCACTTCTAACTAAATGTATCCAGATATTAGTCAATTTATTACAGTATTTCTTTCAAAATCATTTTTTAAACTGTTTATCGTCTGCTTCTTTTATTTATTTATTTTTTTTCTAAAGATCATTTGACTCTTTTCGATTTGGAAGTACAAATTCAATCAAATATGCTAGAATATTTCCATTACAGTAGGCTAGACATTTGGTTGTTAGGGTTTTTTCTCTGCACAAGTTCAATACCATCATATTAATTCTAGCTTCACGAATTATGAAAAGTATATCGAAACATTTAACGCAGATGCAGACCATTTCTGTTGAAATGTAAAAATAATTATCACAAGGTAATTTTCGTAGCTAAAATTTCTTCTTTTCATTATCAGTAGCGAATTTGAAGACTTAGATTAGAAACTAGGAGCACAACATTTTCTTCTCTTTATTTTATAGATATAATCTACACTTTCTTCAATAATTATAATCAATAATTATTGATAGCATTATAATCTAAATACACGGAAAAATATTATGAATTACTATATAAAACAATAAATAAAATCAAAATACTGTCGTAAACAATCCGTACAAACGAACAAAGTACATGAAAATTTTTAAGTTATTATGGATCACTGTTTTGACGTCAGCAGGTTGTGACGTCACCTGTAGCAGGCCCGGTGTAGGACACACAGCGACATCTCGGAGGCCCCGATTCTAGCCACTTTAGAAACCATATAGCTCCAAATCATGTTTGAATCAGGCAACGAACAAGAATTTTACACCAGGAAGTATTTCATAGTTCCGTCACTGGCCTTCCTTTTAGTGATGAAATTTTCCTTCAATAAAAAGTGCATTAGACTTTTTCTCTTCTTATTAGATATGTGTAATGAAGAATTTCTGGCAGTAGTTTTTATTTCCTTCAAAGTTACGCCTGCACCATTCTTTTCGTCCATTATCTGTTTCAGCACATTATAAAAATCTTGATAAAGCTGGTTGTAACTTGAAAGTTTTTCTTCGCGATTTACGCGTTCCAGTCTTTCAGCTTCACAAATCAGAGTATTGATCAATTCTGGCGTGGTTACTCTTTCGTTTACTTCTTCCACATCTTCTATAACATGACTGCTTTCCATTATTGAACAACTTTCTGGCAAAATATTAGTAAACTCCATTATAACTCTCTAGAGTTATTTTACATTCAACGTAACGCATCAATTTAAAGAGCCTCTGTTCTGTTTTGTGAAAATCCATACACGCGAATGTTTATTAGATATGTGTAATGAAGAATTTCTGTCAGTAGTTTTTATTTCCTTCAAAGTTACGCCTGCACCATTCTTTTCGTCCATTATCTGTTTCAGCATATTATAAAAATCTTGATAAAGCTGGTTGTAACTTGAAAGTTTTTCTTCGCGATTTACGCGTTCCAGTCTTTCAGCTTCACAAATCAGAGTATTGATCAATTCTGGCGTGGTTACTCTTTCGTTTACTTCTTCCACATCTTCTATAACATGACTGCTTTCCATTATTGAACAACTTTCTGGCAAAATATTAGTAAACTCCATTATAACTCTCTAGAGTTATTTTACATTCAACGTAACGCATCAATTTAAAGAGCCTCTGTTCTGTTTTGTGAAAATCCATACACGCGAATGTTTACTAAATAGTATTACGCATACATAATAAAAGAAAAAAAAACTCATTGAGTCTGAGGTAATTTTGTGCGAAATTCAAAATGCTTTTGCCAGAGAAAATGACGTGATGAATTTAAAATCATAATCAGGCATCATGAAACGGAAACGTGCATTTTCATTTATGAAAATGAAATGATGGATGTGCATGGTCCTCGTTATATCGCCTGTGCCGGGACACGAGAAAAAAATATGGAGTGACTTCATTCGATTTTCCGAACACTTTACAGAGTATAAAATACGCATAAATAAATATAATAAATATAAATAAATAATATAAATAGGAATACAAATATAAATAAAAACTTAGATCGCAATTTTACAAAGTTCAAACATTTCCACTTGTGAAAATGACCTCTTATTCACTATGACGTAATTTGCGATGATTTTTCATTCTCCCCGTGCTGAAATGAAGACTTGTTAATTATCATATATATTATTTCCCCTGTCAACATCCCTTTTTCTCAGAAAATATGAAACGCAGAACAACGAATGAGATACCATATGAAAGGTTTTTGAACCGGCTTCTGACATAGCCCACTTAACAATTCGTTAAAACATGCTTTTGATTAAAATTTGCTGAAAATGAAAAATTAAATCGGCATTGGTTTCATAAAAGAAATGAAAGGTTTTCCTAAATATATTGTTGCCAAAAAAATAAAATACCACATTATAGGATGCTCAGCAATTATTATAAAAAACACCGCACGGGTTTATTTTATACTTATGATTAAAAAGCGAAATTGAAATTGAAATGTTTAGATTTATATTTCTAAGTCCCATGTTTTTCCCGAAGCGGATGACGTCATCCTCTAATGCAGTCAAAATACGATTGTTAATTTTTTTCTCGCGCGTGCCTTTTGCAATCTTGGATCAGTTTTTAGTCTAACTTTTATGGAATAAATTAGATGATATTCTGGCTTGACTAACAACTAAATGTTGTTTGCAGATATTTTTATCCTTGCTTTTTCTTTAGAAGCTTAAACCTGCATCTAATAACTATTACATATTGATAAAAAATAATACTTCTCTATTATCCCGTCGACCACTTTTCATAACAAAAAACTATCGCCAAATAAACGGGAGAACGTTGCCATTGGAATATCAAAAAATAAATAAATAAATAAAATATAAGAATTTAAGGACACAATTGTTATTTTAATTAATAAAATAACTACTAAATCAGTAAAACATAATGAAAAATACACGCAAATGTCGAATGTAAAACCACTAGATGACGTAACAAACACGCATAATGATTCTGACATCAAGTAAATGGGACTTCATTTTGGCGTTTAATCTTACAGTTTGGCGGTAGTTTTTTGTTATGAAAAGTGATCGACGGGATAATAGAGAAGTACCTAAAAAATATTAGATTTCAGTGCGAAATCTTCGCACGGGCCCTATGGTTAAAATAAATACTGAAATTGAAATTACATATTCATGCTGATGGTATTTTTAAGTTGTTTAAAATATTACACTGGTGTACAAAATCAAGAGAATTTTTAGATTTGGTCAATTATCTCTAGAAATACTGGAGCATTTTAATGAAATTTGGTATGAACATAAGGTTGATACAATGCAAATAAAATAACCATTCAACAGTTATAATACACATGCTTGATTGTCCGTAACAGAGGGGCGTACCTATCGTGAAGTAGTTGGAGCAAACTGCTCCAGACTCATGAATCCCAAGAGCGCAAAATTAGAAAGAGCAAAATAAACATTTGTAAAAACGTTTGAATATATATTTTTTTCATTAAACATCAGACATTATAATTGAATCTTGTTAAAATCTACATATTCCTATGATATTTTAAATTGTTTTGATCCTCAACTCCTTCGATTTAAAACATGTTTTTATACCCAGTTAAAAGAAATTACTTTTATTCTTGAAGTTTTAATTTCAATTCATACCATATTGCAGCCTCAAGTAAATTTTCCAATACCGTTTCAGCATGCCTGATTTTCTTTTTCTTTAACTTTTTCCGTATAAACGACAGTTAAAGATTTTCCAGTTTTAAAGTAATCAAAACTTATTGACAGGATTCTCATCGGTTACTTTATTGGCTACCACTATTTGCAAACAATAATCTTCCTGGTACATTTCCATTGAAAATGTTTTAGAAATTTATCATGATGATTACTATAAAATAAAAATATATAATTATAGCCAAATAATTATATTTCAATTAAATTATAGCCAAACAAGAGAGCCATACTTATAAACTAGCAAAAAAAAACTATAGGCTGTTAATCAGCGCTTGACTAATACTGTCGCCACAGGCGACCAAAAACTTTTATCTGGCGATAAAGTTATTTAATCTAATGGTTTTTTTTTTGTACAAAAATTTACTTAAGCTTTCTTGAAATGAGCACAAATGCCATCCACCCGGGGCCTCCGAGATGACGTTGTGTGTTTTCTGAACCGGGCCGCATATTAGCAAACCATACATTGATTCATGTACAGAGAAAAATAGACCAATCACCTGGCGCTCTGGCGTTTCAAAACTCCGCCCCTTGCTTCGCTGGCGCGTGGCGTGGCGTGGCGTGGAACGGAACGGAAAGTTGATGTTTGGTTAGCCTAAGAAGGAAATTTTTATTTTTGTTGACAAATTAATTATCTTTTCAAGGATCGATTGATATTTACTATTAATGATTTACCCCATTCTTTTAAGAATGAAATTATCAAGATTAATGATGATTCATCTATATAATAAAACCGTATGTCATGTGACTGTCCTCAACAGTTCCGGGATGCCGCTTCACTTTTTCATATGCCAGGCAGCCATTTTTATTCAAAATTATTTTTTCTAATAAAACTGCATAAAAGTTACATTTTTAGAAAGATCGTTCAAAATAAATTAATATTTGAGAGATGACTTACGTTCAATTATGTATACATTCTGCAATAACTTCAGTTTCAATTAGGTTCGCTGTTCAAATTCTCTATCCATGAAAGTAAACAACAACAACAAAAAAAAGATTCATTCGTTGTGAACGTTTAAAATATTAAACCATGAATTTTTGGACCACTGCCTGGTGTAAAAAAAAAATAATCAGCACCAGTGAGACAGTCAAAGTTTACCTTAATTCTGTTCCATACAACTCAACTTCCGGATCTTTTTTGACGTAAGTTGAACTCATGTAATAATATTTAATGGATCAAATTTCGAAAATAATTGTCAGCTTTTATTTTTTGCGCGTGCAAATTAGAAACGATACTTTAATTTGAAATCAAATGTTTTGATTTATGATAATTATTATTTTTCTATTTTCTATTTTAAATGAAAAATGTGAACGTCATGTATTTTAAATTGAAACAGCTGTCACGGACGCACCGGAACTGGCGCGATTTTTGTTTTGCGCCAAATATGTTTAAGAATCTCCGCATTAGCGAACATATTGCAAGTGATAAGCAAACGGACATGAAGCATAAATTCTTAAGTGGGTTAAGCGGTTTTTGTCAAGAAAGATGAAATACATAACAACAAAAAATATGCGAAATGCTACCGCGATCGCAAAAGTTCTTGATTTATCTATTAGATTTTTCCAGTTATGCGAGGGATTAAGGAAAAAAATAAATTATGAATAAAAATAATTTGTTACAATGCTTAACATACATTTAAGGGCGACCAAACTGGTCGCCAGTGGCGGCTAGTCTATAATAAGAATGAAAACTAATACTAGTTTGAATGTGAGAATATCTCAACCAAATTGAAGTAAAATGTTTGCTGGTAATATAACATGTTTATAATGTAGTCTAATTAGGGTTTTTTTGTTCATTAGATGTAAGTAATATTATTTTAAATAAAAATGCTCTCTTGCACCAACACATGGTTTAAAACAAATATTAGCTTTTGCTGTTTTTCAGTCTCAATAAAATCTGGTAACTGCGGAACCTGAATAACATTAGGACAGTTAAATTTTGCCCAAATTCTTAAACAAGTTGTTTACAATACAGCATCGACAATCAATCTGTATTATATTAGTTTGTTTATGAAATATTAGAATAAGATTATTTCAATATTAATACATTTCGAATGTAAAGTATTAATTTAAAACATATTTTCTTGGAAATAACAGTATGTAATCAAATTATAAGATTAGTATATGTTTAACTCATGAATTCACAAACGATGTCTTTAATCAAAACAACTCAATCTTAAATTTAGTCTTTAAATTGTGTTATTTTAAAATTTTATCTATGTTGCTTCTCCTACTGTGATTAATTACAGTGATTGCTTTTATTATTCACTTACAGTTTATTAAATAATAACTTTTGCTTATTCAGAACCCTTGTACCTTTTCCCCATTCATGTGTTTGTTTTCTGATTTCTGCTCTTTATGCACCTGTTAAAAGACAAAATTTGCACTTTAAAGTTTTTTTATTTTCTGAATTAATTTATTATATTCTTAATTATTATTATATTTTAACTTAAACTGAAAAGAAGTAATTACAACAAAATATATATTTTTATACATTTTTTACTGAATTCAAAATACAGGGATGACCACCTCAGGAAACCTGAATTCAAAATACAATGATATTCAAAAAGTATAGTATAAGATTATAAATTATGGATTCTTATCAAATTAAAGTAAATCTTGAGGGGATCGTATCTGATGGCCCGGTGAACTCTTGTGGTGTCTTAGAGCCTTCATATTTGATAGCCTTAGCATTACAGGCAGTTCACCAGGACAATGTAAGCAGCGTGAAAATGGAACCTGTTTATAATGGAATGTTACCTGCTTAAATTAGAGAATTTCATGGCCGAGTGAAAGGAAGAAATGCTGATGTGGAAGCCTGCCTAAAATAGAACTTTTCTTCTGGTCCCACTCAGGAAATTCTGTAATTTGGCAATTACCTATAATTTATAAACTTATAGTACTATGTTTTTAAAGTTTGATGTATTTTGAATTTACAAATTGGAAATAGTAAACATTTAAAATTTTAGACGACATGAAAAAAAAATGTTAATGTTTGAAAAATAAATTTTATTAATTGCAGAAATTTAAAATAGGTGCAAATTGGAAATTTTTTCATTCTTTACAGTTTAATTTCCTTGACTATTTATAATATTTGGCTAGAATTCACACTTTATTTTGTTTGAGTTTTATCAAAGTTGCTATATAAATTAAATATCAAATTTTACTTCTCAAAAGTAAAAATTAATGCAGTATTAATTTTCATAAAGGATGTTTGGTGTCTGCATCCAAAATAAATCTTTTCTGAATGAAATCAGAACCAGTATATGTTTGGATACTTTAGAGAGGTTAACAACCAGGCACAATCTCATCGATTCCAGCTTTACCTTTTCACGTGTCTAAATTAGAAACAGTGCTTTGATTTTGATATAAAATGTTTGGTTTATGGTATTATTATTATTATTATTATTTTTCATGGGGAGGGGTATTTTAAAAAAAGTGAAATGCATGTATTTTAAATCTAATTTATATAATATATGTATTTTAAATGAAAGTTATGTATCCTAAATGAAATTAGTGAAAGGTTTATATTTTAAAATAAATGGATGCAATACAAATGATGGTGATGGGAGCAATATTTGATAATTTATCACCTGTGCCTAGTTAACATAAAAGTACGTACCTATGTTTGTATATAAACAAATGTTTCACTTTTGAAATTTTATTTTCCAAAAGTACTTGAATGAAATACAGTTTTATTTGATTAAAAAAACCCAGCACTGTAGGTAAAATGGATGTCTACCTGTGCAACAAATTTGTCAATCCTCTAATTACATTCATTTTATTACTTTTATCATGTTCAGATTGTTAGAGACTCGGGTGAATGAGGGCTCCTTTTATCAGTGAGTAGTCCTTATTTACAAAATTTAATCATGTTTATTTATTAAAATATTTAAATTAATCCCAAAACAAACATACACACAAAAGACTGTAGAATCAGAAATTGTAAAATATGCAGGAAATGGGAACTATATTATTAAATAATCACTTAAATATTTTTTTCAAAACTTTTTTAATTTAAAAGGTATAAAATTTAAAACTACTTCCAAGAAAATATTCTTTGTGTTCACTTCACAATAAAAAGAATTTAATAAACAGCAAAATAGTTAAAAAATGAAATTAAAATGTTTTAATGTAAATTCATTGGAGGAATTATGAAAATTTGAAGTTTCGATATTTTGTCAAAATGTAAAAGGTGGTTCTCAAATGACTTGCTCAACAACGCGAAACTTTCTGAGACAATTTCTGATGCATTTTTTATTGCAAAGGCATGAAATTGGCAAACTTGACTTTTGGAGTGATTTGGAATCTAAATGAGTTTTCCATATTTTGATAAATAGATTACTTATCGAGTTATAAATGATTCTGGTCATGTGACGACACGTTTTTCTTCTTTCTTGTACTGCAAAATCAGAATTCATATCAAAATGCCGACTTTGATAATATTTTTGAAAGATCTTCTGCCTTTACCAAAAATAGAAAACGTGTCTTGATTACAAAGTTTCTGAATAAAAACACCTGCCAATTTCATGCCTTTCAGAACAAAAATGAATTAAAAAATATGTCATAAAGTAGCCAGTTTGGATTTGAGAACAGAGGGAAAAAACCCTTTTGGAACAGATGTGTTACACTCACGCACCGATGTTTGGTGACTTTTTGATTGGCACAATTTTCAAGACTGCATCAAACTGATAACTGAATACAATAGCCAGGTTACCATTAAAGGGAAAAATCCCCAAAATTTGGCGACTTTTTTACTTTTTATAACTGATAAAAAAAAAAAAAATCTGTACATGAGTGTAAGACATCATAGCCATCCTTTTTTTAATCGAATGTTAAATTGATAATTTTTATAATTTATGACACATTTTTTTTCATTTCAGAACATCCTCTCCCCATATTTCCTGTGTCATCTGCACCGGAAGATAAAGAATGTCAAACTGAAGGCATTATATTGTCCTTTTTTATAAGAAAATCAGCAACTGAGGGAAAAAAAATACATATCTTAAAGAAAGGTTTCAATTTTATTTTTTTACAGGTGAATATGTTACAAATAGGGATTTAAAAATTCTTATAATAGGATTTAATAAAATACCATTTGAAAATATGTTTTCATTTTCAAATTTTTCTGGTGATGATGATGATAAAATGCTGTCTATAAAATAAATATTTCATGTTTTTTGGTGAGATTAAAAACCGTTCTGATAAAAGAAATGTTGACACTAATATTTTGAGGCTGCCAAAGTACAATTTCCCGTATCATTTTTATGATGACAGACTTAATTTACAACAAAATAGTAACTATTATTTGGTCCAGTAAACAACAAATTCAAAATTATATGCCCATCTGTTTAAGAATAAGTGCCCTAATTGTAGATACCACTGAATTCAAAATCCCTTTGGCCCTAGGAGTCACTTTGAGCTGCTGTAAAAATAGAAACAAATGTCTCATAGGTATTGTATCTTCTGGTGCAATATCATTCATGTTGGATGCATTGGGAGGGACTGTTTCAGACAGAGATAATCTCTTGAAATCAAATCTTTTAGAATCATTCGAAAAAGGAGATTCATTGTCGGCAGATATGGGATTTATTGTGCGAAAAGAGCTTGAAACTAAAGGATGCAAATTACATACCCCCACTTTTAGATAAAAATAAATTCAACATAAAAGAATGTAAGGATAATAATTTTTAAAATATGCCACAAAGTCCATGTTGAAGTGCTATACTTGGAATTAATTTTTTTATCGTAAAATTACTATTCATTCACTGTAATTAATTAGTCAATAAATTTATATTATTGCCTTTTTCATTAATTTTGGTAATCCATTAATTAAATGCTACGTAGGATATTATGATATAATTATAACAATATAGTACATATATATATATATATATATATGTCACATTTTTCAGAAAATGACAGCATTCGGGTGATTTAAATATAACATCCTTTATTAAAGGAAAGCCTGCTACAGCAGTAGAATTTCATGGTTGCATATATGATGGTTTTCACACAGCAAGTGGGGTAGAAGTATATTAGAAATTCCTCATCTCCGAAGAGTTATCAGTTCAAAAGGCCATGTGGTTTTATTAATTAAGCCGATAAACTGATTAAATTGGCTACCCTGCTAAATTCGTGATTATGTGTCATCGGGCCTGTATCCAAAGTGAGGGGCGATTCATTAAAAAAAAAACTAATTAATAGGTTTGATTTCCATAATTTTCCCACATATATATATACTATATAATATATATGTGTGTATATTTTTCAGCGTTTCACCATACATATTCAATATGCTTTTATTATTATTTATATATCTTTTTTTGATAATGATATTTGATACATTTTATTACACTGCTCAAAACAATTAAAGGATATTTGAAGTTTTATATAAAATAAAGATATAAACGAAATTTTTTTTGCCGAAAATAGAAGAAGAGAATCACAAATGCAAATTTTTCTGGTTTTCAAACTGTGGAGTATGCAAATTTTGAGTTCGACGTCAAAAACGTCGCTTCAGCGGCAGCGAATGAAATTTGACTTTCAACTGGATAAAAGAGAATGAAGACAAGG
This sequence comes from Maratus michaelseni, assembly GCA_963931845.1. Classification (NCBI taxonomy): domain Eukaryota; kingdom Metazoa; phylum Arthropoda; class Arachnida; order Araneae; family Salticidae; genus Maratus; species Maratus michaelseni. Next base: position 154,850,318 of record OZ007595.1, on the reverse strand, counting down.
ATGATCGGCATTCAGTGATTGCTTTGTTTCGATGAGTACGATGTCTCAGCGAAGTCATTTGACAGATTCAGAAGCTTGGAGAATTGTTGGTAGGTTAGAAGGGGGCCAAACTCAAGCCGAAGTAGCGCAAGCCATTGGAGTGTCACAAAGTGTCATTTCCAGGATCTGGAACCGTTTTCTGGAGAGTGGATGTGCAGGCCGAAGACCAGGGCAAGGTCGTAGACGGGCAACAACGCCCAATGAAGATCGGTATTTAGCGTTAACAGCTCGGAGACACCGAAACATGAACGCTACTCTTCTCCAACAACACCTTCGCTCGGCTACAGGCACCACGATTTCGACTCAGACTGTCCGAAACCGGCTCCATGCTGTAGGTCTGTATGCTCGCCGACCGATGGTATGTGTTAGATTAACATCAAGGCATCGTCGCGACCGCAGGGAGTGGGCAACCGAGCATGTCAACTGGAGGAGAAATGAATGGAGCAATATTCTGTTTTCTGACGAGTCCCGTTTTTCTGTGCATCCGGATAATAGGCGTATTTTCATCTGGAGGGACCGTGGCAGTAGGAATAATCCTGCGTTCGTGCACGAAAGTGTCAGATTTGGCGGTGGAGGAGTGTTGGTGTATGGTGGCATCTCCATTGACGGGCGCACTGACCTCTACATCATTCGAGATGGAGCTCTGACTAGTCGCCGATATAGGGATGAGATCCTCAGACCTATTGTAGTCCCTTACGCTGCAGCAATCGGAGATAACTTCATTTTAATGGACGATAACTGCAGGCCACATCGTGCAAACCTGGTGGAGGATTTCCTTTTCGAGGAAGGAATCGTTCGAATGGAATGGCCAGCGTGTTCTCCAGACATGAATCCAATCGAGCACGTTTGGGACGCTCTAGGAAGACGAGTTTCTGGCCGCCAACAACCCCCACAAACTCTCCAAGAACTGGAAAGAGCTCTTCTGGAAGAGTGGGGCAGAATACCCCAACTCGTCATTAACAGCCTCATTGAGTCCATGCCTCAAAGGTGTTCAACGTTGTGGGGCCGCCCGTGGAAACCATACCCCCTACTGAAAATGATTTTCTTTGAAGAAAACACCTTTTCTTATTCTTTTTTTCTCATATGCACAAATTGTGTTTTTTTCCTTTTGTACACAAATGCACAATAAAATGCATTTTTTTCTGCCAAACATGTGTAATTTATTCTCATATAACCTACTATGTCTGTCGACCATGTATCAATCAGCTAAAAAGTTTACCAGATACAAAATCCACCTAAAACTGCAATATCCTTTAATTGTTTTGAGCAGTGTATATTAGATAGTAAAAAATATTTAATCTTATTTAATTTTAATGTTTAATTATTTGTTATATGTGTATGTAAACTATCCATATAAATATGTGACTATTATCATTCAACTGGAAATTATATTTTTTTTACATAAATGGAAATTAATATATAGATCCTATCTTCCCTCTCCCCTTGTTTGTGCTAGTTTATGAATATATTTTTTTTTTACATGATCAGTACGTAATCCATTTTAAAAATATATTTTGCTGTTTGCTTTCAAAAATTTTTTTATCTTCTAAATTTGAAAGTGTCAATATACTCTGCCTTTAATATAGTAATTATTTGTATAAATATAGAAAGAAAGTACTTTGCATAATGAATTGATTTTGGATCTATTGTCAATAAATTGTAATAAGGTCAAATGAAACATGTGGAGTTAATTATTGAATTCAATACAAAATATGATACTCTTAACATTTACATAACATTTACTTTAAAATATTCGGAAAGAAGATCAGTACATTTTCTTCACATTCTGTGATTTATCATCTCAGAATTCTTTTACTGTATTGCTTCAACAAATGAAACTTTTTTTTTCACATTTATCATTATTCCAGTGAAAAGTATAAAATCACATAAAAAAATTTCTATTAAAAAAAAAAGTGTCAAGTTCCTCTTAATGTTTCAGCCACAAAAAGTATTGATATCTGATGCTCGCCCAAGTTAGAAGTCAAACATCTGAAATCTTTCATTGAAAATGGCTTCCTGCGACTTGGCCGTTAATGCAATCTAGTTTTTTTTTTTTTTTTTTTTTTTTTTTTTTCATTTATCTGGCATATTTTTATACAAATTTCAATAAATTCCAAAGAACATTAGAAGAATTTAATACTGAGAAAAATAAATTAGAATATATAATACACCCTGATTGATGTTAAACATATAACTTTCATTTGAAATAAACAATTACGTCGATAAATCTTTTCAAAATAAATGATTAGAAATGATGCATTTATAAATTATTTGAATATTAAAAGTAATATCAGAATGCAAATAAGCAAATTCGTATGAAGACATTGAAACTAAAAGCTATGTGATAAATTACCATTGAATTTCAACAAACATTATTTTTGATTAACCATCATTTAGTTTTACCATGGTTTAATTGCTATTTTGTACGGTCTATTGTCATTAACACGAATTCCAATGAATAATTTTTTCATCAAATTTCACATTTTGTTACATTATATGAGACGTTGAGAACCAGAGTGGACCATCCTCGACAGCTGTGATTTCGAAATTATGCTTTTTAAAATGTGTATTATATTTCAGTATTTTGTGCAATAAAATGCATTAAATGTTTAAAAAAAAATGTAGTAGACATGTAGATACATTATTTAGAATATGAAAAACCCTCTAATAATGCATTAACGGCCAAGTTACAGGAAGCCATTTTCAATGAAAGATTTCAGATGTTTGACTTTTAACTTGGGCAAGCATCAGGTACTTTCTGCGGCTGAAACATTAAGAGGAACTTGGCACTTTTTTTTAATAGAAATTTTTTTGATGGGATTTGTAGGTTTTTTTAAATGTATTTTTCTAAAGGATGGATATAAATATAAAATTATTTTATTATGTTTTACAAATCTATATTTTATTTCTTGTTTACATCAAAATACTAGCCACTAGTTTAGTCTTCCTAAAATGTATGCTAAGCACTTTATCATATTGCTTTTTTGTCATAATTTATTTGCTCAACCCTTCGCCAAATCGGAAGTTTCTGTTAGATAAATCAAGATTCAACTCTTTGCGATCATGGCTGCATATCTTATATTTTGTGTTAGTATGCATTTCATCTTTATTGACAATTATCGCTTAATTTACTTAGGCATTTATGCTTCATGCTTGTTTGCATTGTTATGTTCACTAATGAGGAGATTTTTAATCCTATTAAGTAATCTTCTGTAATTGCAACTGCCAAATGACATATTTTAGCAAACACGATTTAGTGCAAGAGAAGTGGTTCTTTTTAAACGTTTTTAAAGCTATCCAGATTTAAAATAAACCATATTGATGCTAATAATTTTTTTTCCTTTCATTCTAACATTGGCATGATTAAGTAAGATTACAAAATCTACAGACGCGCGGCCATTTTTCCATTAGAAAATCTATCATTATTTTCATCTAATCGTCTTAGATAATATGTCAATGTGACTTGGTTTTAAGATTTTAGCTAATTTTATGCAAAAACCTGAAGCTGAAATGCGAAGAACTCCAATATAAAAGATTTATTCTATAACATACATATCGCTAAACTTGATTTTTGTTATAAAATTATAATAATCATGAGGAGAACTGGCAGTTTCGATGCTTTAATTCTGAAAATTCTCTTTCTATAATAAACTTTTAACAGAGTAAAGACTAACAATACAGTAATATATAATAGCAAGAGTCTTGTGCAGTGACGAAAGATTGAAACTTTATTAACAATCGTGTGTTTTGCCATTTAATTAACCACTTAATGGACTAGATGGAACCCGTCAACACTCACTTGACAGAAAAAATTACTTATTTCACTGTTTTATGCTTTTTTTAATGCGGTTTACCACTTATTACATGGGTGCAAGAAGTCCAACCAAGCCAAGACTGAAAACTTTTCTGAGAATTGGGAATAACCAAATGGAAATGAACTAGAAGATTTCTATGTCTTTCATTACGGCTAAAAATTGATATCTTGCAGTAAAAGATAGTGATTAAAAAGTTCTTGATAGTAAAATAGCTATTATTAGTTATATAAAAGTAGAATTTACTATTAATCAAAAATCTCTCCAGGACTGAAATCAGTTCTGAGACTGAAGACTTGCACCCATGCTTACCATTTTCCGTTTATTTACATGTTTTATAGCTACATTTTTTAATAACAGGAATTAACCTATATTATTATTCACAACGAAAAAGAAATGGTGCATCTAGTATTTGTCGAAAATTTAATAAAAATCATGTACTCATGACATCAGCCAGTATACACGTCAGGTTACATTGCCGTTATCATTATCTTTTTATGCGCGAAGGTTTCGCTATGGTACTCTATTGTGAAATTTGGCAATTTTTTAAATTCAATATTTGAAAAAGGCATAATATTAGATTCGAAATTTATATCAAGAAAGAAGAATTTTTTTCCTTTCTAACGCAGTTTTGTCTAACAATTTTCTAACAAATACTTTTCGAGCTATTCATTTTTTCAGTAACTTCAAATCTTTCATTTTCCAAGATTAATTTGTGGCAACGATTAGCAAAAAACCAGTCATCAGCAACACGTAGCTTTTTATTAAAGAGGAGGGTTACTCACCCAAAAATTCTCAACGGAATATAGCCTCTAGCATCAAATGCTCGCCAAGCTTGGCGACACTTAATGAAATAGTGCCAAATTTGGCTATAAACATACCCTGTTTATGTTGACATCATAATGATGAATATGTATTGTATGTGTGATGCATGTATATATAATATATATATATGTTACAGTCATTATGATTAATACGGTCATTATTAATAATAACCGGTTATTATTAACAATGACCGATTAATCATATTGACCGTAACATATACATATATTTCAAATAAAATCTCATGTGTGTACATATATATATAAAGTTTATTAACATCATTAAAATTCACTTAAAGAAATAACAACCAAAGATTTGCCACACTGACTGGAGCGATATTGTGATTAGAATACCAACATTTATAATAAAATTTATTTTAAGAAAGTAAAAGATAGAAAGACGGACAGATAAACTAAAAGATTTGCCTTACCAATATTTTCGGAAAAGCATATAAAAATTTCATTCTGTTTGAAACCATGTAACACCTTCAACTTCAGGCTAATTTTCTGTAATTGGCTTTGTCGACCAATGTTGGTGTCAAATATGAGCGAGTATAAATGATTGTCTATGCAACTAGTATTGTGGGGTGTGGCTCGTAGAATGTTAGAAAGGAGCGTGAATAATATATTTATTCTCGTAGATAATTGTCTTTATAAAACTTATTAAATATCACAAAAATACAGCTGCCAAAACGATATCATTTTATTCTTTTTCTTCCATTCTAATGACAACAAAACCTGGACCGTTGCCAGATTTCAAATCAAAAAATGTTCCGATAACTTTAACAAATAAATAAAAAATTAAATTAAATAAATGGAACATGGAGTTAATAAAATGGATATTCAGTTGCTCTAAACTGAGTAATCGAGCCACTACATTTACTCCCCTACCAGTAACGAACGTTACGTTAAAAAGAGGTAGGAAAGTATAAAACATATAGATAACAATATATATACAAAATAAATACAATTTTACAATTATTCAAAATATTTACAAAAGAAATAGTTATAAAACACTTCAGCAAATTTTTTAGTCTCTAAATCTTACTGGAAGTTTAATTGTTCTACCAGTTCGTGATTGTTTCAAAACAGATACAGGCTTTTCCACTGTATTACCAGGTTGAATAAAGTTTCTATTGTTCAGATTTTGTGTAGATGAAGTCTTAACTTGTAACTGAGTTGCTTGTTCAGGGTGTGAAACTATTTTGGGATCATCTGAAAGAATATAGGCTGGTTTCAGTCTATCTATAGATACATTCACATTATTACCTTTAATTTTTATAGTGAAATATTTTGAAGAGCGACTAATTACTTCATAAGGACCTTCATATGGTGGTTCTAGTTGTTTGCGTACTCTGTCTATCCTTAGGAAAACGTGTGTACTTGATTCTAAATCCTTATGAACAAATATATTTGGAATATATTTATGTTGAATTTTTCTTGGTCCAATTAGTTGAATCTGCTCTTGTAATTTATGAATAAAACTTCCTGGTGAGACTTGCATGGTACTCGGCTGTAAAAATTCACCGGGCAGCCGAAGTTTCTCTCCATAAACCATTTCTGCTATAGTATAGGGAGTATCTGTTCGAATTGCTGTGCGAAGACCCAAGAGAACTGTAGGTAAGGTTTCAGTCCAATTTATTTGATTATGCGCTTTCAGAGAAGCTTTTAGTGATCTGTGGAGCCGTTCTACTTCGCCATTGCATTGCAGATGATAGGCTGTTGTATGTTGTAGCCTAATACCGCATAATCTTGAAAGGGCTTGTACTATTTCTGAATAGAATTGACCTCCACTATCAGAAATGAGCTTTGAAGGTGTTCCGAATCTAGAGATCCAATTATTATAAAAGGTTTTTGCTACAGTCTCTGCAGTGCTGTTATCCAGTGGAATGGCTTCCATCCAGTTGGTGTATCTGTAGATGCAGGTTAAGCAATAGATGTTGCCATTTGATGGCGGTAGTGGACCAACGAGATCAATATGGACTACTCGAAATCTCTCTGAGGGCTCTTGAAATTCACCAATTGTTGATTTTGTATGACGAGTAATTTTTACTTTTTGGAATGAAATGCATGATCTAGCCCATTTTGTAACATCTTTATTAATGTTAGGCCAAATGAACTTCGATGTTATTAGCTTAACTGTTGATTTTATTCCTGGATGGGATAATCCGTGAAATTTCTGGAAGATCTTCATTCGGTAAGTATGAGGTATATAAGGACGAATATTGGAAGTAGAAACATCACACCACAGATTCTGACCAGAAGGAAGAGGGTATTGTTTTAACTGTAAAGTTTTAGACTTTTGCAAATCTTTAATTTCTTCGTCTTGAGATTGTTCTTTTGCTATTTCATCATAATCGATTATTGTAATTTCTTCAAGTCTTGATAATGAATCTGCTACAATATTATTTTTACCTTTGACATATCTGATGTTAGTAGTAAATTCGGAAATATATTGTAATTGTCTGCACTGTCTTGGTGATGCTTTGTTAGGCTTTTGCAAAACAGCATACACCAACGGTTCATGGTCCGTATAAATCGTAAAGGTTCTTCCTTCTAGTAAGTATTTAAAATATTTTACCGATAAGTAAATGCCTAATAGTTCACGGTCGTATGTGCTATAATTCTGTTGAGTGACGCTTAACTTCTTCGAATAAAAACCGATAGGTTTCCAAGATTTATTTTCGTATTGGTGCAAGACAGAGCCTATGGCCAAATCTGATGCATCTGTAAACAAACCTAGAGGTAAATCAGAATTTGGGAAGGATAATAAAGCTGTATTTGCTAGATCTTGTTTGCAAATCTCAAATTGCATTCGTGCTTCTTCAGTCCAGTCAATTTTTCTTTTATCTTTTTTCTTGGAACCTTTAAGGTATTCATGTAGTAATGCTTGGTGTTTAGCAGCATCTTTTAAATAATGACGCTAAAAATTAATCATGCCAAGAAAAGTTCTTAAATCATGAATGGTTTCTGGTAATTTATAATTTAAAATAGCTTGAACTTTTTCTGGTAAGGGAAGTGAACCTTCGGGTGTAATAAGATAACCTAGAAATTCTATTTCTGGAACTGCAAATACTGATTTGGAAATATTGATTCTGAGTCCGTATTTGTGTAATCTTTCAAAAACTAAATTAAGGTGATTTTCATGTTGGTTTTCATCAGCAGAAGCAATTAGTATGTCATCTAAATATGGAAAAACAAATTCAAGATCTCTTAACACTTCGTGAATAAATCTTTGGAACGTTGCGGGGGCATTTTTAAGACCAAAACTCATGACATTAAACTCATATAATCCAAAAGGAGTAATGATAGCTGTCTTGCATTTATCCTCTTCTGCAATCGGTATTTGATAGTAAGCTTTAAAAAGATCTATTTTTGAGAACATATTTGCACCTTTCAAAATATGATGAAAATCGTCAATTCTGGGAATCGGGTATCTGTCAGGAATGGTACAGGAATTAAGCTGTCTGTAATCACCACAAGGACGATAAGATCCATCCTTTTTAACTACTAAATGTAATGGACTTGCCCATTGTGATTTAGAAGGACGAATAATATCATTGTCGAGCATGTATTTAAATTCTTCTTTGGCTATTGCCAGTCGTTTTGAATCGAGTTGACGAGCTTTATTGTACACTGGGGGACCTGTCGTACTGATAAAATGCCTCACATCATGCTTGGATGTTGAAATTAGCAAATTTGGCTTCGCAATATCGGGATACTTAGAAAATAAATTTTGAAATTTAACAGTTTTGTTTAATGTGCCAATATTGTTAAAAGCAATTGAAGAAACTTCACCTTTTACACAAAGTTTTGTTTCTCCATCAATTAACTGTTTATTTTTCAGGTCAATTAGAAGATTATATTTATTCAAAAAGTCTGCTCCAAGAATTCCTTTTGTGACTTTAGCAATCACGAAAGGGAATTGAAAATCCCTTCGAAATCCTAAGTCTAGATTTAGAATTTTAATGCCAAAAGTTTCTATTTCTGTTCCGTTTGCTGCATATAGCTTATAATCGGAAGATTCTTTGTTTTTTCCAGTGGCTGGAAGAACACTTATATCAGCACCACTGTCAACTAAAAATCGCAAATTTGTTCTTAAATCTTTCACATATAATCGAAATTTGCGACAACTTTCGACATTTTCTGCAGTAGTATGTGCCGCTAGATCTACTGCAGATCTAAGTTTTCCTGTTTGGAATCGGGTTTTTTGTTCCACGCACATGGCTGTGTGCATTTGTCAGGGAAACAACGATTACGGAAACGGAAATGAAAATAACAGAGTTTGCCGTTAGGATTGTAGCGCTGACGAGACCTGCTTCTGGAGCGAGAACGGTTTTCGTTATTTCGAAAGTTAGATCTGGACTGTCGTGAAACGCACAGTTGTGAAATTTGCTGTTCCAGAGAAGCAATTCGATTTAAAAGTTCATTATTGGCAAACGACGTCGTGCTATCATTAACAATTTCAGTTTTATTACTTGTGGCAAAGATTTCGGTTTTGGGATTCATATCGCTGATTTTGTCTGCCATTACAGCTAATTTATTTAAATCTTCTTCACTAACAAGCAATATATTTTTTATGCAATCGGGCAGTTTTTCAAGCCAAAGCGTTTTAATCAACTTTTCTGAAACATCAGCAGTAGCGACAGTTTTTAACTTTTGAAGTAGCTGACTAGGTTTCATAGTGCCAAGTTCAATTCCGGTTATCAATCGCTTAATTCGAACATTTTCACTTTCTTTAAATAAATTAAGCAATCTGGTTTTCGAATCGGAATATTTGGTTAAGCTTTCACTACTTATTATGTCCCAAATATTCTCTATTAATTTTGGCTCAAGTTGCGCAACTAAATAATTGAATTTAGTTTCCTCTTTAGTGATTTCGTTAATTTTAAACTGAGCCTCAACTTGATAAAACCAGATCTCTGGTCTATCAATCCAGAAAGGTGGAATTTTAATACTCACCTTGTTAACTTCCTGCTTTACCGTGGAAGGCGAATCGTTCTTTTCCGGTTCACTGTCACTCGTAGACATTTTTTTAAACTTAACGGGTCACCAGTTTATGTGGGGTGTGGCTCGTAGAATGTTAGAAAGGAGCGTGAATAATATATTTATTCTCGTAGATAATTGTCTTTATAAAACTTATTAAATATCACAAAAATACAGCTGCCAAAACGATATCATTTTATTCTTTTTCTTCCATTCTAATGACAACAAAACCTGGACCGTTGCCAGATTTCAAATCAAAAAATGTTCCGATAACTTTAACAAATAAATAAAAAATTAAATTAAATAAATGGAACATGGAGTTAATAAAATGGATATTCAGTTGCTCTAAACTGAGTAATCGAGCCACTACAGTATCATATGTATTATTTCTCCATCCCTTTTTCTCAGAAAATACGAAATGCAGAACGACGAATGAGATGCCATATGAAAGGATTTTGCACAGGCTTCTGACATAGCATTTCGTTAAAACATGTTTTTGATTAAAATTTGCTGAAAAATAAAAATTAATTCGGCATTGTTTTCATGAAAGAAATGAAAGGTTTTCCTCAAATTATTGTTGCCACGAAAAATAATACCACATTATATGATGCTCAGCAATTATAAAAAACATTGCACGAGTTTATTTTATATTTATGATTAAAAAGCGAAATTGAAATGTTTAATTTATATTTCTATGTTCCATGTTTTTCCTGAAGCGGAAGACATCATCCTCTAATGCAGTTAAAATACGATGGTAATTTTTTTTTCTGGCACGTGTATTTTGCAATCTTGGATCAGTTTTTACTATAACATTGATGGAATAAATTAGATGATATTCTGGCTTGACTAAAAACTAAATGTTGTTTGCAGATATTTTTATCCTCACTTTTTCTAAAGAAGTTTAAACCTGCATCTAAGAAATATTACATATTGATAAAAAAAATGGTACTTCTCTATTATCCCGTCGACCACTTTTCATAACAAAAAACTATCGCCAAATGAACGGGAAAACGTTGCCATTGGAATATCAAAATAAATAAATAAATAAAATATAAGAATTTAAGAACACAATTGTTATTTTAATGAATGAAATAACTAATAAATCAGTAAAACATAATGAAAAATACACGGAAATGTCGAGTTAAAAACCACTTGATGACGTAACAAATACGTATAATGTTTCTGACATAAAGTAAATCGGACTGCATTTTTGGAGTTTAATTTTACAGTTTGGCGATAATTTTTTGTTATGAAAAGTCATCGACCGAATAATAGAGAAGTAATCAGAAAATGTAATGCTTAACGAAATTCAATTATTTGATCGATCGCAAATTTTGGTAGTTTTCCGTTACCGACACCATGCCATACATGTATGCTTGGAGGCAATGGTGTCCGTATAATGGAAAAGTACCCAAACTTTTCTTAGTTCGGGCTATATCAAATACAAACATTTTACAGTTAACAATAAAATCGCCAAAAATGACTGTTTCATCAGCAATTAGGACAGCAAAGTTGGATAAAATCTAATAACCTGAATTTTACAACGTTTATGCGAAACACCACAGAGAACACATGCTATTTTTATGTAAGTAGGGTATAGTTAAAAGAATGAGAGATCTAACAATCTTCAATAATATAACGCATGAAAAAGTAAACAAATAAGTGATTCAGCAAACTTTAAAAGTGTGTATTTCTTAATATAACTATAAAATGCAGAAAATTTTCTGGTACCATCAAAAATATTCATTATCCTGTCGAAATTCCGTTCATTATCCCGTCGTCCCATTAAGGAAAAAAAAACTATATCCAAATTAGGTACTTTTCGGTTAGCCGGCACCAGTAAAATTTATAAATATTATATATATATATATATATATATATATATGTGTATATATGTATGTATATATATATGTATATATATACTAAATATATATATATGTGTATATATGTATGTATATATATGTGTGTATATATATATGTATATATATACTAAATATATATATATATATATATATATATATATATATACATATATATATATATATATATATATATATATATATATATATATATATATATATACATACATACATATATATATATATATATATATATATATATATATATATATATATATATATATATATATATATATATATATATATATATATATATATATATATATACTTCACTGGCCCCCGGCTAACCAAATAGTACCCCAAATAATTCGCCAAACTGTAGCGCTCAATAAACAAACGGAAGAATGTTGCCATTAAATCTCAAAAATAAAAAAAAATAATAAAAAAATACTTAGGAAAAGCCCCATATACTAAAGTATCATTTATCAGTAACTTTAAACAATGAAATTTACAATATATAATTATGAAAACAGAATCAAAAATAATCTTGGATATTTATTTATTTACATTATTTCTCTTAATTATGGAAAAGGAATAATCATCCTGATTATGTAAAGGAACTGAAGAAACCATACAAATAAATTACACTAGAAAACATTAAAAATCTCCCTTATCTGCAGATTGATTTATTATTGTAAAAAAATCTGTACATAAAAATTGATTAGCTTAAAACAATGGATGCGTTTCAGAAGATATGGATTTGAAACGAACAATGTTTAAAATGACATTTTAAAAATTTTGATCAAAACCTTTTAAAACATTTTTTTTAAATGTCGAATTTCGACAGTGCGTTTGGGGGGATGCAATGCACATGCGCGTAGGAGCTCATTCGGTTGCATTATCGCAGAGGGAGATGTGTGCTTTATGTACTATGTTCTTTTATTGACTGAATATGAGATGAACGTAGAGATATATTATATCTATGATACTTCGTAGGTCCAGCAGAGGTGCCAAGTCTCCAGCTTTTTGGACACCATTATTTTAGTACAGAAAATGTTGTTTTATGTAACCGGAACATTCCGAGATTTAAAAGAACAACATTTTCTCTAAGATAATACTGGTGTGCAAAAAGCCGGAGACTTGGCAAGTCTGGGTCCAGGAAATTATCTATCTTGCCGTGGGGATTATGGCAGTAATGTCAAACTGATTTGCATTTTGTTTACGGATCGTTTGTTTGGAGTTTACATCAGAAATAGTACTGTACTTCACTGGGGGAAAAAACTTTTAAAATAAAATATTTGAAAGACTGTTTCATAAGCATTTCTTCTTATGTAATAAAGAATCTTATTTTACTAATATTGTTATTGTAATTTTTTTCCGTCAAATTTTGACGGGTTCCATCTAGTTTTATATTAACATCAAAGCACCGTTTCTAATTTAGACACGTGGAAAGGTAAAGCTGCTATCGATGAGATTGCACCTGGTTAACATAAAAAGTACCCAAACATATATACTAGTTCTGATTTCATTCAGAAAAGATTTTTTTTTATGCAGAAACCAAACACCCTTTACGAAAATTAATACTGCATTAATTTTTACTTTTGAGAAGTAAAATTTGATAATATTTAATTTATATAGCAACCTTGATAAAACTCAGACAAAATAAAGTGTGAATTCTAGCCAATTATAAATAGTCAAGGAAATGAAGCTGTAAAGAATAAAAAAAATTCCAATTTGCACCTATTTTAAATTTCTGCAATTAATAACATTTATTTTTCAAAAATTAACATTTTTTTTTCATGTCTAAAATTTTAAATATGTTTACTATTTCCATTTTGTAAATTCAAAATATATGAAACTTCAAAAACACAGTACTATAAGTTTATAAATTATAGATAATTGCCAAATTACAGAATTTCCTGAGTGGGACCAGAAGAAAAGTTCTATTTTAGGCAGGCTTCCACATGAGCATTTCTTCCTTTCACTCGGCCATGAAATTCTCTACTTTAAGCAGGTAACATTCCATTATAAACAGGTTCCATTTTCACGCTGCTTACATTGTCCTGGTGAACTGCCCGTAATGCTAAGGCTATCAAATATGAAGGCTCTAAGACACCACAAGAGTTCACCGGGCCATCAGATACGATCCCCTCAAGATTTACTTTAATTTGATAAGAATCCATAATTTATAATTTTATACTATACTTTTTGAATATCATTGTATTCTGAATTCGGTATTAATAAGAATGTAGAAAAAAATATTTTGTTCCAATTAGGTCTTCAGTTTAAGTTATAAAGTTCAGTTTAAATTAAAATATAATAATAATTAAGAATATAATAAATTAATTTACAATTAAAAAAAAAAAAAACTTTAACGTGCAAATTGAGTTGTTTGACAGGTGCATAAAGAGTAGAAATCAGAAGACAAACACATATTGTGCTGTCCTCTAAAAAAACCCATTTTTTGAAATTTTCTCTACATAAAGTTTAATAAAAAATTAAAAAAAAATTAAGCATGGCTAAATTTTCACAGCTGTTCTGACCAAGATTTTAATGTTGAGCATTTTTTATTTTATCACTTTATTACAAAATGGCAGCCAATTAAATAAGGAAAAAAAAAACACTTTTTCAAAAAATAACCTATGTTACATGAAAAACACCCACACATGACATAATCAGCTAAAAATGAAGCATTTTATTGCATATTAATGGTTTAACATTAAAAAAAATTATGTAGATCATTCTTAATTTCTATTATAAGAAGAAAATCTGTAAAAATGAAGCTTGTGTTTCCCAGATTTCTGCAATTGTTAGTTTACATTATTTTAAAATTAAATAAGCACTCCTTAGATATTTTTATGATTCTAATTTGAGCATAAAAAAAAAGACTTTAGTGAAATATTTGATGTAGTACTAGAGAGTTTTTTTTTTTTTTAGGAAACATTTCACTGTGGGTTTTTTTAAGAGGACAGCACAATAAATGGTGAAAAAGTATTAGGGATCTGAATAAACAAAAGTTATTATTTAATAAACTGTAAGTGAATAATAAAAGCAATCACTCTAATTAATCACAGTATGAGAAACAGCATAGATAAAATTTTAAAATAACATAATTTAAAGACTAAATTTAAGATTGAGTTGTTTTGATTAAAGACATCGTTTGTGAATTCATGAGTTAAACATATACTGACCTTATAATTTGATTACATACTGTTATTTCCAAGAAAATATGTTTTAAATTAATACTTCTACATTCGAAATGTATTAATATTGAAATAATGTTATTCTAATATTTCATAAACATTCAACACTAATGCAGATTGATTATCGATGCTGAACAACTTGTTTAAGAATTTGGGCAAAACTTAATTGCCCTAATGTTATTAAGGTTTCCGCAGCTACCAGATTTTATTGAGACTGAAAATATTTGTAACTAATTACAGCTTTGCATCAGATCTCACAAAATTTTTGGCAAAGAAAACAAATGAAGTGCAAGCGTACAGTAGTGACATCAACATTAGTTTTAGTTCTAACCTGTAACCAACGTTCCATGCCGCGCCACACGCCAGCGAAGCAAGGGGCGGAGTTTTGAAACGCCAGAGCGCCAGGTGATTGGTCTATTTTTCTCTGTACATGAATCAATGTATGTTTTGCTTATATGCAACCGGGCCTGCTACAAGTGACGTCACAACCTGCTGACGTCAAAACAGTGATCTATACTAAACTTAAAATTTTTCATGTACTTTGTTTGTTTGTACGGATTGTTTACGATAGTATTTTGATTTTATTTAATGTTTTACATAGTAATTAATAATATTTTTCAGTGTATTTAGATTATAACGTTAGCAATAATTATTGATTATAATTATTAAAGAAAGTGTAGATTATATCTATAAAATAATGAGAAGAAAATGTTGTGCTCCTAGTTTCTAATCTAAGTCTTCAAATCCGCTACTGATAATGAAAAGAAGAAATTTTAGCTACGAAAATTTCCTTGTGATAATTTTACTTACATTTCTACACAAGTGGTCTGCATTAAATGTTTCGATATACGTTTCATAATTCGTGAAGATAGAATTAATATGATGGTATTGAACTTGTTGTGCAAAGAAAAAAAAACCTAACAAGAATGTCTATCCTACTGTAATGGAAATATTCTGGCATATTTGAATGAATTTGTACTTCCAAATCGAAAAGTGTCAAATGATCTTTAGAAAAAAAAATAAAAGAAGCAGACGATAAACAGTTTAAAAAATGATTTTGAAAGAAATCCTAATAATTTTATAAATCTGATTGTGTGCAAATGTCAGGCTGAAGCCAGCGTCAAAATGGAGAAAATAATGGCCCTGTATCTTTGCATATAAGTGGATTATAACCCGGAAATGAACATAGACTAGTTTTTGTTTATTTTATTCAAATATTTTTCTTAATAATTCAAAATTTGATTATTTTCATAGAGAATCAATGGACATTTTTAGATAAAATTTAACCATTTTACTTTATCGTTGCTAGGGCTTTGATCGTTGCCAATAAATAAAAATGTGAAAAAATAATTTTTCCTCACCAATTGAGTTTCAATTGAGCGATTTTCACGTGAAAAATGAATATAATTCAAAAGAAGATGAATTTCTGTGATATTTGAAACAAGAATATATGGAGTATTTGTTATTATACATGAAGTATGAATATCGGTTACATTAAAAAGATCTTTTTCTGTCAAAAAACTGCGTTACAATTAGAAGGAAAAATGAACAATAATTATATTATTAAGAAAAAGATTTCGCTTGAACCATGGAACTATGAAAAGTATCCTTCTTGGCTTGAACAAATATGACTTCATAAATAAAACATGTATTTTCAAATATTCGTAATGTTACAAAGAGCATGACTATCAGTGTATAATAAAAGTGTATACATAATAGACGTCATATTTAAGATGAATAACCGAAATATTTTTTTGATACTGATTAATAATAAGCTTGAATATCAGTTACAAACAGATGTGAGTTTTCTGCTAAAATTCACGTCATTATTGCCAGGTAAAGAAAATTAACAAGAATTATATCGTTGAAAAGAGATTTCTCTGGGATCAAAGTGACGTCATATTAAAACGGGATTTTTTAAATATGTTTCAAATGGAGCGTGTATCAATTTCATACATTAATAATCACTGAGTACAGTGAAAGAATAGAGAGGTAATGAACCGTAAAATCGGCTTGCAATATGAAGCTGGTTATCTCGTGGAACAATGACTGGATTCATTGGACGGGGAGAGGTTTTCAAAGCAAGTTGCCAGTTGTTTGGACCGACTGTAGGGTTGCATTTTCAGCATCACGCCAAACATGAACATTTCATCTCTATTTATTCTCTGAACTCTGTGATTAATAATACAAGCATCAGTAAGATTATTAGGAAAAGAAAATTGAACACAAGTCTATTAAGTTAAAATCTGACTGTGTGTATTTCGCAACTACTCCTCTTAGGGCAACGCGATTTACTTAACACCGGTTTATCATTGATTCGAGGATGTCATATAAACTCTGAGAATTTAAAATTTTGAATTAGATTCCGAGATATTAATATTTTTTTTGTAAATTTTAACGAAATTTCTCTAAAAATGGTACTTAAATTACTCCATTTTTGTGGATAAAAAAGGAGAAATAAAACGGATTAATATATTTTTATGCCATTTTCTCATTAAAACTGAAAAAAATTATTTTATTTTCAATTTGAATAGTGGGTGAAAAAAAATCTTGATTACAGTAAAATTTCCGAAAAATAAAAACATATTTCCACATATTCAAACTTTATGAATCAATTTATTCTGCGAGCAAAAATCGCCTGTCAGCATATTGTCAAGAAATCAAGATTTGTTTCAGCTATAGATTAAACCAAGGACACAAATTTGCTGTTACATGCAAATGTAACACTTGCAATTGCAAAGCTTTTTACAACCCCAAATTACATGCAAACGTAACATTTACATGTAATTTGCACCCAAATTATTTTTAATTTGAACCGCAATAAATGTTAATTTGCAATGAAAATTACATGCAAAAGTAATGTTTACATATAATTTTGGGTTGCAAAAAGCTTTGCAATTGAAGCTCCTTGCATTTAGGTATAGAATTATTTCTCCCTATTCACAAGAATTGAATTTAAAGAAAAAGCATATACAGGGTGTCCAGCGAATAAGACCCTGATTTAAAATTTAAATATCTCAAAAACAAAGATGAATAGAATTATGCGGTAAACGATTTCTTTATTAGCTAAGCTGTAAAAATATTATATAGAAGTTTCGAAAATTTAGTTTTAAAAACCGTTAACAGATGGTGCTTTAATCGAAAAGCCTATAAATTGTGCTCTGAAGTCCAGAGCGATCAGTTCGACTGTTGAATCGTGAAAGGAGGTTAGCGTAGAGGTTAAAATCATGTATTCCATTCAACAACGTGTTTTCCTCGTGTTACAGATTAGAACGCAGTCCTACGGCAATAAGGCGCAGCTTTCAAAAAAGATTTAATGTTTCGAACGAAAGGTCCCGATGCGAAATTCATTCGCATGCTCTTTGCCAAATTCGAGCGAACCGGCTGCGTGGATGATAACGTGGAACCCAGGCAAACTGTAGTCACTCCTGGAAATGTCGTCAAAGTTTCTGGAATTGTTCAGCGAAATTCAAAGAATAGTGTGCGAAGAATTTAATCAGAGACCGGTTTAAAGCGTTCCAGTACGCAAGAAATATTGAAAAACAGCCTACGAATGTTTCCATACAAAATCCAAAGTTATCAGATTATACCCACAAGAGCTTTGGGGCAATGGGTTGAATTTGCGAACCATATTCTCACAATGATTTATAATGAAGGGTTTGATGTTGGCCGCATCTGGTTCACAGATGAAGCACATTTCTACTTGAGTGGATTCGTGAATAAACATAACTGGAGATTTTGGGATTCCGAACATCCTCATTTGTGTGAAGAGCTTGCCTCTGCTCACTGCATTCGCCTAAAGTTACTGATTGGGTTGCGGTATACACTAGAGGCATTATCCGCCCTTTTTTCATGCGACAAACGATTTTAGTGAACGTTAGTTTACAATTTGGAACAATTTGTCAGACACATCTAGCTTTGGAGGATCTCGAGGTATCGATTGGTTCATGCAAGATGGGGCTTGACCACATCGTACAAGAAAGGTGTTTCGACTTCTTGATGAGTACTTCGGGAACAGAGTACTTGCGTTGGAATATCCCAAGTTTACTGGCACAGAAATGGTTTGCCCTCCATATTCGCCCGATCTGACAACTTGTGACTACTTTCTGTGAGGCGCATTGAAAGACACTGTCTACCGGAACCATCCCACTACGCTGGATGAGCTTGAATTGTCTATTTGTGTGGCATGCGATTCCATTTCCGTTGAGACACTGCGGGATGTGATGTCAAAATTTCATTATTCGTTTACGCCATCTCATTGTTTCGAACGGTGAACATTTTGAAAAGATTGTGTTCTGATTTAAAATAATGCTTGACTTGACTTTTTTTTCGTTTTAAACTGCTTACAGAGTACGAGTTTTTCGGTGTATAGCGCCATCTGTTAACGGATTTTGTAACTAAATTGCCGTTACTTCTGTATAACATTTTTACAGCTTAGCTAATAAACAAACCGTTTGCCGCATAATTCTATTGATCTGAGTTTTTGAGATATTTAATTTTTAAATCAGAGTCTTATTCGCTGGACACCCTGTACTATTTCCAATGAATTATTTTTAAATTATGCCTGTTAAAACGTTTCTCAAAGTCATGAAAAGTAAAATGGTTTATCAGGTAAAATTGACATTTCTTTTTACCCAATTCGTCGATTTACACGATTTTATTTGGCCGTCCTTTTTCCATTGGTTGCAGTTTCCTTTTCGCGGTTATTTGGCACAAAATTTTATCTTTTTTAAACTGATTTATGTCAAGGCCCCTATAACAAAAAAATATCGTATTTTCTTCTATGAAATGTAATAAAGAGTTAGTTAATTATTTACGTTTCTAATTATAGGGAGTGAAATATTTTGCTAGATTAGTACATTTATTTTTCTTTTAATGTTACGTGAACGAAGTTACGGGTAACAGCTAGTACTGTAATAAATTGAATGAAATCTGGATACATTTAGTTAGAAGTGAGTGTGCTTTGTTTATAAAATTAAAAGTACCTGATTTACACAACTTAGTAGTTCTACGTAGTCCCATTTAACATTTTAGCTAACTTAAGTGTACAAACATGTTATGAAAATAAATCTTTTGATAAGTTAATTTGAGTGGTTATTAGGTCCTAGACCCAAGAACAATAAATAGGCAATTTTTAAAACATTACATATCAGTTACAAAGTTAAGATAGAAAATTGGGTACTTTTTGGTTAGCCTTGCGCCAGTGATATATGTACATACATACACACACACACACACACACACACACAGGTTGGCAAGACGTGCAAACTCAGGACTTTGTGTGTACACCGCCAATTAAGGACTTCAAAAATAACAGACTTAAAAGTTTATTTTCGGTGAATAACTATTACTTATACTCCATTAAATCTGAATCAACTTTGATTTTTGTTAAAATTTCAAAATTTCCCAATATGTATTTTTGCAATGTAAATGGGGACATTGATACACACCTATATACACACTGAACTCGATACACACAATGAATTCAGGACTTCATTATTTTACAATCAATTGAGGACATTTACTGTTATGATACACACAATCAACCCCGGACATTCTGAAAAAGTTTTATGCTACTGCATTATTTACACGTTGCTCATTTATGAGTGTAAAAAAATATATTTCAACATTTAATCTTTAAATTAATTTTAATGTTTTTTATCTTATTTTATGTACATAAGAAAAATATATTGGAATCACGAAAATTTTCTACTTCCGGTGTTTATTTTCGGTGAATAACTATTATTTATACTCCATTAAATCTGAATCAACTTTAATTTTTGAGAAAATTTAAAAATTTCACAAAATGTATTTTCTTAATGTAAATGGGGACATTGATACATATCTACATACACAGTGAACTCGATACACACAATCAATTCAGGACTTCATTATTTTACAGTCAATTGAGGACATTTACTGTTATGATACACACAATCTACATGGCTCCAAAATGGCTCCGAATCAAAATTACTCATGTTTGAAACATGTATATACTCATTTCTGAAAACATGCACACACTCAAGAATAAAACATCGTGTGCTCATATTTGAGTATGTCCATGTTTCAAAAATGAGTATGAACTGACTTCTATGTGCTCATTTTTGAGTATTTCCACGTTTCAAAAATGACTTTGAACTGATTCTAATCATTTTTGAGTATGTACATGTTTAAAAAATGAGTATGAATTGATCTATATGTGCTCAGTTTTGAGTATGTCCGTGTTTCAATATTCTGAGTATTTCTGGTATTTTAGAATTGAAAGCATTAGGTCGTCATATTTGAAACAAAAAGTTTCATAACAAAATAAAAACATCGATTTACTCAGATTTGAAAGTGTCATTTTTCTCAGTGTGTGCCGCACCAATCTTACTAAAACATGCCAACTGGTGTTCAACAAGTAAATAAAAAAATGATGTTTTTGTATGATTGGAAACAAACGTTTATTAAGATACAGTCACTTGAAATAGTGTTGATTTCTTTTATTTAAAAGTTACTTGATTTTCTTCACATACACGACAGTAAACGTCGTTATGTGTCATAAATCATTAATGTGCAAATTCGGGCTTTTAATTCTGGCGAATGTATCTGACAGTTACTATTTTCAATCATTATTTTCCAGCTCATTTCTTTCAGGCCAATTCATTTCTATTTTAGAAACTTTTCCCTTTTCTGAATTATTTTTTAATTTCGATGAGAAAGATATTTCGGTATTTCTATAAACCGAAATATCAGGAAGTGGAATTTCATGTCTTTTCATTTCTGCATAACAATTTTTAAAAGTATATTCTTGAAAGTGGCTTAATTAGTTAAGTAGCATTTGGAATTGTGCAATTAAATAGCAGATATATGACTATTTACATTCTTTTATTTAGAACAACTTGGTTTTTTGTATGCAAAGTTGAAATTTTGTCATAAATTTTTCACTAACTTTCTCATATGTTAGAATTAAAATATTATAGCCACAGGCGAATTTCCGATGACAAAACTATATTATTATTTTTTTAGAGCTTAATTACAAATTAATTTTAAGGAATTTTCTTTTTTACCTATCACAGATGATAAATCGCCAAATATTCTTGAGGGTTACAATAGTATGCCAGTTACAACAACAATGGACTGAATTACGCTCCAAAACACGTCTGCCAAACTAGGCCAAAAGGCTCTGAAACTGCAATGATTCAATTTTAAACACTAAAAAGAAGAAAATTAACTATAAATAAAAAATTAGCGTGTAAGAATTAAAAAAAATACGCTTTTATCAATTGATAATTTTACACTCTCAGAAAAAACTGTAAATTTATGAGCGTTTGCCCTTCAATTTTCACGGGCAACAGCCTTATTTGATGAAAAACGGTCTGATCCACTAAATAAGAGGCCTTATCCCTGAGATACTTAGAAAATTAAGAGCAATCTACATATTCTTACTAGTCTAACTTCTTACTAGTCTTACTATTCTTACTAGTCTAAAAGTTCTAGCCCATATGTTAGCAAAAATACGGTACGACCCATACATTGTCCTCCGCTAGGGTGTAACCCTTCATTTTACTCGTGTTTCGAAAATTTTAACCCGCCAAAACAGCGATTCTGTGAAGATTATCTAACGTGCTACGTGCTACGGAACATTAAGCAAAGTGTTATGGTGTTTTAAATGCATTATATCCTATGCATTATAATGCTATATTACTTTGCCCCGTAAAATTACGGGCTGCACAAAATGATGGGCATGGATTTTTTTGTTTACGGGGTATGACTGGAATCTCTGCTGTCGGCCTCTGCCCTTAATTTTATTGCAATTTTTTTTACAGTGTATATTAATTAAATTATGATTATGCGTTGAGAAATCAATATTTAGAAATCCTAAAAAAACAGTTTGAATAATGTTTGCTTTTCTTTCCTGTTAGCCACATTAAAAAAAGAAACAGAGCAAAAATTATATTTCTTTTAAACAAATTCATGAGTTTGCTCGTTCTATCAAGCGTAAATCAAAGCGGCGAATTTTGGGGTTTGATGCACACGTCTTGTCTTATCTACGGATTTTATCGGAAGTTTTTTGGAAAAATGAGGAATTGTAGTCAGGAAATTAAACGTGATTTTCAGACAAACATTGAATGATTATAAAATAGTGTTTTTTTAAACCTTTTTTACTTTCATATTTATTTTATGTTTTTGTTATTTGTTATCTAATAGGAAAAGATTAAAGAAGACTCTTTTTAATGTAACATTTTTCTGAAATAAATGTACGTACGATTGAAGACAATGGCGAATGCTAAAATCCATTTAAATCCTTCAATTTTATATTTAAAACACGTAAATCGATTTTTGAGGAAGAAATCTTTTCAAAATTTTAGCTGTTCTTTTCCTCTGAAGAATGTTTGTGCCGAATTTCACAGATATGAGTCTTTCCGTCACAACGATAGCATCCACTGAGAGACAGGCACAAACTTTCCTTTAACATTACCAAACAAGATGACCTCGCCGAACTTTCTCAAAAAGTATTGCTAGTAGTGAGACCAGCTACTTTCTCCTTAGTATTGCATATTTTATTATAGACTTATAGTTATGTTAATGAAAATGTTACTCTCCATTATTGTAGCAAGCACATATTTATTGTTACGTCGCATTTTGATAGATTTTTTAAATTACAATACACGAAAATCATTTAAAAAAACCCCATTAAAACCATGTTACAGTTTTTAAACAAAATTTATTCTAAAGTACATTTTTGATATATTCGATAGAACAAAGATTGAATTTAGGCGATATATAGAAATGAAGCTATATGCGATCAAAGTAAAATCGGAAGCGCGTGTCGCGAGATACATCTGTTATTACGTTTGTGTTCATGAGGGATACGTTCGTGGTTTACAATATACACAATTTACTGTTTAATTTACAATTATATAAAATATGTCATAATTTACTATTATACTTAATCAACTGATATTTAGTTTTTTTTTATCTTTTGATATTCATAAATATCAAACTTAAGCCATGGTTGGCATCTTTTTTAAGCATACAAAAAATAAATTTTTTTATGCTTAAATAAATGAAAGTTTTTTATGTTTATAAGGAAATTTTGTAAATATGTTTCTGTTATAACATTGTGCAGAAACTCTATGAGTTTAAAACTTAATATCCTCCGTGCAAAGTAACAGAAGACAGATGTCTAGTTTTTTGGTCGACAGTCCCTATGGAGAATTCAAGGTACAATATATTCCATTTGAAATATTTTTATAGATCAAAATAATAATATTTTCATTGAAAAAATTACTTACTACTTACTACCTGTGGCAGAAAGTATGGAATTAGCATCTACTTTTTCCGACGAGCGATTTGTGAGCGATTTGTGAACAATTTTATGTAAAGTTCTTAAATTGGTGAAACTTTTTTCTTATTAAAAATTTATAAACATGCATAGTAAACACAGAATCGAAAAAAATGACAAAAAGACTGCACAGTTATTTTATATACTTTTGTTCCTCAAAATGCTGTTGGTAAAAAATATGGAATCTCGTCCCGTCTCTGAAAAAAGTTTGAAATATTCGATTAAAGTACATGGTCAATACTTGGTGTGTTCACCCTATGCCTTGATTATTGCCTTGATTCTGTAAGACACAGGCTGAACAAAGTCTTCGCACTTATTCGGAACGATAGCTCTCCACTTTTTTCGCACAGAGCCCTTAATTACTGTATTGACTTTGGCTGGAGCTTAAATATTATTATTATTTTTCAAAATATACAATATATTTACGAGAGGATTGATATCTGGACTGCATACTGGGCCACTCCATTCGAGGGACCCATTTTCTGGAGGAACAAAAGTCAGTGTCCAGTACCTATGGCGCGAAGCATTGACATCTACATGTATAACATCAATATCTCCAAATTGATCTTCTAAACTAGGAATCAAAAACTTTTCTAAAAATCAAACATATCTCTCCGAATTTCCATTCACTAAACATAGTATTCTAGCAGGGCCTCCGAGATGTCGCTGTGTGTCCTACACCGGGCCTGCTACAAGTATTAGTGACGTCGCAATAGTGATCCACTTTGGTCAATGTATCGCAGCAGAAAGATGTAATAAAAAGAGCATTTTCGCTCTTATAATTTGTGATTACATAAATAATATTAAATTTCATAATCGTGAAATAAAAGGGAATTAATATACTTGTTTTATTAAAGGAAATTAAAAGTTTTAAATTAAAAAAATGCTAAGATAAATAAATCAGATTGAACCCATTGACTTACCTTTTCCTAAACACATTATTTTACAATAAATATACGTACAAAAAATATAATAAATCTACCAAAAACTTTACAAAATCAATCCCATTCCTCTCTTTTACAACTACATACCATAATTTAACCATCAACACAGAATAAATGTCAATTTAAATACAGAAATCGACATTTTTTAACTATAGAGACCTTGGCACTTTTTTTAACGCTTTGGCGTAATCCGGGCTTCAAAAAGTTAGATATGTTTTAAAATTATATACACAATTATGAAAACAAACCTAATGTACTTTTATGTTTATTTATATATGTATAAAATTATTTATATATACAATTCTGTTCTACCTGCATATAAAAAGAGATAAATGGCTTCTTTATATTAAATAAATTATATAAATATTGAAAAAAAAAATACTTATTTATACTACGAATAGGTTGCCAGAAAATATGTTGCAACTTTCCTTCTCTCGCCATAAGCCTTTTTTGGTACTTTTCGGTTAGCCGGGCGCCAGTGATACATGTACATATATAAATATATAAATTAATTCATACATATATGTGTGTGTAGATATGTGTATATATATAGATGTGTCATGTGTGTGTAGATATATGTGTATATATATGTGTGTGTATATATGTGTGTGTATATATGTATATATATATCACTGGCGCCCGGCTAACCGAAAAGTACCCAATTTTCTATCTTGACTTTGTAACTGATTTGTAATATTTTAAAAATTGTCTATTTATTGTACTTGGGTCTAGGACCTAATAACCATTCAAATTAACTTATCAAAAGATTTATTTTCATAATATATTTGTACACTTAAGTTAGGTAAAATTGAACTACGTAGAATTACTAAGTTGTGTAAATCAGTTACTTTTAATTTTATAAACAAACCACATCACTCACTTCTAACTAAATGTATCCAGATATTAGTCAATTTATTACAGTATTTCTTTCAAAATCATTTTTTAAACTGTTTATCGTCTGCTTCTTTTATTTATTTATTTTTTTTCTAAAGATCATTTGACTCTTTTCGATTTGGAAGTACAAATTCAATCAAATATGCTAGAATATTTCCATTACAGTAGGCTAGACATTTGGTTGTTAGGGTTTTTTCTCTGCACAAGTTCAATACCATCATATTAATTCTAGCTTCACGAATTATGAAAAGTATATCGAAACATTTAACGCAGATGCAGACCATTTCTGTTGAAATGTAAAAATAATTATCACAAGGTAATTTTCGTAGCTAAAATTTCTTCTTTTCATTATCAGTAGCGAATTTGAAGACTTAGATTAGAAACTAGGAGCACAACATTTTCTTCTCTTTATTTTATAGATATAATCTACACTTTCTTCAATAATTATAATCAATAATTATTGATAGCATTATAATCTAAATACACGGAAAAATATTATGAATTACTATATAAAACAATAAATAAAATCAAAATACTGTCGTAAACAATCCGTACAAACGAACAAAGTACATGAAAATTTTTAAGTTATTATGGATCACTGTTTTGACGTCAGCAGGTTGTGACGTCACCTGTAGCAGGCCCGGTGTAGGACACACAGCGACATCTCGGAGGCCCCGATTCTAGCCACTTTAGAAACCATATAGCTCCAAATCATGTTTGAATCAGGCAACGAACAAGAATTTTACACCAGGAAGTATTTCATAGTTCCGTCACTGGCCTTCCTTTTAGTGATGAAATTTTCCTTCAATAAAAAGTGCATTAGACTTTTTCTCTTCTTATTAGATATGTGTAATGAAGAATTTCTGGCAGTAGTTTTTATTTCCTTCAAAGTTACGCCTGCACCATTCTTTTCGTCCATTATCTGTTTCAGCACATTATAAAAATCTTGATAAAGCTGGTTGTAACTTGAAAGTTTTTCTTCGCGATTTACGCGTTCCAGTCTTTCAGCTTCACAAATCAGAGTATTGATCAATTCTGGCGTGGTTACTCTTTCGTTTACTTCTTCCACATCTTCTATAACATGACTGCTTTCCATTATTGAACAACTTTCTGGCAAAATATTAGTAAACTCCATTATAACTCTCTAGAGTTATTTTACATTCAACGTAACGCATCAATTTAAAGAGCCTCTGTTCTGTTTTGTGAAAATCCATACACGCGAATGTTTATTAGATATGTGTAATGAAGAATTTCTGTCAGTAGTTTTTATTTCCTTCAAAGTTACGCCTGCACCATTCTTTTCGTCCATTATCTGTTTCAGCATATTATAAAAATCTTGATAAAGCTGGTTGTAACTTGAAAGTTTTTCTTCGCGATTTACGCGTTCCAGTCTTTCAGCTTCACAAATCAGAGTATTGATCAATTCTGGCGTGGTTACTCTTTCGTTTACTTCTTCCACATCTTCTATAACATGACTGCTTTCCATTATTGAACAACTTTCTGGCAAAATATTAGTAAACTCCATTATAACTCTCTAGAGTTATTTTACATTCAACGTAACGCATCAATTTAAAGAGCCTCTGTTCTGTTTTGTGAAAATCCATACACGCGAATGTTTACTAAATAGTATTACGCATACATAATAAAAGAAAAAAAAACTCATTGAGTCTGAGGTAATTTTGTGCGAAATTCAAAATGCTTTTGCCAGAGAAAATGACGTGATGAATTTAAAATCATAATCAGGCATCATGAAACGGAAACGTGCATTTTCATTTATGAAAATGAAATGATGGATGTGCATGGTCCTCGTTATATCGCCTGTGCCGGGACACGAGAAAAAAATATGGAGTGACTTCATTCGATTTTCCGAACACTTTACAGAGTATAAAATACGCATAAATAAATATAATAAATATAAATAAATAATATAAATAGGAATACAAATATAAATAAAAACTTAGATCGCAATTTTACAAAGTTCAAACATTTCCACTTGTGAAAATGACCTCTTATTCACTATGACGTAATTTGCGATGATTTTTCATTCTCCCCGTGCTGAAATGAAGACTTGTTAATTATCATATATATTATTTCCCCTGTCAACATCCCTTTTTCTCAGAAAATATGAAACGCAGAACAACGAATGAGATACCATATGAAAGGTTTTTGAACCGGCTTCTGACATAGCCCACTTAACAATTCGTTAAAACATGCTTTTGATTAAAATTTGCTGAAAATGAAAAATTAAATCGGCATTGGTTTCATAAAAGAAATGAAAGGTTTTCCTAAATATATTGTTGCCAAAAAAATAAAATACCACATTATAGGATGCTCAGCAATTATTATAAAAAACACCGCACGGGTTTATTTTATACTTATGATTAAAAAGCGAAATTGAAATTGAAATGTTTAGATTTATATTTCTAAGTCCCATGTTTTTCCCGAAGCGGATGACGTCATCCTCTAATGCAGTCAAAATACGATTGTTAATTTTTTTCTCGCGCGTGCCTTTTGCAATCTTGGATCAGTTTTTAGTCTAACTTTTATGGAATAAATTAGATGATATTCTGGCTTGACTAACAACTAAATGTTGTTTGCAGATATTTTTATCCTTGCTTTTTCTTTAGAAGCTTAAACCTGCATCTAATAACTATTACATATTGATAAAAAATAATACTTCTCTATTATCCCGTCGACCACTTTTCATAACAAAAAACTATCGCCAAATAAACGGGAGAACGTTGCCATTGGAATATCAAAAAATAAATAAATAAATAAAATATAAGAATTTAAGGACACAATTGTTATTTTAATTAATAAAATAACTACTAAATCAGTAAAACATAATGAAAAATACACGCAAATGTCGAATGTAAAACCACTAGATGACGTAACAAACACGCATAATGATTCTGACATCAAGTAAATGGGACTTCATTTTGGCGTTTAATCTTACAGTTTGGCGGTAGTTTTTTGTTATGAAAAGTGATCGACGGGATAATAGAGAAGTACCTAAAAAATATTAGATTTCAGTGCGAAATCTTCGCACGGGCCCTATGGTTAAAATAAATACTGAAATTGAAATTACATATTCATGCTGATGGTATTTTTAAGTTGTTTAAAATATTACACTGGTGTACAAAATCAAGAGAATTTTTAGATTTGGTCAATTATCTCTAGAAATACTGGAGCATTTTAATGAAATTTGGTATGAACATAAGGTTGATACAATGCAAATAAAATAACCATTCAACAGTTATAATACACATGCTTGATTGTCCGTAACAGAGGGGCGTACCTATCGTGAAGTAGTTGGAGCAAACTGCTCCAGACTCATGAATCCCAAGAGCGCAAAATTAGAAAGAGCAAAATAAACATTTGTAAAAACGTTTGAATATATATTTTTTTCATTAAACATCAGACATTATAATTGAATCTTGTTAAAATCTACATATTCCTATGATATTTTAAATTGTTTTGATCCTCAACTCCTTCGATTTAAAACATGTTTTTATACCCAGTTAAAAGAAATTACTTTTATTCTTGAAGTTTTAATTTCAATTCATACCATATTGCAGCCTCAAGTAAATTTTCCAATACCGTTTCAGCATGCCTGATTTTCTTTTTCTTTAACTTTTTCCGTATAAACGACAGTTAAAGATTTTCCAGTTTTAAAGTAATCAAAACTTATTGACAGGATTCTCATCGGTTACTTTATTGGCTACCACTATTTGCAAACAATAATCTTCCTGGTACATTTCCATTGAAAATGTTTTAGAAATTTATCATGATGATTACTATAAAATAAAAATATATAATTATAGCCAAATAATTATATTTCAATTAAATTATAGCCAAACAAGAGAGCCATACTTATAAACTAGCAAAAAAAAACTATAGGCTGTTAATCAGCGCTTGACTAATACTGTCGCCACAGGCGACCAAAAACTTTTATCTGGCGATAAAGTTATTTAATCTAATGGTTTTTTTTTTTGTACAAAAATTTACTTAAGCTTTCTTGAAATGAGCACAAATGCCATCCACCCGGGGCCTCCGAGATGACGTTGTGTGTTTTCTGAACCGGGCCGCATATTAGCAAACCATACATTGATTCATGTACAGAGAAAAATAGACCAATCACCTGGCGCTCTGGCGTTTCAAAACTCCGCCCCTTGCTTCGCTGGCGCGTGGCGTGGCGTGGCGTGGAACGGAACGGAAAGTTGATGTTTGGTTAGCCTAAGAAGGAAATTTTTATTTTTGTTGACAAATTAATTATCTTTTCAAGGATCGATTGATATTTACTATTAATGATTTACCCCATTCTTTTAAGAATGAAATTATCAAGATTAATGATGATTCATCTATATAATAAAACCGTATGTCATGTGACTGTCCTCAACAGTTCCGGGATGCCGCTTCACTTTTTCATATGCCAGGCAGCCATTTTTATTCAAAATTATTTTTTCTAATAAAACTGCATAAAAGTTACATTTTTAGAAAGATCGTTCAAAATAAATTAATATTTGAGAGATGACTTACGTTCAATTATGTATACATTCTGCAATAACTTCAGTTTCAATTAGGTTCGCTGTTCAAATTCTCTATCCATGAAAGTAAACAACAACAACAAAAAAAAGATTCATTCGTTGTGAACGTTTAAAATATTAAACCATGAATTTTTGGACCACTGCCTGGTGTAAAAAAAAAATAATCAGCACCAGTGAGACAGTCAAAGTTTACCTTAATTCTGTTCCATACAACTCAACTTCCGGATCTTTTTTGACGTAAGTTGAACTCATGTAATAATATTTAATGGATCAAATTTCGAAAATAATTGTCAGCTTTTATTTTTTGCGCGTGCAAATTAGAAACGATACTTTAATTTGAAATCAAATGTTTTGATTTATGATAATTATTATTTTTCTATTTTCTATTTTAAATGAAAAATGTGAACGTCATGTATTTTAAATTGAAACAGCTGTCACGGACGCACCGGAACTGGCGCGATTTTTGTTTTGCGCCAAATATGTTTAAGAATCTCCGCATTAGCGAACATATTGCAAGTGATAAGCAAACGGACATGAAGCATAAATTCTTAAGTGGGTTAAGCGGTTTTTGTCAAGAAAGATGAAATACATAACAACAAAAAATATGCGAAATGCTACCGCGATCGCAAAAGTTCTTGATTTATCTATTAGATTTTTCCAGTTATGCGAGGGATTAAGGAAAAAAATAAATTATGAATAAAAATAATTTGTTACAATGCTTAACATACATTTAAGGGCGACCAAACTGGTCGCCAGTGGCGGCTAGTCTATAATAAGAATGAAAACTAATACTAGTTTGAATGTGAGAATATCTCAACCAAATTGAAGTAAAATGTTTGCTGGTAATATAACATGTTTATAATGTAGTCTAATTAGGGTTTTTTTGTTCATTAGATGTAAGTAATATTATTTTAAATAAAAATGCTCTCTTGCACCAACACATGGTTTAAAACAAATATTAGCTTTTGCTGTTTTTCAGTCTCAATAAAATCTGGTAACTGCGGAACCTGAATAACATTAGGACAGTTAAATTTTGCCCAAATTCTTAAACAAGTTGTTTACAATACAGCATCGACAATCAATCTGTATTATATTAGTTTGTTTATGAAATATTAGAATAAGATTATTTCAATATTAATACATTTCGAATGTAAAGTATTAATTTAAAACATATTTTCTTGGAAATAACAGTATGTAATCAAATTATAAGATTAGTATATGTTTAACTCATGAATTCACAAACGATGTCTTTAATCAAAACAACTCAATCTTAAATTTAGTCTTTAAATTGTGTTATTTTAAAATTTTATCTATGTTGCTTCTCCTACTGTGATTAATTACAGTGATTGCTTTTATTATTCACTTACAGTTTATTAAATAATAACTTTTGCTTATTCAGAACCCTTGTACCTTTTCCCCATTCATGTGTTTGTTTTCTGATTTCTGCTCTTTATGCACCTGTTAAAAGACAAAATTTGCACTTTAAAGTTTTTTTATTTTCTGAATTAATTTATTATATTCTTAATTATTATTATATTTTAACTTAAACTGAAAAGAAGTAATTACAACAAAATATATATTTTTATACATTTTTTACTGAATTCAAAATACAGGGATGACCACCTCAGGAAACCTGAATTCAAAATACAATGATATTCAAAAAGTATAGTATAAGATTATAAATTATGGATTCTTATCAAATTAAAGTAAATCTTGAGGGGATCGTATCTGATGGCCCGGTGAACTCTTGTGGTGTCTTAGAGCCTTCATATTTGATAGCCTTAGCATTACAGGCAGTTCACCAGGACAATGTAAGCAGCGTGAAAATGGAACCTGTTTATAATGGAATGTTACCTGCTTAAATTAGAGAATTTCATGGCCGAGTGAAAGGAAGAAATGCTGATGTGGAAGCCTGCCTAAAATAGAACTTTTCTTCTGGTCCCACTCAGGAAATTCTGTAATTTGGCAATTACCTATAATTTATAAACTTATAGTACTATGTTTTTAAAGTTTGATGTATTTTGAATTTACAAATTGGAAATAGTAAACATTTAAAATTTTAGACGACATGAAAAAAAAATGTTAATGTTTGAAAAATAAATTTTATTAATTGCAGAAATTTAAAATAGGTGCAAATTGGAAATTTTTTCATTCTTTACAGTTTAATTTCCTTGACTATTTATAATATTTGGCTAGAATTCACACTTTATTTTGTTTGAGTTTTATCAAAGTTGCTATATAAATTAAATATCAAATTTTACTTCTCAAAAGTAAAAATTAATGCAGTATTAATTTTCATAAAGGATGTTTGGTGTCTGCATCCAAAATAAATCTTTTCTGAATGAAATCAGAACCAGTATATGTTTGGATACTTTAGAGAGGTTAACAACCAGGCACAATCTCATCGATTCCAGCTTTACCTTTTCACGTGTCTAAATTAGAAACAGTGCTTTGATTTTGATATAAAATGTTTGGTTTATGGTATTATTATTATTATTATTATTTTTCATGGGGAGGGGTATTTTAAAAAAAGTGAAATGCATGTATTTTAAATCTAATTTATATAATATATGTATTTTAAATGAAAGTTATGTATCCTAAATGAAATTAGTGAAAGGTTTATATTTTAAAATAAATGGATGCAATACAAATGATGGTGATGGGAGCAATATTTGATAATTTATCACCTGTGCCTAGTTAACATAAAAGTACGTACCTATGTTTGTATATAAACAAATGTTTCACTTTTGAAATTTTATTTTCCAAAAGTACTTGAATGAAATACAGTTTTATTTGATTAAAAAAACCCAGCACTGTAGGTAAAATGGATGTCTACCTGTGCAAAAAATTTGTCAATCCTCTAATTACATTCATTTTATTACTTTTATCATGTTCAGATTGTTAGAGACTCGGGTGAATGAGGGCTCCTTTTATCAGTGAGTAGTCCTTATTTACAAAATTTAATCATGTTTATTTATTAAAATATTTAAATTAATCCCAAAACAAACATACACACAAAAGACTGTAGAATCAGAAATTGTAAAATATGCAGGAAATGGGAACTATATTATTAAATAATCACTTAAATATTTTTTTCAAAACTTTTTTAATTTAAAAGGTATAAAATTTAAAACTACTTCCAAGAAAATATTCTTTGTGTTCACTTCACAATAAAAAGAATTTAATAAACAGCAAAATAGTTAAAAAATGAAATTAAAATGTTTTAATGTAAATTCATTGGAGGAATTATGAAAATTTGAAGTTTCGATATTTTGTCAAAATGTAAAAGGTGGTTCTCAAATGACTTGCTCAACAACGCGAAACTTTCTGAGACAATTTCTGATGCATTTTTTATTGCAAAGGCATGAAATTGGCAAACTTGACTTTTGGAGTGATTTGGAATCTAAATGAGTTTTCCATATTTTGATAAATAGATTACTTATCGAGTTATAAATGATTCTGGTCATGTGACGACACGTTTTTCTTCTTTCTTGTACTGCAAAATCAGAATTCATATCAAAATGCCGACTTTGATAATATTTTTGAAAGATCTTCTGCCTTTACCAAAAATAGAAAACGTGTCTTGATTACAAAGTTTCTGAATAAAAACACCTGCCAATTTCATGCCTTTCAGAACAAAAATGAATTAAAAAATATGTCATAAAGTAGCCAGTTTGGATTTGAGAACAGAGGGAAAAAACCCTTTTGGAACAGATGTGTTACACTCACGCACCGATGTTTGGTGACTTTTTGATTGGCACAATTTTCAAGACTGCATCAAACTGATAACTGAATACAATAGCCAGGTTACCATTAAAGGGAAAAATCCCCAAAATTTGGCGACTTTTTTACTTTTTATAACTGATAAAAAAAAAAAAATCTGTACATGAGTGTAAGACATCATAGCCATCCTTTTTTTAATCGAATGTTAAATTGATAATTTTTATAATTTATGACACATTTTTTTTCATTTCAGAACATCCTCTCCCCATATTTCCTGTGTCATCTGCACCGGAAGATAAAGAATGTCAAACTGAAGGCATTATATTGTCCTTTTTTATAAGAAAATCAGCAACTGAGGGAAAAAAAATACATATCTTAAAGAAAGGTTTCAATTTTATTTTTTTACAGGTGAATATGTTACAAATAGGGATTTAAAAATTCTTATAATAGGATTTAATAAAATACCATTTGAAAATATGTTTTCATTTTCAAATTTTTCTGGTGATGATGATGATAAAATGCTGTCTATAAAATAAATATTTCATGTTTTTTGGTGAGATTAAAAACCGTTCTGATAAAAGAAATGTTGACACTAATATTTTGAGGCTGCCAAAGTACAATTTCCCGTATCATTTTTATGATGACAGACTTAATTTACAACAAAATAGTAACTATTATTTGGTCCAGTAAACAACAAATTCAAAATTATATGCCCATCTGTTTAAGAATAAGTGCCCTAATTGTAGATACCACTGAATTCAAAATCCCTTTGGCCCTAGGAGTCACTTTGAGCTGCTGTAAAAATAGAAACAAATGTCTCATAGGTATTGTATCTTCTGGTGCAATATCATTCATGTTGGATGCATTGGGAGGGACTGTTTCAGACAGAGATAATCTCTTGAAATCAAATCTTTTAGAATCATTCGAAAAAGGAGATTCATTGTCGGCAGATATGGGATTTATTGTGCGAAAAGAGCTTGAAACTAAAGGATGCAAATTACATACCCCCACTTTTAGATAAAAATAAATTCAACATAAAAGAATGTAAGGATAATAATTTTTAAAATATGCCACAAAGTCCATGTTGAAGTGCTATACTTGGAATTAATTTTTTTATCGTAAAATTACTATTCATTCACTGTAATTAATTAGTCAATAAATTTATATTATTGCCTTTTTCATTAATTTTGGTAATCCATTAATTAAATGCTACGTAGGATATTATGATATAATTATAACAATATAGTACATATATATATATATATATATATGTCACATTTTTCAGAAAATGACAGCATTCGGGTGATTTAAATATAACATCCTTTATTAAAGGAAAGCCTGCTACAGCAGTAGAATTTCATGGTTGCATATATGATGGTTTTCACACAGCAAGTGGGGTAGAAGTATATTAGAAATTCCTCATCTCCGAAGAGTTATCAGTTCAAAAGGCCATGTGGTTTTATTAATTAAGCCGATAAACTGATTAAATTGGCTACCCTGCTAAATTCGTGATTATGTGTCATCGGGCCTGTATCCAAAGTGAGGGGCGATTCATTAAAAAAAAAACTAATTAATAGGTTTGATTTCCATAATTTTCCCACATATATATATACTATATAATATATATGTGTGTATATTTTTCAGCGTTTCACCATACATATTCAATATGCTTTTATTATTATTTATATATCTTTTTTTGATAATGATATTTGATACATTTTATTACACTGCTCAAAACAATTAAAGGATATTTGAAGTTTTATATAAAATAAAGATATAAACGAAATTTTTTTTGCCGAAAATAGAAGAAGAGAATCACAAATGCAAATTTTTCTGGTTTTCAAACTGTGGAGTATGCAAATTTTGAGTTCGACGTCAAAAACGTCGCTTCAGCGGCAGCGAATGAAATTTGACTTTCAACTGGATAAAAGAGAATGAAGACAAGGATGATCGGCATTCAGTGATTGCTTTGTTTCGATGAGTACGATGTCTCAGCGAAGTCATTTGACAGATTCAGAAGCTTGGAGAATTGTTGGTAGGTTAGAAGGGGGCCAAACTCAAGCCGAAGTAGCGCAAGCCATTGGAGTGTCACAAAGTGTCATTTCCAGGATCTGGAACCGTTTTCTGGAGAGTGGATGTGCAGGCCGAAGACCAGGGCAAGGTCGTAGACGGGCAACAACGCCCAATGAAGATCGGTATTTAGCGTTAACAGCTCGGAGACACCGAAACATGAACGCTACTCTTCTCCAACAACACCTTCGCTCGGCTACAGGCACCACGATTTCGACTCAGACTGTCCGAAACCGGCTCCATGCTGTAGGTCTGTATGCTCGCCGACCGATGGTATGTGTTAGATTAACATCAAGGCATCGTCGCGACCGCAGGGAGTGGGCAACCGAGCATGTCAACTGGAGGAGAAATGAATGGAGCAATATTCTGTTTTCTGACGAGTCCCGTTTTTCTGTGCATCCGGATAATAGGCGTATTTTCATCTGGAGGGACCGTGGCAGTAGGAATAATCCTGCGTTCGTGCACGAAAGTGTCAGATTTGGCGGTGGAGGAGTGTTGGTGTATGGTGGCATCTCCATTGACGGGCGCACTGACCTCTACATCATTCGAGATGGAGCTCTGACTAGTCGCCGATATAGGGATGAGATCCTCAGACCTATTGTAGTCCCTTACGCTGCAGCAATCGGAGATAACTTCATTTTAATGGACGATAACTGCAGGCCACATCGTGCAAACCTGGTGGAGGATTTCCTTTTCGAGGAAGGAATCGTTCGAATGGAATGGCCAGCGTGTTCTCCAGACATGAATCCAATCGAGCACGTTTGGGACGCTCTAGGAAGACGAGTTTCTGGCCGCCAACAACCCCCACAAACTCTCCAAGAACTGGAAAGAGCTCTTCTGGAAGAGTGGGGCAGAATACCCCAACTCGTCATTAACAGCCTCATTGAGTCCATGCCTCAAAGGTGTTCAACGTTGTGGGGCCGCCCGTGGAAACCATACCCCCTACTGAAAATGATTTTCTTTGAAGAAAACACCTTTTCTTATTCTTTTTTTCTCATATGCACAAATTGTGTTTTTTTCCTTTTGTACACAAATGCACAATAAAATGCATTTTTTTCTGCCAAACATGTGTAATTTATTCTCATATAACCTACTATGTCTGTCGACCATGTATCAATCAGCTAAAAAGTTTCCCAGATACAAAATCCACCTAAAACTGCAATATCCTTTAATTGTTTTGAGCAGTGTATATTAGATAGTAAAAAATATTTAATCTTATTTAATTTTAATGTTTAATTATTTGTTATATGTGTATGTAAACTATCCATATAAATATGTGACTATTATCATTCAACTGGAAATTATATTTTTTTTACATAAATGGAAATTAATATATAGATCCTATCTTCCCTCTCCCCTTGTTTGTGCTAGTTTATGAATATATTTTTTTTTTACATGATCAGTACGTAATCCATTTTAAAAATATATTTTGCTGTTTGCTTTCAAAAATTTTTTTATCTTCTAAATTTGAAAGTGTCAATATACTCTGCCTTTAATATAGTAATTATTTGTATAAATATAGAAAGAAAGTACTTTGCATAATGAATTGATTTTGGATCTATTGTCAATAAATTGTAATAAGGTCAAATGAAACCTGTGGAGTTAATTATTGAATTCAATACAAAATATGATACTCTTAACATTTACATAACATTTACTTTAAAATATTCGGAAAGAAGATCAGTACATTTTCTTCACATTCTGTGATTTATCATCTCAGAATTCTTTTACTGTATTGCTTCAACAAATGAAACTTTTTTTTTCACATTTATCATTATTCCAGTGAAAAGTATAAAATCACATAAAAAAATTTCTATTAAAAAAAAAAGTGTCAAGTTCCTCTTAATGTTTCAGCCACAAAAAGTATTGATATCTGATGCTCGCCCAAGTTAGAAGTCAAACATCTGAAATCTTTCATTGAAAATGGCTTCCTGCGACTTGGCCGTTAATGCAATCTAGTTTTTTTTTTTTTTTTTTTTTTTTTTTCATTTATCTGGCATATTTTTATACAAATTTCAATAAATTCCAAAGAACATTAGAAGAATTTAATACTGAGAAAAATAAATTAGAATATATAATACACCCTGATTGATGTTAAACATATAACTTTCATTTGAAATAAACAATTACGTCGATAAATCTTTTCAAAATAAATGATTAGAAATGATGCATTTATAAATTATTTGAATATTAAAAGTAATATCAGAATGCAAATAAGCAAATTCGTATGAAGACATTGAAACTAAAAGCTATGTGATAAATTACCATTGAATTTCAACAAACATTATTTTTGATTAACCATCATTTAGTTTTACCATGGTTTAATTGCTATTTTGTACGGTCTATTGTCATTAACACGAATTCCAATGAATAATTTTTTCATCAAATTTCACATTTTGTTACATTATATGAGACGTTGAGAACCAGAGTGGACCATCCTCGACAGCTGTGATTTCGAAATTATGCTTTTTAAAATGTGTATTATATTTCAGTATTTTGTGCAATAAAATGCATTAAATGTTTAAAAAAAAATGTAGTAGACATGTAGATACATTATTTAGAATATGAAAAACCCTCTAATAATGCATTAACGGCCAAGTTACAGGAAGCCATTTTCAATGAAAGATTTCAGATGTTTGACTTTTAACTTGGGCAAGCATCAGGTACTTTCTGCGGCTGAAACATTAAGAGGAACTTGGCACTTTTTTTTAATAGAAATTTTTTTGATGGGATTTGTAGGTTTTTTTAAATGTATTTTTCTATAGGATGGATATAAATATAAAATTATTTTATTATGTTTTACAAATCTATATTTTATTTCTTGTTTACATCAAAATACTAGCCACTAGTTTAGTCTTCCTAAAATGTATGCTAAGCACTTTATCATATTGCTTTTTTGTCATAATTTATTTGCTCAACCCTTCGCCAAATCGGAAGTTTCTGTTAGATAAATCAAGATTCAACTCTTTGCGATCATGGCTGCATATCTTATATTTTGTGTTAGTATGCATTTCATCTTTATTGACAATTATCGCTTAATTTACTTAGGCATTTATGCTTCATGCTTGTTTGCATTGTTATGTTCACTAATGAGGAGATTTTTAATCCTATTAAGTAATCTTCTGTAATTGCAACTGCCAAATGACATATTTTAGCAAACACGATTTAGTGCAAGAGAAGTGGTTCTTTTTAAACGTTTTTAAAGCTATCCAGATTTAAAATAAACCATATTGATGCTAATAATTTTTTTTCCTTTCATTCTAACATTGGCATGATTAAGTAAGATTACAAAATCTACAGACGCGCGGCCATTTTTCCATTAGAAAATCTATCATTATTTTCATCTAATCGTCTTAGATAATATGTCAATGTGACTTGGTTTTAAGATTTTAGCTAATTTTATGCAAAAACCTGAAGCTGAAATGCGAAGAACTCCAATATAAAAGATTTATTCTATAACATACATATCGCTAAACTTGATTTTTGTTATAAAATTATAATAATCATGAGGAGAACTGGCAGTTTCGATGCTTTAATTCTGAAAATTCTCTTTCTATAATAAACTTTTAACAGAGTAAAGACTAACAATACAGTAATATATAATAGCAAGAGTCTTGTGCAGTGACGAAAGATTGAAACTTTATTAACAATCGTGTGTTTTGCCATTTAATTAACCACTTAATGGACTAGATGGAACCCGTCAACACTCACTTGACAGAAAAAATTACTTATTTCACTGTTTTATGCTTTTTTTAATGCGGTTTACCACTTATTACATGGGTGCAAGAAGTCCAACCAAGCCAAGACTGAAAACTTTTCTGAGAATTGGGAATAACCAAATGGAAATGAACTAGAAGATTTCTATGTCTTTCATTACGGCTAAAAATTGATATCTTGCAGTAAAAGATAGTGATTAAAAAGTTCTTGATAGTAAAATAGCTATTATTAGTTATATAAAAGTAGAATTTACTATTAATCAAAAATCTCTCCAGGACTGAAATCAGTTCTGAGACTGAAGACTTGCACCCATGCTTACCATTTTCCGTTTATTTACATGTTTTATAGCTACATTTTTTAATAACAGGAATTAACCTATATTATTATTCACAACGAAAAAGAAATGGTGCATCTAGTATTTGTCGAAAATTAAATAAAAATCATGTACTCATGACATCAGCCAGTATACACGTCAGGTTACATTGCCGTTATCATTATCTTTTTATGCGCGAAGGTTTCGCTATGGTACTCTATTGTGAAATTTGGCAATTTTTTAAATTCAATATTTGAAAAAGGCATAATATTAGATTCGAAATTTATATCAAGAAAGAAGAATTTTTTTCCTTTCTAACGCAGTTTTGTCTAACAATTTTCTAACAAATACTTTTCGAGCTATTCATTTTTTCAGTAACTTCAAATCTTTCATTTTCCAAGATTAATTTGTGGCAACGATTAGCAAAAAACCAGTCATCAGCAACACGTAGCTTTTTATTAAAGAGGAGGGTTACTCACCCAAAAATTCTCAACGGAATATAGCCTCTAGCATCAAATGCTCGCCAAGCTTGGCGACACTTAATGAAATAGTGCCAAATTTGGCTATAAACATACCCTGTTTATGTTGACATCATAATGATGAATATGTATTGTATGTGTGATGCATGTATATATAATATATATATATGTTACAGTCATTATGATTAATACGGTCATTATTAATAATAACCGGTTATTATTAACAATGACCGATTAATCATATTGACCGTAACATATACATATATTTCAAATAAAATCTCATGTGTGTACATATATATATAAAGTTTATTAACATCATTAAAATTCACTTAAAGAAATAACAACCAAAGATTTGCCACACTGACTGGAGCGATATTGTGATTAGAATACCAACATTTATAATAAAATTTATTTTAAGAAAGTAAAAGATAGAAAGACGGACAGATAAACTAAAAGATTTGCCTTACCAATATTTTCGGAAAAGCATATAAAAATTTCATTCTGTTTGAAACCATGTAACACCTTCAACTTCAGGCTAATTTTCTGTAATTGGCTTTGTCGACCAATGTTGGTGTCAAATATGAGCGAGTATAAATGATTGTCTATGCAACTAGTATTGTGGGGTGTGGCTCGTAGAATGTTAGAAAGGAGCGTGAATAATATATTTATTCTCGTAGATAATTGTCTTTATAAAACTTATTAAATATCACAAAAATACAGCTGCCAAAACGATATCATTTTATTCTTTTTCTTCCATTCTAATGACAACAAAACCTGGACCGTTGCCAGATTTCAAATCAAAAAATGTTCCGATAACTTTAACAAATAAATAAAAAATTAAATTAAATAAATGGAACATGGAGTTAATAAAATGGATATTCAGTTGCTCTAAACTGAGTAATCGAGCCACTACATTTACTCCCCTACCAGTAACGAACGTTACGTTAAAAAGAGGTAGGAAAGTATAAAACATATAGATAACAATATATATACAAAATAAATACAATTTTACAATTATTCAAAATATTTACAAAAGAAATAGTTATAAAACACTTCAGCAAATTTTTTAGTCTCTAAATCTTACTGGAAGTTTAATTGTTCTACCAGGTCGTGATTGTTTCAAAACAGATACAGGCTTTTCCACTGTATTACCAGGTTGAATAAAGTTTCTAT
This sequence comes from Maratus michaelseni, assembly GCA_963931845.1. Lineage (NCBI taxonomy): Eukaryota > Metazoa > Arthropoda > Arachnida > Araneae > Salticidae > Maratus > Maratus michaelseni. Next base: position 154,808,410 of record OZ007595.1, on the reverse strand, counting down.
TGTTCAGATTTTGTGTAGATGAAGTCTTAACTTGTAACTGAGTTGCTTGTTCAGGGTGTGAAACTATTTTGGGATCATCTGAAAGAATATAGGCTGGTTTCAGTCTATCTATAGATACATTCACATTATTACCTTTAATTTTTATAGTGAAATATTTTGAAGAGCGACTAATTACTTCATAAGGACCTTCATATGGTGGTTCTAGTTGTTTGCGTACTCTGTCTATCCTTAGGAAAACGTGTGTACTTGATTCTAAATCCTTATGAACAAATATATTTGGAATATATTTATGTTGAATTTTTCTTGGTCCAATTAGTTGAATCTGCTCTTGTAATTTATGAATAAAACTTCCTGGTGAGACTTGCATGGTACTCGGCTGTAAAAATTCACCGGGCAGCCGAAGTTTCTCTCCATAAACCATTTCTGCTATAGTATAGGGAGTATCTGTTCGAATTGCTGTGCGAAGACCCAAGAGAACTGTAGGTAAGGTTTCAGTCCAATTTATTTGATTATGCGCTTTCAGAGAAGCTTTTAGTGATCTGTGGAGCCGTTCTACTTCGCCATTGCATTGCAGATGATAGGCTGTTGTATGTTGTAGCCTAATACCGCATAATCTTGAAAGGGCTTGTACTATTTCTGAATAGAATTGACCTCCACTATCAGAAATGAGCTTTGAAGGTGTTCCGAATCTAGAGATCCAATTATTATAAAAGGTTTTTGCTACAGTCTCTGCAGTGCTGTTATCCAGTGGAATGGCTTCCATCCAGTTGGTGTATCTGTAGATGCAGGTTAAGCAATAGATGTTGCCATTTGATGGCGGTAGTGGACCAACGAGATCAATATGGACTACTCGAAATCTCTCTGAGGGCTCTTGAAATTCACCAATTGTTGATTTTGTATGACGAGTAATTTTTACTTTTTGGAATGAAATGCATGATCTAGCCCATTTTGTAACATCTTTATTAATGTTAGGCCAAATGAACTTCGATGTTATTAGCTTAACTGTTGATTTTATTCCTGGATGGGATAATCCGTGAAATTTCTGGAAGATCTTCATTCGGTAAGTATGAGGTATATAAGGACGAATATTGGAAGTAGAAACATCACACCACAGATTCTGACCAGAAGGAAGAGGGTATTGTTTTAACTGTAAAGTTTTAGACTTTTGCAAATCTTTAATTTCTTCGTCTTGAGATTGTTCTTTTGCTATTTCATCATAATCGATTATTGTAATTTCTTCAAGTCTTGATAATGAATCTGCTACAATATTATTTTTACCTTTGACATATCTGATGTTAGTAGTAAATTCGGAAATATATTGTAATTGTCTGCACTGTCTTGGTGATGCTTTGTTAGGCTTTTGCAAAACAGCATACACCAACGGTTCATGGTCCGTATAAATCGTAAAGGTTCTTCCTTCTAGTAAGTATTTAAAATATTTTACCGATAAGTAAATGCCTAATAGTTCACGGTCGTATGTGCTATAATTCTGTTGAGTGACGCTTAACTTCTTCGAATAAAAACCGATAGGTTTCCAAGATTTATTTTCGTATTGGTGCAAGACAGAGCCTATGGCCAAATCTGATGCATCTGTAAACAAACCTAGAGGTAAATCAGAATTTGGGAAGGATAATAAAGCTGTATTTGCTAGATCTTGTTTGCAAATCTCAAATTGCATTCGTGCTTCTTCAGTCCAGTCAATTTTTCTTTTATCTTTTTTCTTGGAACCTTTAAGGTATTCATGTAGTAATGCTTGGTGTTTAGCAGCATCTTTTAAATAATGACGCTAAAAATTAATCATGCCAAGAAAAGTTCTTAAATCATGAATGGTTTCTGGTAATTTATAATTTAAAATAGCTTGAACTTTTTCTGGTAAGGGAAGTGAACCTTCGGGTGTAATAAGATAACCTAGAAATTCTATTTCTGGAACTGCAAATACTGATTTGGAAATATTGATTCTGAGTCCGTATTTGTGTAATCTTTCAAAAACTAAATTAAGGTGATTTTCATGTTGGTTTTCATCAGCAGAAGCAATTAGTATGTCATCTAAATATGGAAAAACAAATTCAAGATCTCTTAACACTTCGTGAATAAATCTTTGGAACGTTGCGGGGGCATTTTTAAGACCAAAACTCATGACATTAAACTCATATAATCCAAAAGGAGTAATGATAGCTGTCTTGCATTTATCCTCTTCTGCAATCGGTATTTGATAGTAAGCTTTAAAAAGATCTATTTTTGAGAACATATTTGCACCTTTCAAAATATGATGAAAATCGTCAATTCTGGGAATCGGGTATCTGTCAGGAATGGTACAGGAATTAAGCTGTCTGTAATCACCACAAGGACGATAAGATCCATCCTTTTTAACTACTAAATGTAATGGACTTGCCCATTGTGATTTAGAAGGACGAATAATATCATTGTCGAGCATGTATTTAAATTCTTCTTTGGCTATTGCCAGTCGTTTTGAATCGAGTTGACGAGCTTTATTGTACACTGGGGGACCTGTCGTACTGATAAAATGCCTCACATCATGCTTGGATGTTGAAATTAGCAAATTTGGCTTCGCAATATCGGGATACTTAGAAAATAAATTTTGAAATTTAACAGTTTTGTTTAATGTGCCAATATTGTTAAAAGCAATTGAAGAAACTTCACCTTTTACACAAAGTTTTGTTTCTCCATCAATTAACTGTTTATTTTTCAGGTCAATTAGAAGATTATATTTATTCAAAAAGTCTGCTCCAAGAATTCCTTTTGTGACTTTAGCAATCACGAAAGGGAATTGAAAATCCCTTCGAAATCCTAAGTCTAGATTTAGAATTTTAATGCCAAAAGTTTCTATTTCTGTTCCGTTTGCTGCATATAGCTTATAATCGGAAGATTCTTTGTTTTTTCCAGTGGCTGGAAGAACACTTATATCAGCACCACTGTCAACTAAAAATCGCAAATTTGTTCTTAAATCTTTCACATATAATCGAAATTTGCGACAACTTTCGACATTTTCTGCAGTAGTATGTGCCGCTAGATCTACTGCAGATCTAAGTTTTCCTGTTTGGAATCGGGTTTTTTGTTCCACGCACATGGCTGTGTGCATTTGTCAGGGAAACAACGATTACGGAAACGGAAATGAAAATAACAGAGTTTGCCGTTAGGATTGTAGCGCTGACGAGACCTGCTTCTGGAGCGAGAACGGTTTTCGTTATTTCGAAAGTTAGATCTGGACTGTCGTGAAACGCACAGTTGTGAAATTTGCTGTTCCAGAGAAGCAATTCGATTTAAAAGTTCATTATTGGCAAACGACGTCGTGCTATCATTAACAATTTCAGTTTTATTACTTGTGGCAAAGATTTCGGTTTTGGGATTCATATCGCTGATTTTGTCTGCCATTACAGCTAATTTATTTAAATCTTCTTCACTAACAAGCAATATATTTTTTATGCAATCGGGCAGTTTTTCAAGCCAAAGCGTTTTAATCAACTTTTCTGAAACATCAGCAGTAGCGACAGTTTTTAACTTTTGAAGTAGCTGACTAGGTTTCATAGTGCCAAGTTCAATTCCGGTTATCAATCGCTTAATTCGAACATTTTCACTTTCTTTAAATAAATTAAGCAATCTGGTTTTCGAATCGGAATATTTGGTTAAGCTTTCACTACTTATTATGTCCCAAATATTCTCTATTAATTTTGGCTCAAGTTGCGCAACTAAATAATTGAATTTAGTTTCCTCTTTAGTGATTTCGTTAATTTTAAACTGAGCCTCAACTTGATAAAACCAGATCTCTGGTCTATCAATCCAGAAAGGTGGAATTTTAATACTCACCTTGTTAACTTCCTGCTTTACCGTGGAAGGCGAATCGTTCTTTTCCGGTTCACTGTCACTCGTAGACATTTTTTTAAACTTAACGGGTCACCAGTTTATGTGGGGTGTGGCTCGTAGAATGTTAGAAAGGAGCGTGAATAATATATTTATTCTCGTAGATAATTGTCTTTATAAAACTTATTAAATATCACAAAAATACAGCTGCCAAAACGATATCATTTTATTCTTTTTCTTCCATTCTAATGACAACAAAACCTGGACCGTTGCCAGATTTCAAATCAAAAAATGTTCCGATAACTTTAACAAATAAATAAAAAATTAAATTAAATAAATGGAACATGGAGTTAATAAAATGGATATTCAGTTGCTCTAAACTGAGTAATCGAGCCACTACAGTATCATATGTATTATTTCTCCATCCCTTTTTCTCAGAAAATACGAAATGCAGAACGACGAATGAGATGCCATATGAAAGGATTTTGCACAGGCTTCTGACATAGCATTTCGTTAAAACATGTTTTTGATTAAAATTTGCTGAAAAATAAAAATTAATTCGGCATTGTTTTCATGAAAGAAATGAAAGGTTTTCCTCAAATTATTGTTGCCACGAAAAATAATACCACATTATATGATGCTCAGCAATTATAAAAAACATTGCACGAGTTTATTTTATATTTATGATTAAAAAGCGAAATTGAAATGTTTAATTTATATTTCTATGTTCCATGTTTTTCCTGAAGCGGAAGACATCATCCTCTAATGCAGTTAAAATACGATGGTAATTTTTTTTTCTGGCACGTGTATTTTGCAATCTTGGATCAGTTTTTACTATAACATTGATGGAATAAATTAGATGATATTCTGGCTTGACTAAAAACTAAATGTTGTTTGCAGATATTTTTATCCTCACTTTTTCTAAAGAAGTTTAAACCTGCATCTAAGAAATATTACATATTGATAAAAAAAATGGTACTTCTCTATTATCCCGTCGACCACTTTTCATAACAAAAAACTATCGCCAAATGAACGGGAAAACGTTGCCATTGGAATATCAAAATAAATAAATAAATAAAATATAAGAATTTAAGAACACAATTGTTATTTTAATGAATGAAATAACTAATAAATCAGTAAAACATAATGAAAAATACACGGAAATGTCGAGTTAAAAACCACTTGATGACGTAACAAATACGTATAATGTTTCTGACATAAAGTAAATCGGACTGCATTTTTGGAGTTTAATTTTACAGTTTGGCGATAATTTTTTGTTATGAAAAGTCATCGACCGAATAATAGAGAAGTAATCAGAAAATGTAATGCTTAACGAAATTCAATTATTTGATCGATCGCAAATTTTGGTAGTTTTCCGTTACCGACACCATGCCATACATGTATGCTTGGAGGCAATGGTGTCCGTATAATGGAAAAGTACCCAAACTTTTCTTAGTTCGGGCTATATCAAATACAAACATTTTACAGTTAACAATAAAATCGCCAAAAATGACTGTTTCATCAGCAATTAGGACAGCAAAGTTGGATAAAATCTAATAACCTGAATTTTACAACGTTTATGCGAAACACCACAGAGAACACATGCTATTTTTATGTAAGTAGGGTATAGTTAAAAGAATGAGAGATCTAACAATCTTCAATAATATAACGCATGAAAAAGTAAACAAATAAGTGATTCAGCAAACTTTAAAAGTGTGTATTTCTTAATATAACTATAAAATGCAGAAAATTTTCTGGTACCATCAAAAATATTCATTATCCTGTCGAAATTCCGTTCATTATCCCGTCGTCCCATTAAGGAAAAAAAAACTATATCCAAATTAGGTACTTTTCGGTTAGCCGGCACCAGTAAAATTTATAAATATTATATATATATATATATATATATATATATGTGTATATATGTATGTATATATATATGTATATATATACTAAATATATATATATGTGTATATATGTATGTATATATATGTGTGTATATATATATGTATATATATACTAAATATATATATATATATATATATATATATATATATATATACATATATATATATATATATATATATATATATATATATATATATATATATACATACATACATATATATATATATATATATATATATATATATATATATATATATATATATATATACTTCACTGGCCCCCGGCTAACCAAATAGTACCCCAAATAATTCGCCAAACTGTAGCGCTCAATAAACAAACGGAAGAATGTTGCCATTAAATCTCAAAAATAAAAAAAAATAATAAAAAAATACTTAGGAAAAGCCCCATATACTAAAGTATCATTTATCAGTAACTTTAAACAATGAAATTTACAATATATAATTATGAAAACAGAATCAAAAATAATCTTGGATATTTATTTATTTACATTATTTCTCTTAATTATGGAAAAGGAATAATCATCCTGATTATGTAAAGGAACTGAAGAAACCATACAAATAAATTACACTAGAAAACATTAAAAATTTCCCTTATCTGCAGATTGATTTATTATTGTAAAAAAATCTGTACATAAAAATTGATTAGCTTAAAACAATGGATGCGTTTCAGAAGATATGGATTTGAAACGAACAATGTTTAAAATGACATTTTAAAAATTTTGATCAAAACCTTTTAAAACATTTTTTTTAAATGTCGAATTTCGACAGTGCGTTTGGGGGGATGCAATGCACATGCGCGTAGGAGCTCATTCGGTTGCATTATCGCAGAGGGAGATGTGTGCTTTATGTACTATGTTCTTTTATTGACTGAATATGAGATGAACGTAGAGATATATTATATCTATGATACTTCGTAGGTCCAGCAGAGGTGCCAAGTCTCCAGCTTTTTGGACACCATTATTTTAGTACAGAAAATGTTGTTTTATGTAACCGGAACATTCCGAGATTTAAAAGAACAACATTTTCTCTAAGATAATACTGGTGTGCAAAAAGCCGGAGACTTGGCAAGTCTGGGTCCAGGAAATTATCTATCTTGCCGTGGGGATTATGGCAGTAATGTCAAACTGATTTGCATTTTGTTTACGGATCGTTTGTTTGGAGTTTACATCAGAAATAGTACTGTACTTCACTGGGGGAAAAAACTTTTAAAATAAAATATTTGAAAGACTGTTTCATAAGCATTTCTTCTTATGTAATAAAGAATCTTATTTTACTAATATTGTTATTGTAATTTTTTTCCGTCAAATTTTGACGGGTTCCATCTAGTTTTATATTAACATCAAAGCACCGTTTCTAATTTAGACACGTGGAAAGGTAAAGCTGCTATCGATGAGATTGCACCTGGTTAACATAAAAAGTACCCAAACATATATACTAGTTCTGATTTCATTCAGAAAAGATTTTTTTTTATGCAGAAACCAAACACCCTTTACGAAAATTAATACTGCATTAATTTTTACTTTTGAGAAGTAAAATTTGATAATATTTAATTTATATAGCAACCTTGATAAAACTCAGACAAAATAAAGTGTGAATTCTAGCCAATTATAAATAGTCAAGGAAATGAAGCTGTAAAGAATAAAAAAAATTCCAATTTGCACCTATTTTAAATTTCTGCAATTAATAACATTTATTTTTCAAAAATTAACATTTTTTTTTCATGTCTAAAATTTTAAATATGTTTACTATTTCCATTTTGTAAATTCAAAATATATGAAACTTCAAAAACACAGTACTATAAGTTTATAAATTATAGATAATTGCCAAATTACAGAATTTCCTGAGTGGGACCAGAAGAAAAGTTCTATTTTAGGCAGGCTTCCACATGAGCATTTCTTCCTTTCACTCGGCCATGAAATTCTCTACTTTAAGCAGGTAACATTCCATTATAAACAGGTTCCATTTTCACGCTGCTTACATTGTCCTGGTGAACTGCCCGTAATGCTAAGGCTATCAAATATGAAGGCTCTAAGACACCACAAGAGTTCACCGGGCCATCAGATACGATCCCCTCAAGATTTACTTTAATTTGATAAGAATCCATAATTTATAATTTTATACTATACTTTTTGAATATCATTGTATTCTGAATTCGGTATTAATAAGAATGTAGAAAAAAATATTTTGTTCCAATTAGGTCTTCAGTTTAAGTTATAAAGTTCAGTTTAAATTAAAATATAATAATAATTAAGAATATAATAAATTAATTTACAATTAAAAAAAAAAAACTTTAACGTGCAAATTGAGTTGTTTGACAGGTGCATAAAGAGTAGAAATCAGAAGACAAACACATATTGTGCTGTCCTCTAAAAAAACCCATTTTTTGAAATTTTCTCTACATAAAGTTTAATAAAAAATTAAAAAAAAATTAAGCATGGCTAAATTTTCACAGCTGTTCTGACCAAGATTTTAATGTTGAGCATTTTTTATTTTATCACTTTATTACAAAATGGCAGCCAATTAAATAAGGAAAAAAAAAACACTTTTTCAAAAAATAACCTATGTTACATGAAAAACACCCACACATGACATAATCAGCTAAAAATGAAGCATTTTATTGCATATTAATGGTTTAACATTAAAAAAAATTATGTAGATCATTCTTAATTTCTATTATAAGAAGAAAATCTGTAAAAATGAAGCTTGTGTTTCCCAGATTTCTGCAATTGTTAGTTTACATTATTTTAAAATTAAATAAGCACTCCTTAGATATTTTTATGATTCTAATTTGAGCATAAAAAAAAAGACTTTAGTGAAATATTTGATGTAGTACTAGAGAGTTTTTTTTTTTTTTAGGAAACATTTCACTGTGGGTTTTTTTAAGAGGACAGCACAATAAATGGTGAAAAAGTATTAGGGATCTGAATAAACAAAAGTTATTATTTAATAAACTGTAAGTGAATAATAAAAGCAATCACTCTAATTAATCACAGTATGAGAAACAGCATAGATAAAATTTTAAAATAACATAATTTAAAGACTAAATTTAAGATTGAGTTGTTTTGATTAAAGACATCGTTTGTGAATTCATGAGTTAAACATATACTGACCTTATAATTTGATTACATACTGTTATTTCCAAGAAAATATGTTTTAAATTAATACTTCTACATTCGAAATGTATTAATATTGAAATAATGTTATTCTAATATTTCATAAACATTCAACACTAATGCAGATTGATTATCGATGCTGAACAACTTGTTTAAGAATTTGGGCAAAACTTAATTGCCCTAATGTTATTAAGGTTTCCGCAGCTACCAGATTTTATTGAGACTGAAAATATTTGTAACTAATTACAGCTTTGCATCAGATCTCACAAAATTTTTGGCAAAGAAAACAAATGAAGTGCAAGCGTACAGTAGTGACATCAACATTAGTTTTAGTTCTAACCTGTAACCAACGTTCCATGCCGCGCCACACGACAGCGAAGCAAGGGGCGGAGTTTTGAAACGCCAGAGCGCCAGGTGATTGGTCTATTTTTCTCTGTACATGAATCAATGTATGTTTTGCTTATATGCAACCGGGCCTGCTACAAGTGACGTCACAACCTGCTGACGTCAAAACAGTGATCTATACTAAACTTAAAATTTTTCATGTACTTTGTTTGTTTGTACGGATTGTTTACGATAGTATTTTGATTTTATTTAATGTTTTACATAGTAATTAATAATATTTTTCAGTGTATTTAGATTATAACGTTAGCAATAATTATTGATTATAATTATTAAAGAAAGTGTAGATTATATCTATAAAATAATGAGAAGAAAATGTTGTGCTCCTAGTTTCTAATCTAAGTCTTCAAATCCGCTACTGATAATGAAAAGAAGAAATTTTAGCTACGAAAATTTCCTTGTGATAATTTTACTTACATTTCTACACAAGTGGTCTGCATTAAATGTTTCGATATACGTTTCATAATTCGTGAAGATAGAATTAATATGATGGTATTGAACTTGTTGTGCAAAGAAAAAAAAACCTAACAAGAATGTCTATCCTACTGTAATGGAAATATTCTGGCATATTTGAATGAATTTGTACTTCCAAATCGAAAAGTGTCAAATGATCTTTAGAAAAAAAAATAAAAGAAGCAGACGATAAACAGTTTAAAAAATGATTTTGAAAGAAATCCTAATAATTTTATAAATCTGATTGTGTGCAAATGTCAGGCTGAAGCCCGCGTCAAAATGGAGAAAATAATGGCCCTGTATCTTTGCATATAAGTGGATTATAACCCGGAAATGAACATAGACTAGTTTTTGTTTATTTTATTCAAATATTTTTCTTAATAATTCAAAATTTGATTATTTTCATAGAGAATCAATGGACATTTTTAGATAAAATTTAACCATTTTACTTTATCGTTGCTAGGGCTTTGATCGTTGCCAATAAATAAAAATGTGAAAAAATAATTTTTCCTCACCAATTGAGTTTCAATTGAGCGATTTTCACGTGAAAAATGAATATAATTCAAAAGAAGATGAATTTCTGTGATATTTGAAACAAGAATATATGGAGTATTTGTTATTATACATGAAGTATGAATATCGGTTACATTAAAAAGATCTTTTTCTGTCAAAAAACTGCGTTACAATTAGAAGGAAAAATGAACAATAATTATATTATTAAGAAAAAGATTTCGCTTGAACCATGGAACTATGAAAAGTATCCTTCTTGGCTTGAACAAATATGACTTCATAAATAAAACATGTATTTTCAAATATTCGTAATGTTACAAAGAGCATGACTATCAGTGTATAATAAAAGTGTATACATAATAGACGTCATATTTAAGATGAATAACCGAAATATTTTTTTGATACTGATTAATAATAAGCTTGAATATCAGTTACAAACAGATGTGAGTTTTCTGCTAAAATTCACGTCATTATTGCCAGGTAAAGAAAATTAACAAGAATTATATCGTTGAAAAGAGATTTCTCTGGGATCAAAGTGACGTCATATTAAAACGGGATTTTTTAAATATGTTTCAAATGGAGCGTGTATCAATTTCATACATTAATAATCACTGAGTACAGTGAAAGAATAGAGAGGTAATGAACCGTAAAATCGGCTTGCAATATGAAGCTGGTTATCTCGTGGAACAATGACTGGATTCATTGGACGGGGAGAGGTTTTCAAAGCAAGTTGCCAGTTGTTTGGACCGACTGTAGGGTTGCATTTTCAGCATCACGCCAAACATGAACATTTCATCTCTATTTATTCTCTGAACTCTGTGATTAATAATACAAGCATCAGTAAGATTATTAGGAAAAGAAAATTGAACACAAGTCTATTAAGTTAAAATCTGACTGTGTGTATTTCGCAACTACTCCTCTTAGGGCAACGCGATTTACTTAACACCGGTTTATCATTGATTCGAGGATGTCATATAAACTCTGAGAATTTAAAATTTTGAATTAGATTCCGAGATATTAATATTTTTTTTGTAAATTTTAACGAAATTTCTCTAAAAATGGTACTTAAATTACTCCATTTTTGTGGATAAAAAAGGAGAAATAAAACGGATTAATATATTTTTATGCCATTTTCTCATTAAAACTGAAAAAAATTATTTTATTTTCAATTTGAATAGTGGGTGAAAAAAAATCTTGATTACAGTAAAATTTCCGAAAAATAAAAACATATTTCCACATATTCAAACTTTATGAATCAATTTATTCTGCGAGCAAAAATCGCCTGTCAGCATATTGTCAAGAAATCAAGATTTGTTTCAGCTATAGATTAAACCAAGGACACAAATTTGCTGTTACATGCAAATGTAACACTTGCAATTGCAAAGCTTTTTACAACCCCAAATTACATGCAAACGTAACATTTACATGTAATTTGCACCCAAATTATTTTTAATTTGAACCGCAATAAATGTTAATTTGCAATGAAAATTACATGCAAAAGTAATGTTTACATATAATTTTGGGTTGCAAAAAGCTTTGCAATTGAAGCTCCTTGCATTTAGGTATAGAATTATTTCTCCCTATTCACAAGAATTGAATTTAAAGAAAAAGCATATACAGGGTGTCCAGCGAATAAGACCCTGATTTAAAATTTAAATATCTCAAAAACAAAGATGAATAGAATTATGCGGTAAACGATTTCTTTATTAGCTAAGCTGTAAAAATATTATATAGAAGTTTCGAAAATTTAGTTTTAAAAACCGTTAACAGATGGTGCTTTAATCGAAAAGCCTATAAATTGTGCTCTGAAGTCCAGAGCGATCAGTTCGACTGTTGAATCGTGAAAGGAGGTTAGCGTAGAGGTTAAAATCATGTATTCCATTCAACAACGTGTTTTCCTCGTGTTACAGATTAGAACGCAGTCCTACGGCAATAAGGCGCAGCTTTCAAAAAAGATTTAATGTTTCGAACGAAAGGTCCCGATGCGAAATTCATTCGCATGCTCTTTGCCAAATTCGAGCGAACCGGCTGCGTGGATGATAACGTGGAACCCAGGCAAACTGTAGTCACTCCTGGAAATGTCGTCAAAGTTTCTGGAATTGTTCAGCGAAATTCAAAGAATAGTGTGCGAAGAATTTAATCAGAGACCGGTTTAAAGCGTTCCAGTACGCAAGAAATATTGAAAAACAGCCTACGAATGTTTCCATACAAAATCCAAAGTTATCAGATTATACCCACAAGAGCTTTGGGGCAATGGGTTGAATTTGCGAACCATATTCTCACAATGATTTATAATGAAGGGTTTGATGTTGGCCGCATCTGGTTCACAGATGAAGCACATTTCTACTTGAGTGGATTCGTGAATAAACATAACTGGAGATTTTGGGATTCCGAACATCCTCATTTGTGTGAAGAGCTTGCCTCTGCTCACTGCATTCGCCTAAAGTTACTGATTGGGTTGCGGTATACACTAGAGGCATTATCCGCCCTTTTTTCATGCGACAAACGATTTTAGTGAACGTTAGTTTACAATTTGGAACAATTTGTCAGACACATCTAGCTTTGGAGGATCTCGAGGTATCGATTGGTTCATGCAAGATGGGGCTTGACCACATCGTACAAGAAAGGTGTTTCGACTTCTTGATGAGTACTTCGGGAACAGAGTACTTGCGTTGGAATATCCCAAGTTTACTGGCACAGAAATGGTTTGCCCTCCATATTCGCCCGATCTGACAACTTGTGACTACTTTCTGTGAGGCGCATTGAAAGACACTGTCTACCGGAACCATCCCACTACGCTGGATGAGCTTGAATTGTCTATTTGTGTGGCATGCGATTCCATTTCCGTTGAGACACTGCGGGATGTGATGTCAAAATTTCATTATTCGTTTACGCCATCTCATTGTTTCGAACGGTGAACATTTTGAAAAGATTGTGTTCTGATTTAAAATAATGCTTGACTTGACTTTTTTTTCGTTTTAAACTGCTTACAGAGTACGAGTTTTTCGGTGTATAGCGCCATCTGTTAACGGATTTTGTAACTAAATTGCCGTTACTTCTGTATAACATTTTTACAGCTTAGCTAATAAACAAACCGTTTGCCGCATAATTCTATTGATCTGAGTTTTTGAGATATTTAATTTTTAAATCAGAGTCTTATTCGCTGGACACCCTGTACTATTTCCAATGAATTATTTTTAAATTATGCCTGTTAAAACGTTTCTCAAAGTCATGAAAAGTAAAATGGTTTATCAGGTAAAATTGACATTTCTTTTTACCCAATTCGTCGATTTACACGATTTTATTTGGCCGTCCTTTTTCCATTGGTTGCAGTTTCCTTTTCGCGGTTATTTGGCACAAAATTTTATCTTTTTTAAACTGATTTATGTCAAGGCCCCTATAACAAAAAAATATCGTATTTTCTTCTATGAAATGTAATAAAGAGTTAGTTAATTATTTACGTTTCTAATTATAGGGAGTGAAATATTTTGCTAGATTAGTACATTTATTTTTCTTTTAATGTTACGTGAACGAAGTTACGGGTAACAGCTAGTACTGTAATAAATTGAATGAAATCTGGATACATTTAGTTAGAAGTGAGTGTCGGAGGCCCCGATCCACCTCCCTTTCCCAATATTAAAATATAAACTTTGAAGCTATATTCACACAAAAAATATTTTTAACTTTTGTTTTTAATTTGGCAAAAAAAAGTTCATTAAATGTAATTTTTTAAATAATCAAATCAGAATTATTTGAAACTTCAACAGAAAAACAGGCGAAAACTTCCTTTCGTGCTTCACTCTTTCGTCGATGCGCTTCTCAACAGATAATAGATTTTGTAGCATTCAACTATCCGGACATTTGAAGCATTCGGCAATCAACATTTTGCGAACATGCCAATTAATTCACTTTTTACAGTTTTTTTTTGAAAGATAGATGATTTTGATAAGTTTCAATTAGAAAACTTAGAAGTTTAAGTTTAGAAACTTTAAGTTTAGAAAACGTAGCTCATGCTATCATTCTAAACTATGTAACTAATAATTCTAAACAATTCCTGTTATTATTTTTTATCAATTAATTCATAAAAACTATTGTACTTTTTGAAAATGAATAAGGAGGAAGGAGAGGGTGGTAAATATTTTTTACTGGCTACTAGAATTTTTTTCTGGCTACCAGATAATATCAAATTTGTAAAGCCCTGCTCTTAACGTATTAAGTAAAAATATAACAATTTAATCTGCAAAGAAAAGGCAATTATTTATGCGAAATTTGACAACAGCTGCTGCTGGGCTCTGCCGCTAAATTAGTTACACGAAGGAATTATGGAAATTAGTGCCAGAAAGATCGATCTATAGATACCCAAATACTTTTAATAATTATTTAAACGTATTTTTCCTCAACAAAAAAAGATAAAAAAGGGTTAAATATTACGCAAATCATCCATCTGTAATGAAACAAATGCAAAAGGTCCATTTTATTTTTAATTATTCGTCAATAATTAAATAATCGTTTCTGTTTTTAATTATCTTTAAAAGTAACATATTTAGTGTATAATAAACAGCTAAACAAACAGGGAAAAAAAGAGCGGAGCTTAACGCCTAACCGCAACTTACGGCTATTATGATAATGCCGTAACGCCGCCATGCTAATCAATAATGAATCACGAAGAAACAAAGAAAAAACAAAAAAGTGTGTGCATGGAAAAAAAAGCAAAAGACAGACGATTTGATAGAAAATAAAAATATATTAGCTGGCTTCGCCCGCTAGCGGGCCTCTAATTTACATCGGTGCTTCGAATCTTGTAAAACCTCGAACAGAACGAACCTCCGACCCGGCTCCCGGCTGCTTTCGGCACCATATAATCCCTTAATTTGCACATCGAATAGTATAAACCTCTAACCGAACGAACCTCTGACCAGGATAACTGCTGCCTTCGGCAGCATATACGGGTCGTTCTAAGCACGCACCGGATAGTCCCTTAAATTGCACATGGAATAGTATAAACCTCTAACCCAACGAACCTCCGAACCGGTTCCCCACTGCATTCGGCATCGGACATTCCCGTATTTTGCACATCGAATAGTATAAACCTCTAACTGAACGAACCTCGGCTCGAGTCGCGTGATCACGTGTCGTTTTTCCACAGTAATTAGAATAAATTGACCAATTAGAAATAAATTCCTTCATTAACCGGTTTTTAATTGATATATCCCGATTTTATGGGCCGATCGTTACGACCTTTCTTTTGTTGAATTCGGGATTTTTTTTTACGTATGTATGCCGATTTTTGTTTCCGTGCAGTAATTCCTTCATTGTTTTTCGACAAGGGAGTGGGGCGATAAATCTTTGGCCGTTGATGCCGCCTCTTTCCGGCAACCCTTTCTGACATGTCGGACTTGATTTGAAAACGACTTGTCAGTTCTTGGCCGAAATAAAGAAAAGTTGAGTTCCGAATTGAAAAAAAAATCGAATTTTCGGAATGACAAAAATCGACTCCTTCGCTGGTCCTATTTTCGAATCGACAGCTCCGTAGTATTTTTATTCAACGATGCGTCAAATAAAGACGAATTCACTGTCTGGAAATGTCGGAAGGTTATTTTAGTTAAATAGGTTTCTTTTTCAGTAATTAAAACACTTTTTCTAATTTATAACTCTCATGCTAAGGGTCGGACCCCTTAGCGAGTGTAACTTGAGGGTTGCTCTATTTTTTCGATTTTTTCGGTACCTAAAGCGCGTCGGTCCGTCGCCTGAACGCAGAGACTTTGCGTGTGAAGACACACAATCAGACATTTGCACACACACACGTTTACCGACATTAATATTATAGACTAGCTGGCTTCGACCGCTAGCGGGCTCCTAATTTACATCGGTTCCTCGAATTGTAGAAAATCTCGAATAAGATAAACCTCGAACCGGAGGAACCTCCAGTTCACGCTACCTTCGGCACCGTATACCAGTTGTGCTACGCACGCATCGGAAAATCCCTTAATTTTAACACTGAATAGTATAAACCTCTAACCGAACGAACCTTCGACCCGTGTCCCCGATGCCTTCGGGACCGTATACTGGTCGCGCTACGCACGCACCAAATAATCCCTTAATTTGCATATCGAATAGTATAAACCTGTAACTAAACGAACTTCCGACTCGGATGCCCGCTGCCTTCGGCACCGTATACTGGTCGTGCTACGCATGCGCCGGATAATCTCTTAATTTTCACATCGAATAGTATAAACCTAAATCTGAACGAATCTCCGATTCGGGTTCCCGCTGCCTGTGGCACCGTATAGCAGTCGTGCTGTGCTCGCACTGCAGTATACGTTAGTTCCAACTTCCACCACCAAGTGGCACAATCTGTTTATACGATTATAACTGAAATCGTTAAGGATTTCGATCTAGAGTCGATTGAGCTACACCCCGTCGTCTTCATGCTCATAGAACCAGAGATAGATAAGCGCCCCCTGGTGGTGAAAAAACGAACTAAAATCGGTAAGCTGTATAGATGTCAAGTCGAATGAGCCATGCCCCGTCGTGATCCTTCCCATAGAAAAAGAGATAGGAAGCGCCCTGGTGGTGAAACTCGGAACAAAAATCGATAAGCTCTAGTATCCTCTATCGTTGTCGAGTCGAATGACCAATACTCCGTCGTGATCCGGCCCATAGAAACAGAGATAAGAAAGCATGCCCTGGTGGCGAAAAAACGAACTAAAATCGATAAACTCTATCGATATCGAGTCGAATGAGCCGTACCGCGTCGTGATGCGACTCAAAGAAACCGAGTTAGCTTCAAAATCCTTTAGTTACACCTTCCACCGCCAGGGGGCGCAATCTGTTCTATATGGACATAACCGAAATCTGTAAAGCTATCAAAATCCAGTCGAATGAGATAAACTCCGTCGTAATAGGGCCCATAGATCCCGATTTTCGGAATCGCCCCTTGTCGTGAAACTTGGAACTAAAATAAGTAAGCGCTATCGATATCGAGTCGAATGAGCCAAACCGCGTTGCGATTGGACTCAAAGAACTTAAGATATTATGAAATCAAAATATAAAATCTGATAGTATTATTCGAAAAGAGTGGTATAAACTCAGAAACTTTTTAAATTGTTATAGACGGTCCTTATTACTTTAATCATAATGTTTGGAATCAGTTTGGTTGGAAATACGTAACATAGTTTCTGAGTTATAGAAACGGACCATAGTTAAGAGCAAAAAACATGAAAGGGGGGAGAGGTAGGGGCGATAACACTGCTTTTCCTCAAACAAATGATTTAGACTACCGGAGTTCTTGTTCAAAGACAGGGAGGGACCTGTGAAAAAGCTTAAAACTGAAAAATATATTTAAAAAAATCTGAATTTACTTATCGAAAATAGTGGTAATTTTTCTATACATATAAACAATTAAACGGTTAAAAATGTTAAATTTGTTAAATGGAAATGGTCCTGTCCAACGCCATTTCCTCAAAAATAATACAAGTGTACAAATATGTCTTAATTACATCAACTGTCCCGATCCGATAGCGGGCGAAGCCCGCTTTTCCCTATCACAATATCTGGTTGACACTCTAAAAGAAAAACTTAAATAACTCGTAATGCAGTTTTTTGACACGGCCTACTTCTTAAAATCATAATATCTAGCCGGCACTGTAATAGAAATCTTTCTTTTGTTTTAATTATACAATTAATTAATATATCGGCTCGTAATGAAGATATAACAATAATATTTAGATTTCCTGAAAGCTGGTCTTATTTTACGTCGACCTGTGAAAGTTTCGAATTTCTGCGCCCCTTAGACTCTGAGATGGGAGCCTCTGAAAATTCTTAATCAACCATGTCACGTGAATTTCCTCTTTCTCGTTTCAGACATATGTCGCCCGAGCCAGTCTACGGTCCCCCAGCTGCGTCTGGAAAGAATGAAAAAACTCTTTTCTTATCGATCGATTTTTAAAGGATTTTTTCGCTTCTACGGGTCGTACAGAAATGATTTTCGAATTTATGAAAGTAGATGCTCTCCTGCTTATGTCTGTCCAAATTCAAAATTTCTGGTCCCGGAACTTTCCAAGATGCGAGTCGGTTTAAAAGCCCGTACTACAGTTTTTTGCTTAATTTGCTCCGTGGCGTCCCAGCCTTTATTGAAATTCATTTCGACTGGCAACCCGTTGAGGAGAACTTTTGTGGTTTTCAAAAAAAGACGATTTCCTTCTCGAGATAGGTTTCGATTCGAGTAATTAAAACAGTTTTCTTAATTAATAACTCTCTAAGTCTGAGTCGGGCTTCCGATCCAGTTAAACTTGGGGTTCGCCCTATTTTCCCCTATTTTTGCGAAAACGCACCGAAACCGCTTCGGTGCGTCGTCGCTTGGACGCGAAGCATTTGCGTGTAGAGACGCGGAATGCACAGACACACACACACAGAGACGTTTACCAACATTAATATTATTGACAACGCTGCCATATACGTTAGTTCCACCTTCCACTAGCAGGTAGCGCAATCTGTTCTATACAAACCTCGGGGACTGAAATCGTTAAGGCTATAGATGTCGAGTCGAATGAGCTATATCCCGTCGTGATCCAGCCCATAGAACCACTTAAGATACCAGCTATGAGGCACATTACTTCTTGTCAACGGATAGGACTGTTATCAGTTGTAAAGGCCCATTGGTCAGTTTCAACTGACGCACTTTGTGTTTTAACTGGAATTTTGCCTATAAAGATTGAATATCAAGCACATTATGCTACATTTCACTTTAATAGTGGAGGTCAGTCAATTATTATTGAAGATTGTGAATTGACAACAGACTTTGTTTTGAGTAATAGGAGAACACTTATAGTTTCCCGGTCCATGGACGGGATAACTTGAGAATTACAGATTTTGTGGATAATGTGGTACCTCAGTCACCGTGGCCAATAATTTACACAGATGGTTCGAAGATGCAAACAGGTGTGGCGGCAGCTTTTAGTATATTTTTGAATGGAAATTACATTCGTGATTACAGAATTAAATTAGATAAATTTAATTCAGTTTTTCAGGCAGAGTTGACTGCAATTTATCAGGCAGTTCCTTGGTTTGTCAACTCAGATTTTCAGACTGCAATTTTATACACGGATAGTCTCTCCTCAGTCTCGGCGTTGGATAACATTTTTTCCGTCTAATGAATTATTATACATGATATTTAAGCTATTTCTTGATTATCCTCAGAAGATTTTGCATATAGGATGGATTAAGGCCCACACGGGATTTGAGGGGAACGACCGTGCTGATATGTTGGCAAAATCAGTTATTGTTGATGATTTGTATGATATAGAGTTCCGGGTTCACTATCCTTTGTCAATGGTGTCTCGCCATTTTCGTTCAAAGATGTTGAAAGACTGGCAGTGTTACTGGTCAGATTCTGAAAAAGGTCATCAAACATATGAAGTTTTGAACAAAGTGGATTTGCAATTTAGTTGCAATAAACAGGTTCTTATTTACTGTCTTACTGGTCATGGGAGTTTCCCAGAATTTTTGTTCAAGATTGGAAAAAGACAGTCTGACAGATGTGGCTGTGGTTCTAGAGGAACAGCCGTGCACTACATATTTGGTAGATGTTCTTATATGAAATATCATTTTAATTTTATTAGATATTTAACTTTGCGTCAGAATTTGCAGAAGACTCTGTTTGATGTTAACAACTATAAAAAATTGGCAGAGAACTACAATATTCTGACTGGCATGTTTTCGTTTATTAGATACAAATTTTGACTATAGGGGTGTCTGAATGAAATATTTGACTGTTTAAGTTTCATGGACTAATTGTACTTGAAAAGTGATGCTATCTAATTGAATGAAATATTTGACTGTTTAAGCTTCATGGACTAATTGGATTTGAATGTAATTGTGATTTATCCGCATCTTTAACTGTTATTATAATTTATTTAAATAGTTTTAGTTAGTTTAGTTTATATCGGCATTGTAACTTCAAATGTCGTAATTTCTTGTTTTGTATTCAGGTTAGTCATCTTATTTTTTTTTAGGTTTAGTTATTTTTGTAAAGAAATGTATGCGTTGCCTTTTTGAGAAAGAGATTGTGTATACTTGAAATGTGTAAATGATCGCCCGTTGATTAGGGCCTGTTTCTGAGGCTGGGTTGTGCTGGATGGTGCTTGGGGATTTTCCAGCCGGGGCATGAAAAGCCATAAACCGAACGGTTTGGTGATCCGACTGGGTGCTTCCAGCTCATAGAACCATAAAAAAAATCTTAAAATAACTAAACCTAAAAAATAATAAGATGACTAACCTGAATGCAAAACAAGAAATTACGACATTTGAAGTTAAAATGCCGATATAAACTAAACTAACTAAAATTATTTAAATAAATTATAATAACAGTAAAAGATGCTGATGAATCACAATTACATAACATCTCTTTTCAAGTCCAATTAGACCATGAAGCTTAAACAGTCAAATATTTCATTCAGACACCCCTATAGTCAAAATTTGTATCTAATAAACGAAAACCTGTCATTCAGGATATTGTAATTCTATGCCAATTTTTTATAGTTGTTAGCATCAAATAGAGTTTTCTGCAAATTCTTACGCAAAGTTAAATGTCTAATAAAATGAAAATGATATTTCATATAAGAACATCTACCAAATATGTAGTGCGCGGCTGTTCCTCTAGAACCACAGCCACATCTGTCAGACTGTCTTTTTCCAATCTTGAAAAAAAATTCTGGGAAACTCCCATGACCAGTAAGATAGTAAATAAGAACTTGTTTATTGCAAAAAAAAAAATCCAAATCCACTTTGTTCAAAACTTTATATGTTTGACGACTTTTTTCAGAATCTGACCTGTAACACTGCCAGTCTTTCAACATCTTTGAACGAAAATGGCGAGACACCATTGACAAAGGATGGTGAACCCGGAACTCTATATCATACAAATCATCAACAATAACTGCTTTTGCCAACATATAAGCACGTTCTTTCTCCTCAAATCCCGTGTAGGCCTTAATCCATCCTATATGCAAAATCTGAGGATAATCAAGAAATAGCTTAAATATCATGTATAATAATTCATTAGACGGAAAAAGCTTATCCAACGCCGAGACTGAGGAGAGACTGTCTGTGTATAAAATTGCAGTCTGAAAATCTGAGTTGACAAACCAAAGAACTGCATGATAAATTTCAGTCAACTCTGCCTGAAAAACTGAATTAAATTTATCTAATTTAATTCTGTAATCACGAATGTAATTTCCATTCAAAAATATAGTGAAAGCTGCCGCCACACCTGTTTGCATCTTCGAACCATCTGAATAAATTATTGGCCACGGTGACTGAGGTACCACATTATCCACAAAATCCGTAATTCTCAAGTTATCCCGTCCATCGACCGGGAAACTATAAGTTCTCCTATTACTCAAAAAATCGTCCTGTCAATTCACAATCTTCAATAATAATAGACTGATCTCCACTATTAAAGATAAATTTATCATAATGTGCTTGATATTCAATCTTGTATGCTTTGCCTTTTTGAAAAAAGGATTCTGTATATTTGAAATGTTTAAATGATCGCCCGTTGATTAGGGCCTGTTTCTGAGGCTGGGTTGTGCTGGATAGTACCTGGGGATATTGCCGCCGGGGCATGAAAAGCCATAAACCTAACGGTTTGGCGCTCCGGCTGGGTGCTTCCAGCCCATAGAACCAGTTATTTAGATGGCTTATTTATTCTGTTTGTGCATTTGGATTCTGTTTTATTCACCTTAATTGTTACTTAGATTGCCCTATAGCATGTGAAATATTTCTTTTAAAATAGACTATGGAGAATCTTTGCAAGTGAACTCTGATTCCATTAAGCCTAGCAATAATGCATTTGGATCTGTTGCATTCATCATAATTATTGCTTTGATTGCCGTGCCGCATGTGAACTCTTACTCTGAATGAGAATTTATTGAATTATGATTTATGAACTCTGAATTATGTAAACTCTGTGTATACTTTGCTAGTCTTGAAAGGAAATTATGGTGTGTGAAGAAAACTCTGTTTTTGTTTATGCAAACGTACTTTAATTTTTCATGCTTATTTGTATAATTTCCAGTGGGCAGTGTTGCCGTACACTGATACTGTATTATTCATTATTGTCTATCTAAGTGTTGGATTTCATTGTGTATATTTTTTTTCTTTTTAAAATACCTGTTGTTGCCATTGTGGGGGCGACCGATGGTTCGTGAGACTTCCACTTTGGCATTCAGTCCATATGGCTGGCGCCTTGGTTGGATGACACCAGCCTATAGAACCAGTGTGTCATTAGCATTCGAAGAGTTTTCATTTCCTACAGATGTTCATTTACTGTGTAATTTGTGTGTCTTAGCATTCGAAGAGTTCCTTACCTAAAAATGTTCATTTACTGTGCAATTATTAGGTATCTTCTAATAAGTGTATCTGAATGCTGTTTTCTATATATCAATAGTATTTCTCTTTTATAATATATTTACTTAATTTTATATTCAGCGTCAGCAGTATTCAAAAAGTTTTCATTACTAGTATATGTTCATTTACTGACTTATTTTTACATTTTGTGTAATTAACATTCGAAGAGTTTTCATTACCTATATACGTTCATTTACTGTGTAATTTGTGTGTCATTAGCATTCGAAAAGTTTCACTACTATAAATTTTCATTTACTGTGTAATTATAAGATATCTTCTATTAAGTGTATCTGAATACTAATCACTATATATTTACTTAATATTATATTCAGCGTCATCAGAATTCAAAGAGTTTTCATTACTTATATATGTTCATTTATTGTATACTTGTAAGTTATCTTATAATCAGTGCATCCGAATGCGGATCACTCTATGCCATTTGTATTTCTCTTTAACCCCTTCGCGACGAGCGTCCTTTACTGAACTTTTAATCTTTTACCACCGGTTTTTCAAAACAAAAATTTTCGCCTAATTGAATCGCAGAAATGCTAGGATTACATAAGGCAAAGCTTACAATAAAAAATAACTGATGGGAATAATTGAGGATTCTGAGCATCTTATGCGTCACGTATACGTGTCCCTCGTCCCCAAAGGGTTAATTATAAAATAAAATTTTCACCGAGAATCGGGAGGCACCGACCGCTCTGGGTTCTCCGAGTTTCTTTGGCCTTTCCATTGTCTTCTGGGCCCGGACTTGACTGTGGCCTAGATGGTGATGGATATGGTCTTTCCCTCCAGGATTTTTCAGCTCTAAGCCGGCAGCGATGGGTTGTCCAGGAATGGGTGATTGTTAGCCCATAGAACCAGAGATTGGAAAGCGCCCCCTGGGGGTAAAAAATCAACTAAAATCGGTAAGCTGTATCGATATCGAGTCGAATGAACCATACCCCGTCGTTATCCAGCTCATAGAAACAAGCGCCCCTGGTGGTGAAAATCGGAACTCAAACAACTAATTTAGACTACCGAAGTACATCTTCAAAGGCTGGGACTTGTAGAAAAGCTTGGAAATGAAAAATTAAAAAAAAATCTGAATTTACTATTCGAAAATAGCGGTAATTTCTACACATAAAAGAAATTAAACGCTACGGACGAATCAAACAATGCTAAATATAATTTTATTTTCAGAAATCATTTCCGACAAATTATGAATGAAATAGTTAAAAAGTACACAATGACAAATATAATGGTTTAAAGGAAAGAAAAAATATTGAATAAAAAAAAATAAAAAATAGATTCGTGAACAAAAGTTGAAAGGAAAATTCTATTTTCCAAATGGATTTCAAATAGATTTTTCTACATTCAAATTACCATAACATTGTAAAATAAATTTTCTTAAATTAGAAAATATGTTTTTCTAACAAACTGGATGAGGGAAATGCATTTTATTTTTAAATTTGTTGGAGTAGTTTCTTATGTAGCACAAAAAAATCTGAGCATTTTTTCCCGTGAAGTTATTGATTATTAAGTGAAATCCTATGAAATGAATTTTTTCTTTCTGCATTATAAAATTTTAAAATATTTTAATTTTAAAAAGATCTCTATATATATTTTGCTAATGCATATTATTACTAGTATTAAAAAATGCTCTGAAGAGCACCAAAAAAGGTTAATATGTTTAAGTATGAAAAGGGGTGGACAAGTGCTTCTAATTGAGCATGAGGAAGGAAAAGGGTTCCTTCTTGGCTGCAGCTCACTGTCAATGCCAACTTTTGAAATAATCATATTCGCGCTTTTTCATATAAAAGAAATTTGCGGTACTGTAGTAAAACTTTCCAACGTGCTTTATATTTCAACTGCACTGTTCCACTGTTGTACTGTGCGTGCGTCTGCAATGCAACTTTGTACAGTGCTCTGTGTACCTTTATTGATCTACAGACTATACTACACTGTACACTCCTATTATACTTTTGAGCCTCAGTGCACATCCGCACTGTTTCTTTGTACTTCCATATTAAGGTATATGAGCCTAATGTTCGTTTATAACTTACATATGCATTGCTGTACTGCATATTGCATTGTGGAGCCACAGCCACTTGCATATAATTTCAATCAATGAATGCATTATACTGTAATGCGTGCATATGTGAAATTGTTCCTGTTCAGAATGCTGCAACACTCTGCACTGCAATACAAATCAATTTTCTGCGCAGTTCTACACTGCAGGGATGCCTGGTAGCACTGCATGAGTGTGATACGCTGCAGGAACTAAGGTTTTTGGTACTATGTCGCCTTACATTCATGTCTAATCAAGCTGCGTCTTTACTGGCTACGTTTTTAAACTATACATTTTTATCGTAACTGTGAGTGATTTCATTTATATGGAAAAAGCGCTAATATGATTTTTTCAAAAGCTGGCATTGACAGTGAGCTGCAGCCAAGAAGGAACCCTTTTCCTTTCTCATGCTCAATTAGAAGCACTTGCCCCCCCCTTTTCATACTTAAACATATTAACCTTTTTTGGTGCTCTTCAGAGCATTTTTTAATACTAGTCATTTAAATTTTTTTAATAAAAACTAAAGATTTTTAATATTTTGAAAAGCAAAAAATTTTGCTATTGTCAAAATTTTATTGTTACATTGTTTTTACAACACTCGCCAAATCGTTGACTGTTCATCGCCAAAGTAGCATTTTTTCATTAGTGAAATATATATATATGTATGTATATATATATGTATGTATATATATGTGTGTGTGTGTATATATACTTCACTGGCACCTGGTTAACCGAAAAGTACCAAAAGATATTATAGCAACAATATGGATACAGTGTAAATGTGGATATGATTGAAGGTTTTTCACAAGATCGCAACAACCACATCAAACATATATCGCCGATAAGAGCCCACTAAATCTACCGGCACAGGATTTTTCCTTTTATTGTATAACACTTATTTGTTTTCTTATTTTAAGTATATATTTGTGTTTTAATTTCAATAAAATAGCGCTTAAAAGTCTGTAATTTTCAAATGTTATATTTTTCAAATGATCACTTTCGTTTCAACATTGTTTTTTTTTTTCAAGTGTTTTGATTCACGGGAATTTCATTTTGCGCTTACTATTACGCTTGGCGACAATGGTTTTTGTATAACGGAAAAGTACCGAAAAATGTTTTACATTCAATAAATAACAAATCAAAATGTTTGGCATGGTTTGCATGACAACACGATTTGTAGACAACATCTGCTTGGTCAGGGTTGAAATAATTGGCGCATTAGCAAACATTTTGGCATGCTGTTGGTATAACGGAAAAGTACCAAAATAAAAGATACAGCACAAGCTGTACAGGAACGACTTAATAATGAACATTGAAAATTGGGTGCTTCTCTATCATCCCGTCGACCACTTTTCATAACAAAATACTATCGCCAAGTCAAAGATTAAACGCCAAAAATGCAGTCCCATTTACTGGATGTCAGAAGCATTATACGTGTTTGTCATGTCATCAAGTGGTTTTTAATTCGACATTTGCGTGTATTATTCATTATGTTTTACTGACTTATTAGTTATTTCATTAATTAAAATAACAATTGTGTCCGTAAATTCTTATATTTTATTTATTTATTTATTTTGATATTCCAATGGCAACGTTCTCCCTTTTATTTGGCGTTACAGTTTGGCGATAGATTTTTGTTATAAAAAGTGGTCGACGGGATAATAGTACCGAAAATTGTTTGCCGCATATTTTACGTGAATTAGATGAAATTATGAAACACAATTCTTTTACATAAGCATATAAAATGCTTAGTGAGTTTGAACGTGAATAGCAGGAGCCTGTTAGGCGATATAATTTTCCAATATATATATTTCTTCATTGTCGATGAATAGTATGCGAGTATTATTTCAAATTTAATGTGAAAACCACGATTTCTACCTACGATTACTGACCTATAACGGCCATTTACGCTAGTATGAAAATAAAAACAAATAAGCATGTTTGTCACGTGATTTAATTAATTTGAATGAATTCTGTTACATACATAATAATAATATTTATTTAAACTTTCGTGCAAACGCGCGCGTTTGCTACGATAAAAAAAGAAAAGAAAAACCAATGTTCAACCGAAGCTTTACAACATAAATTCGATTTTCTCAGCGACCGTCAAACATACAAAGATAAAAAAAACCTATTTTAAGTTTTACCAAGAGGAAAAAAATAAAACAAGTGGGTAAGTGTGATCGAAGATCGCTCAAAGGATTTCGTTTAATATTCCTTTCAAAACACTTTATCCTTTCTTTAATAAATTCAAACAAATTTCATTTAGCAACAACAACAAAAAAAAGTCATGTTTTTTATAAAGTAAAAATTTACCGGTTTATTTTTCCTTTTTCGAATATCTAAACCAGCTGGATAGAGGTCCAAGCCTGCTATTACATTCTGTCATAAAAATATCCGTCACACGGACTAAATGCAATATTTAAAAAAAGAATTTCAAAATTAAACAAATTGTACACCTTGAAAATGTTAAAATATGCAAATATTTCCATAATCGGATTTTTATCACGATTCAATATGTTTCTCAAACTCATATATTTACTATTCTCTATTATGTATATTGATACTCGGTTTGTATTATTCTCAAACATTTGAAAAAATAGTTAAACTTCCTATATGACGTCAGATTTTCTTTTTAATTCTCTAATGACGTGTAATTAATCTGCTTTGTCCACTTACACATACTCATGCTCCTTGTATTATTGAGAAATCTTAGACATTTTCCGTTTTATTACGACTATGACGTCAATCAATTTTATTTCATATTTATCTTTTTTTCAATTGGTGAAACTTTTTATTTCATTTTCATTTTCACACGTGGAAATCGTCTGATAGAAAATTAATTATTGTAGAAGGAATTTCATCGTGGATTTTTAATTTTTGGCATCTGCAATACGGAAAAATGTTTCAATTTAATAGGAAAAGGCTGTTAGAATTTTGGTATTTTATCTCTATTTATTAAAATAATACGAATTTTTCAAATTTTAATATTTTCAGCTCTTCACAGCTGATATTCCGATTTATACACAAAGTTTCAACTCTGTAAGTTACATAGTTTTCGAGAATGGCTCTGTGACAGACAGACAACGAAGCGGGAGCAATAGGGTTTTGTGAGATGAACGAAACCCTAACAAAAACGAATACAGCCAGTGGAAGTTTAGCTACAGTTTGTTGAACTTTTCGTCTTCACTTTTCGTTTAAAGTTAAATAATTAACTACAGTAAGCTACAATAATTTTTTGAATGCTATCATTTTATTCGTCTCGTCGAGTTCTATCTTTCTAAAAAAAAAATCATTGTCGTATGTCAACTGGTTCGCCAGAAATTTCAGAAAAACGTTTGCATTTTCTATTTCTTAAACATATTATAGCAAACGCTACCGCGTTTGCTATGATTTAATTCTATAACTTTTGCTCAGGCATTTATCTAATATTAAAATTGGTCGATAGAAGAAATTATTTTTAAACATTTGAAGCATTTTATCAGCTGTTTCCAAACTTCATTATTACACGGACCACCTTAAAGTTCATGTTTATTCGCAAACTAACTCGAAATTTCAATTGGCTTCTCAACGTCAGTTTCCGGTCCTTATTTTAGGTCAGTAACTATGGTAACACCACATGTGGCTCACTGAACGTTTTACTTTTTCTCATGACAGCGAATAGATAAAGTAGGGAAGACGGATGTCCTTGAAAAGACAATTGAAATTACACAGAGTATAACTTGTAGGTATATAGAAACTTTTATATAAGCTATCTTAAGAAAAAAAATAATTTTAACACCAAGCATACACATGAGAACTGCAATAAGTAACACTAATGAAAAGTGCAGCTATCAAAATATTTTACTATTCCAAAAATATGTTTATTAATGACTGAATTAGACAAAAACAAAGTTTAAAATACAATTCTACTTATGGTTTTTGTTTTAAATCAACGACAGTGTCTATATCGGGATTGAACCCTTTCATTACCTTCCGAACACATGGTGTAAATAAAGTATTGTTATCATGACGTGTGTAAAAGCGAGAGTGAGCAAAAACTTCCAAACAGTACTTCCGTTTAACACTAGTATGGCCAACAATTCCGAGATCCTAAAACAGCCGCCGATGTCATTTCGACATCACTAATTTAATTATGCACAATGGACACTATAAATTCTAATTTAACGTTATATTGCGTCATTGTACTTTAATTAAGCTTATATTGTTACACTTTCCCAACAGAACGATGATTTATTTTACAGAAAAAAAACCATTAATTCAAGTTAAACTTTACATTTAAAGAAAGAGAACAAAGATATTAAAAAAATAAAAAAGAGAGAGAGAACTAAATGTGTTAATTTTCTTCACATTATAATATTTAAGCTTTCTGGCCAGATGTAGAGGATATGTCTAAACAACTCGATACGAAAAGAAATTGTTCATTATATCCATAGATTTGTTATAACACTATAATGGAGTTTCATTGTAAGCACTGTAAAGGAAAAATCCGTTGTTTGCCAGTACGATTCACGGTGGGAGATTTGCCGATTCTAGCTGGCCAAAATTATTTTTCAACTTCTATTTGACGAAATCTATATTTCGTTTATATAAACGATATATTAGGCTGATTTAAAGAAAACATATGAAATTTTAAAAGGAAGTTTAATAAGAAATCATTATATTTAATTAAAAATTATTAATGTAGTACATTAGATGTGCAGGGTGGCTAGTGGTCTGGGAAAAATACGGTCAAAAAAGTTATAAACACCAGTATATTTTTATAGAAAAATTCATGTTAATTATTTGATCGAATAATCCAGATGAATTTTTCTATAAGACTATACTGGTGTTTATCACTTTCTTGACTGTATTTTACTCTGACCACTAGCCATCCTGATGTGAATATTTTTATTATATTACTACGATGTACCATTCAGTTAAATATTTAAATTATTTAAAGCTTTAAAACATGTAATGATAGAGTTAATCTTTTACTTGATGACTAAAAAGGACAATATTTATGAACTTTTATAATATTATTAAGATTTAAGCGATAGAATTATATGTATTATATGATACCAAATTATAAAAGTAATTTTTTATAATAATCTATTAGAAATTGGGATACAAAATAAATATTAAAGAGTAATACTTATATATACAAAGGAATAAGAAAATTGCGTAGAAATTTTCTGACAATTCACCATCTAATAGTTCTTCATTCTGACTTTCCTCAGTAGGTTACGAGTACTCATTGAACGAGGTATTTCAAAACTGCTTTGTAGCCAAGTTTCATACTTTTTCAGAAATTTCTCATGTGCTCTATGTACAGCAGTCCACTTTTGTCTAAACTGGGTTTTCTGTATAATCATTTCCTGCTTGAAAACTTTCATTTGTACTTCGTTATAATTTTCATTTGTCAACGAAACATTTTCAGCCAATTCGATTTTTTCGTTAAATGTGGAAGCATGTTGCTGCTGTATAATATTAGAAAAAGCTTATTCATGTGATTGGGTTACATTCTGATGACCCTGGTAAAAATAAAAGTGTTCTTAGAATAAAAAATATAATAATAATTTTAGAGTTCGTATGATAAAAACAACTTTAAAATCTACGGAAGCAGATAGATGCAGACAAGTAAACGTTTATCCAATATCTAAGACTCTAAACCATTTACTAAAATTAAAAGTTGAGATTTATCTAGCTTTATCATATACATTTTTGAATTTTCAAAATGAAATTTATTAAAAATACATAAAGTCATTAAAAACATTAAATGTGAAATAACTATTGACAAAAGAAAAATTTATGCATATAAATTTAAAAAAAAAAATAAAGTACATGCCTTGTTCTAAAGCACTCATAACGTACAATTTCTTTCAATTTCTTCAACATTCATATATTAAAACAATATACTAGAAATCATCGATTTATTCTCCTCTAATAAACGCCAGCTTTATACTAACCTACTAGCAGTACGGTTGCATTTATATCAAAAATATTTGCTGTATCCACTACCTGCACATATAAGGTACATGTGGTAAAAAAAAAATCCAGTTGGATAAACTTTGAAAAATCGACTTTTGGCCAGCTAGAATCGGCAAATCTTCCACCGTGGTATTGTTGGATTTTTACGGATTTTTTTTTTTCTCTCCAGTGAAATAATTTTGTTAATGTGTAAGAAATTAGGGAATATGGATTTAAGAAAATCCTTGACGGAAAGAGTGCTAAAAGTCATTTTTCGCTTTCGCTAACGTATTGGGATTTTTTATATTTTAACATTCTAAAAGTATTTTCGTATTTTACCAGTACAATTTCTGTATTTTTACGGATTTTTTCTTTAGAGTGCAATAATAATAAAAAAAATCCCACCTCTCTTTAAAGAAACTAAAATTTGGCATTATCTGTCAGAGAAATTTATTTTTTCTACTCTGTTTCGAAATAACACAAACGGACGTTCTAGGTGAATTTGGCTGTATTTTTTTTTAAAAGAATCACTAAAGTTAGAACTTATTTCTATAATAAATTATAGAAATATATATGTTGGTTTTATATTTTAATTAAAAAATTTCTTTAACAAAAGTTTGTTACTTAATTCTTTCTAAAATCAGTTTTATTAAAAACTGTTTTCATTCCAAAATGTAAAATATGTTATAATATAGGTTAATCTTCTTTTGTGTGTTTATATTTCATCGATACTTAATTTAATTAAACCTCAAAATATAATATTTATAACACACAGAATTTAACTTAAAAATATTTTTTAAAATCTAAATCACCTCTTTTTTTCATTTCATTATTTTTTCATTCTTATGGGTAATATAACAAAAAGTACGCATCTAATGAATGAAATTCACCCAATCAATTTTTAAAAGTTACTAACAATTGAAATTTATGTTTTTACTTCCCTTTATGTTATTTTACTTTTCTTCTCTTGAAATGTTCATGTTGTTTTGTTTTTAATATCAATAATTAGTTTAAATTATAATAGATGCGTAAAAATTAGATGCTTTAATTAAAAATTATATACACTTCAGATTTATTGACAAAAAATAGATATATTTGTGAGTTTAATTTTAAAATCTCATTCCAAATGTTTTATGCAAAGAACTGGATACATGGTCAGTTATGAATAGCAATTCCTGGAAGTGTGAGTTCAGTAGTTTCGGGCGTAATTTTTCCTGAATTAAATTTTAGCTGAATATGTGGCGTGTATAAAAATCTTAAAGTTCTACATGCAGGGCTGTACAAAAGAATTCAAATATGTTTCCGTCTATTGGTAGAAAATGCTTAAGGTGAATTTTTAACTGTGTTATGTGTTTTCTTACTAAACTAAGTTGAAGCATACTATATGGAGTCTATACAAATCTATAGATTATATACAGGACTGCACAAAAAATTGGAGTACTTTTATGGCTAAAGTCAGTAATTGTTGATTTTCAAATGTGCTTTGCGTTCTTATTTACCAGCGAATGTTTGTTAAAGTTTTCTGAAAGTGTTTGATAATTTATGATTGATGCGTGATTTTACTTTCTTGTGTAATTAAGAAGATATATGATATGTATGAAAATCTGTGGGTGATAAACTGAGCTATGCAGAATAATTGAATTACGTTTCCGTCTATTGGTAGAAATTGCTGAAAGTGTATTTTCAATTCTCTTATGCGTTTTCTTTCTAAACTTAATTTTATCATTCGGTGTAGAATATGTACAAATGTATAGATCATATTACACTGTTACCCAAAAGAATTGGATTACCTTTACAGCTATGGACTGAAAATAAAGTTTTCAAATGTATAGATCATATTACACTGTTACCCAAAAGAGTTGGATTACCTTTACAGCTATGGGCTGAAAATAAAGTTTTCAAATGTATAGATCATATTAAACTGTTACCCAAAGGAGTTGGATTACCTTTACAGCTATGGGCTGAAAATAAAGTTTTCAAATGTATAGATCATATTACACTGTTACCCAAAAGAGTTGGATTACTTTTACAGCTATGTGCTGAAAATAAAGTTTTCAAATGTATAGATCATATTACACTGTTACCCAAAAGAGTTGGATTACCTTTACAGCTATGGGCTGAAAATAAAGTTTTCAAATGTATAGATCATATTACACTGTTACCCAAAAGAGTTGGATTACCTTTACAGCTATGGGCTGAAAATAAAGTTTTCAAATGTATAGATCATATTACACTGTTACCCAAAAGAATTGGATTACCTTTACAGCTATGGGCTGAAAATAAAGTTTTCAAATGTGTTATGAATTTTCTAAGATGTCTACTTAGTTGCTTTACTGAATTAAACGGCGAAGTTTTATTGACGTATTCTGGAAGTGCTGTAAAGTGTTTCATAATCTATGCTTGACGCATGATGTTTCTTTTTTGTTTTCTTTAGTTTGAAGCAGGGAGTAAAATGAATTGTTTCACAAACGCTATTTTTTTAACATCGGAATTTTATTGATTTCTGAAAATTATGAAGATAAAGAAACGCTTTTCGGAATCGTATGCATGATTCGGAAGAGTTTATATTACATTTAGAAAAGTTTTGACAGATCCAAAAAAATTTCTCCTTTTTTACAGGGTATGTTCGTAATCGCTTTAATAAATCAGAAATCCAAGTTGTGTCATTCCAAACCGAACACCGACAAATATAACTTTAAAAATGTTTTTTATAACTTTAACAATAATAAAGATAATTTAACAAAGTTTTCACCAGACTTAACTTGCTTTGTGTGAATTGCAATGACTTTGCGAAAAGTGATAGTAAGAAGTGTTGTAATATGTGATCTCTAAACTTTAATGTCGAGTAATAAATCAATCCATAAATAAATTAGATGTATCAAGGATGATTAAGTAAACAAAGAAAAACGACCTCTTTCATCTATCTTTCACTTTCATTCACATAAAGCAACAACTTAAATACCTATTCTGATGAAATGAAGCAGAACATTCATCGGGATTATCCATATAATGTCTAATAAACTAAATACATTAATAAAGAAGTATCATTATATGTAATGAACGGTTTTTTCACAAATAGTATAAGAACTTTAATTATGGTACAAATAATGATATTGCTTCTGTTACGCGAACACTCCTTAACTTACTTAATAAAATATAACATAATTAGAAGGAGCAAAAATGTACACTCTAAAAACGACATTTTCAAAACTGAGCAAAAAATACACAAATCTGAGTATGTCGCATAGTTAAAATGGCTCCGAATGAAAATTACTTAAGTTTGAAACATGTATATTCTCATTTCTGAAAACATGCACACTCTCAAGAATAAAACATCATGTGCTCCTATTTGAGTATGTCCATGTTTCAAAAATGAGTATGAACTAACCTCTATGTGCTCAGTTTTGAGTATGTCTATGTTTTGATATTCTGAGTATTTCTGGTATTTCAGATTTGAAAGCATTGGATCGTCCTATTTGAAACAAAAAGTTTCATAACAAAATGAAAACATCGTTTTACTCAGATTTGAAAGTGTCATTTTTCTCAGTGTATACGCTACTATTAAATTTAAATCTAAGGGTATTTTGTAAATTCTTAAAGTTTAGTTAGAAGCTTTGTAGTGTAAAAATGACTATCTACGATTATTTTACATTTAATTAATCGTGAAATATTGCTCTCTTCATAATAAGCCGTGCGAATACATGCAATAGTTGATTTATACAAACCATGTGGATATTACTTCAATTACTTCAATCTGATTAAATAAACCGAGGATTACCTGTGCATTTAATAGAAATAGGTAAGTGGAAACTCCCTTACCTCTTTTTATTAAAGTATAATTTTATCTTGAGAAATAAGAAATACTTATAACTGCCAATTATTAAAATTAAACATAAATATTTATAACAAGCAAGGTCTCTATAAGTGGATACTCAGAATTTTTTAAAAAAGTTTACAGAATATCCTTCTTATGTGTATATATATGTTTATAAAAGAATTCTTGCGGAACCTCGATATAGCGTCCATAAAAGAATAATGAAAATTTTGTTTTTTTGGCGATTTATCGTCGATTGATAAAACATTGAAATTTTAAAAAAATACGCTTTTGTGATGAATACTCTTTAGGGAATTTTTTTCTGTTCTGCATACTGAACTATTTTAAATAATTTTAAATTAAATAAATTCACTTTTATAACTACAGTTCTATCATATACATTTAAAAAATGAAAAACAAATATCCATATATAATGAAATTTAACGATTGTATTATACAGTTTAGAGCAAGATTTAAATTGCTTAAAATTGTTTCAAACTCAAAATTAGGATACGATTCTGAGCACTTTTAATTCGACTTCGATATTGTTACTGTGTCGCAGAGAAATTAAAACAGTATTGTTGCCATGGAAACAACGAATTACTTAATATCGAAATGTATAACGAAAACGTTGTTAATCAGGTAGTTACTTTTAAATACACTTAAAATTTATCTAGCTAGAGAAACTGTGTAAAATTAAATAACTGTAGCAACATACAACTTGTATATATTATGTAAGTTTATAGAAATAATAAGAAACTATATCATCGTTTAATATCAAATTCATTAAGAACTTCGTATTTAAACACTGATTAAAAAAGTAATTTCCAAATGCATTTAAATCTTTTCCATTTGGTGAGGAAAAAGTGCTGCTCGCGAAATCGCGTCTTTTTGCACCAAATACCGAAATTATATTTGTTTTAGATTTACTACTGGGATTATATTAACTAGATAAATTTGACTGGCCATTTATTACGCACATGAGTAGTTTCATTATCATTTTGTTTTTCAAAATATTCTGAGTATGCGCTTTAACCTACCTTATTAGGGCTCCGAAGTAGCACAGTTTGTTGGGTTATCGTTCGCAGTTTGTAGGAAATGATAAATGCAGAGATCACTCTAAGTTTGAGCATATCTGAGCAGCATTCTGAGAAGCTAACGGTTAGACCACTGTTGGGCCTTTGGAGGAAATGGATCGTTGACAAATGGTATGGCAAGGCGGACATTTCTTACTGTGGGCCAACGAGGAACTACAATTAGCCAACAGTTAGACAACGTTGGGCCAACCATTTTGTGCTACTTGCGTTGTGATACCATATAAAATGTTTCATTGCTTTTTGTACAATATTGGTCACATCTACCGTATCTCGTGATATCGTTACATTTCAAAGAAAAAAACATGAGTACATTGAAAATTTCGTTACAGTATCTTCACTACTTTAAATTTATGAAAAGAAATCCAGGTTCAATTTAAAATTAGGCTCCTTGTATTTTTGGCTTAATAAATGAATTGTGATCCTGGTTTTCTATATAAAATTAATGTTGTAGTGTGCTCTACCTCCCTCTTGAAGGAGGAGTTCGTGGCAACGCGAATAAAAAAGGTCTCAAAAACGTTTAAAGTTAATGAATATTTCAGTGGAAGTTTTTAAACATTTGAAAATCATCTTACGTTTTCTGAAGATGCTCTCACCATTTGTAGGTTCGGTGTATCCGTTTATTGGTTAACAGGACATAATAATTCCATTTGACTTATCCATTAGAGGGATGGCATCGGTACGGCACATATCTATCTCTTATTTACAGACAGCTGAAAACTAAGTATTTTAGTTAGTAGGACACTTAAATAAATGCACACATTTTTCCTTTAGCTGATTATATATTATGGAGTTTAAACATTAAAATTATAGACATTTACAAGTTATTTTTAAAACAGAATAAGCAGTAAGCACCTTAATGTATTTTATTTAAAAAAAAAAACTAATTAAAACTAATATTGAGTATATTATTAGCATTCTGTGGATATATTTAAAAGGATTTAACTACATTACAGTAAATAATTACCATTTTTTCATTTATTTAAAAATGCAAAAATCAAATCAATAATAAAGGAGAGATTCTACGTAGAAGAGAATGTATGTGTGTTTATATTTATTTTTTGGGTGTTTTAAGATAGCTATTGCCACTTACATTTGCTATATTGATACATTACACCTGCATGAAATTATGCATTATATTAACACTTTTTGGAAAAAATATAATCCGTTGAAGTTGTCCAAGTCAAAAAGGAATACGTTGCTATATATATGTGTGTGTGTGTGTGTGTGTATTTACACAGCAACTTTTTCCTAAGAAGAATATTGAAAGAAAACAAATAATATTTTACAAACATTGTTAAGTCCTACAGATACGGTTAACTCAATTCTGCTATAAATAACGTTTACAATGTACTTCTATTTAAATAATTGTAATTATATAAAATTTGTTACCTTCAAATATTAAAATATTATTCTCTAAAATACGCAGCCTATAACTTTAATATTCTTAAAAAATACACGTTTCAGAACTATCCATCTTCCAACATTTTGTATAAGACAGTTTAGATTTTAGAATCTTCGTATTTTTATTCTTCCTATCTCCATGCACGCATTGCATGCGTGCTTCAGAAAGTCTAATAAACCTTTCACATAAAGGCGATATGACACTTGCGCTTATTCAGTTCTGCTATCACGCGACAATAAATCAGGGAGATATGGAAGAATGGTACAATTTGTTTTATTAACGAAGGTAACAGTTACTATTATTGGCGGATGATTGTGTTATATTTACTTATCTGTTTATAATATGACTTTCTATATTCTTATTTTTATCATATTTTATATGGCTAATTTCATTTCGACACGTTCCGTGATACATTCATCCAGTTTCTAATGATTATTTTATATTGGATATAAGATTTTGTAATACAGATATTAAATATAACTTTTAAATTTAATTTTATAGGAATATGAATGATAAAAGACATACATACGAAATGTCTAAGAAGTAATTAAACAAGAATGCCTAAATGTATATGTTTAGCTTTTATTATTTATTTAATTACGACTGGGATTTAAAACGAAAACAAAAATCACAATGAACTATATTATACCAAGGAAAATACATTATTTTATTCTCATATTTAGGTTTTTGAGTTTTTCCAAATATAAATGGCAATTCCGATGGAGGTTGTTTTGGTTTCTGAGATTTGATCGTTAAGATATAACAATATTATGAATATTTGAGTGCTTAAAAATATATATTTAACGTATTATGGAATTTAATTTTATCTAATGCAGGTTACATGCGATAAAGCACATATTTATACTCAACTAGGGGGCCTACCCCCTGCGAGCTACGCTCACCAACCCCCGCTCAGACTTCGAGGCCTCTAAAAGCATGACAGCGTGCTTCGTTTTAAAAATATTGGTAAATCTGTAATTGGGTTGCCATGCTTTTAACGTTTTAATGGGGCATTTTTTTTTATTATCATGGCCTCATACACAGCTGTTGCGACAACTGGCGACTGTTTTAGGGATTGATAAGTAAAATCAATTACACCTTGAAAACCAGCTTGTATAAAATGGTTAGGTTTAAATTGTGGCTACCTTTCAGACTTTTATAACAACGATCTGTATTCTATTCTTCCTTTGCGTTTAAGGATGAGAAAAATTCCATCTGCTTGTGAATAACATTAAGAACCACGGTATTGAAAAGTACTATGTTATAGACATTTTCAGTAACAGGTTTTAATTTTCTTTCTATTTTAGTGCACCATCATGCATATTTTCATGTTATTTAAAATATGTAAATTATTTATTTTAATTAATGCGTAGACCCAGAATTTTCTAATAATTATTTATCATACAAAATTAATTAAATATTTTGTGCATGCATGCCTGCATTTATTCGGCATCAATTGATGAGATATTTAAACAAATTTGCTATCCGCGATAATTTTACACCATGTTATGTCACTTGAATATTGTCCATAAGAAAATCGGGTACTTTTCCAGTATAGGATCCTTTGCTTTTAGGTTTGGCGTAATTCGAGTTTCAAAAAGGGATAGATTCGTTAATATACATATATTTGTTGCCAAAAGTTATGAAAGCAAACCCAATGAACTGTTGGTTCTTTTCTATTATAGGGGTCTTGACGCTTTTTTAAAAAGCTTGGCGCAATTCGGGCATCAGAAAGTGAGATTTAGTGCCAAATGACATAAACAGCCATGGAAACAAATTCGACGATTTCTTTTGTTTATATGCGTATTTTAATTATACGTATATTATTATTGTTTTTTTCTATACAAATTACTTCTGATTATATATAAAATAGGATAAATGACATTTTACGCTAAACAAATTGTATAAATATTGAAAAATGCTTCTGTATACGAAATGACAAAGTGAATAGGTTGACAGAAAGTATGTTGCCAAATTTCCTTTTCCGCCAAGGCTATTTTCTCTGTTTCGTCAAGGCCCCATATACTGGAAAAGCACAGAACTTTTATGCTTGTTTATACATGTATTTATATGTATATATACAATTTATTTATAATTGTCTTTCAATTTACCTCTTTTTGTACATAAAAATAGATAAATGGCTTCTTTATATTAAACAAATTGTATAAACATAAATGACGTATTTACATAAATGACGTCATTTGGACGAATTTATTCAAAATATTTTCAGTTTATAAATTAAATTAAATGCTGACAGACGATTGAATCCTGACGATAGAAATGTGATTTTTTTTTTCAAAATTTCCGGAAAAACATAATTTAATCACAATCTTGTCTTCATTATCAATTGAAATAAAAGATAAATTCAATTTCAATTTGAAAATGACTAATAAAAAGAAATCAATAATCCCTATCGGGATCCTTTTTGATTTTTTTCCCTTTTTTGAAATATAAACTAAGAAAAACTAAGTAATTAGTTGCCATCATTACAGAAATGTCATTAAAATAAGAAAAAAATTAATATCTCGAAAACTAATTCCAATTTCAAAATTCTATTACCAGTTTTGACATCCGCGGATTTTTATGGACAATTGGTATTAATTTCACCATCAAGCGTTTAATATTTTATTAAAAATAGCCCTGAAACATAATCAGTCGTTTAATCAGTCGTTTCATAAAATCGTTTCATAAATTCGTTTCATAAAATCGTTTCACAAATTCGTTTCATTAGGATTTTATATATATAGGGTAGATAAGTTGTATAATCGTTTGTCCATTCCTTAACTTAATTACTTTTTGGCAAAATATATATGTATCGAGAGTTTTGATTATTTGCTCATAAATTCAGATGTAAGCTGCAATTTTGTCGCTGCTGACAGTTAGCTTTAACACACGTAGTGTTGTCACCACCAGTCGTATAATCTGTAACTATAAAAAGTTAATACGGTGTGACAGATTAACTATATCTAGTAACTATTTTCAAAATTCAGTTAATTAACTACAAATTGCACAGGAGTGAAAATTTATTGCACACACAGAGGAAAATCCTTGCGGAAGGTACTTCACCTAAAATTTTAGGGTAGATTGAGTAATTAATTTTATACAGATATGCTGGTTTTGCAAGCAATCATTTTCAAAAGGTTACACGAAAATGGGAGAATAAATACACAAATGAATAATATTACTGATTTTGAAAAAAACATGTACGAGGGGTATTTTAAAGTAAGTACCGTTTCGAAATAAAAAAGAAATAAGTTTAATTTTCTTTGTAATTTTATTTTTATATGAAAGCCTGTAGCTTAATCTATTTTTCTACATAATTGCCGCCAATATTACGGCACTTATCGTATCGGAAAACAGGTTTGAACCTTCCGCCGTTCCCTCACAATTTCATACACAACGTTGCATGAAAACCAAGGAAATTTATCAGATAATGATGAAATCGTAAAGCGTCTGTCCTGTTTCACTCGTTCGTTAACTTTCTGCACCAAATCTTCAGTAATGACTAAAGCTCGCCTACTTTGTTCCTCATCATGAACAGTAGAGCAGCCATCTTTAAAAGCTATTACTCATCTACGTTCCACAGGTCATAATGTGTTGTCCATAAACTTTCCTAATCTGGCGATGCATTTCAGTCACTTTCACGTCTTTAGCACAGCGAAAACTAATCACTGATGGTATTTCACAAGCGGCAGGATTCTCAATCAGCGAAGCCATTTTAAATAATCGAAATCAAACGTTAACATGATCGAATGTTTCCGTAAAAGCACTTGTGGCTTGTCAGCAGATGTAGGTAAACAGCCCGCATGCACGTAATGCCGACTGCAGCGCCGCCACTCCGGAATTTCAAAGCGGTACTTACTTAAACAATAACCGTCGTAGATTGATACAGAGCACGATGCAACCGACTTAAAAAGAATAATTTACTAGATACCAATGCTGAGGAAAGTAACCTATAAAAACTAATGAATTATTTATCCTAGAATGTAAAGCAACAAACAAATAGGAATATTCGGAAATGAATGATCGTTGATGAATACCTCAAGATTTTTCATTTATTATTTTGCAGCCTCTCTTTTTCGGCTTTTGATTGGTATCCTTCACTTGGTTTGAGAGTGAATAAAATTCATATCTAAACAATCTGTTCCCCCTAGAATATGTAATATTTCTCAGAACGTAATCTCTTTCACCCTTCGGCATATCAGTCTTGTCCCTCATGTCCTAGTAATCCATACTGAATGGCAAAATATATATGCATCAAGAGTTTGAATTATTTGTTCATAAATTCATATGTAAACTGCAATTTTGTAGCTGCTGACAGTTAGCTTTAACACACTTAGTGTTGACTGATGTATATCTAAACAATCTAGTCTTTCCCCCTAGAATATGTAATATTTCTCAGAACGTAATCGCTTCTACCCTTCGGCATATCAGTCTTGTCCCTCATGTCCTAGAAATCCATACTGAATGGCAAAATATATATACATCGAGAGTTTTGATTATTTGATCATAAATTCAGATGTATACTGCAATTTTGTAGTTACTGACAGTTAGCTTTAACACACTTAGTGTTGGCTAATGTATATCTAAACAATCTAGTCTTTCCCCCTAGAATATGTAATATTTCTCAGAACATGATCTCTTTCGTCCGTCGGCATATCAATCTTGTCCCTCAGGTAATAGAAATTCATATTAAGGACAAGATGGATATGTAGAGAACAAATGAATTGACGTTTCACGAAATATTACAAATTGTAAGAAAAATGGGCAGTTTTTTTTTTTTTTTTTTTTTTTTTTTTAATATACATTTTCTTCCCTCCCCAACTTAAGAAAAGGATACCAATGCAAATTTGAACAAAATGCCAAATTTTTTAGATATACATATGTCGTATTTTTTAAAGATAGGAAACTATATTCGAACAAGTTCAAACATATTCAGCGTTAAAAAAAAAGTTCACTACTTCTATCAGTGTGTTTTGTTTAATTTCAGGTGGCATCTACTTTAATAAACAATTTTTCAAGAGTGACTAAATTAGCTTTATTTATTTTGTTCAACTTATATGTAGAATATAATTTGCATTTATTCAATAAATTAGTGTATTTTAGTATTTATCATATATATAACTACTGATATCTACATCTATTTTCCAACTGTTTTCTATGCACATAAAATATATACAACGACGAATGAGGTATCATACGAAAGGTTTTTGACACAGTGCATTCAAACTGCGTTGGCACACGCTGTTTGATTCAAAATTGCACTTAATTAAATATAAATGAAAGCCATAGCAGCACATATTATATAATATTGCGATGCGAAAACTTCGCATTGGTCTACTGATAATACTAAATAAGTGGTCATTATCATATATATTATTTCTCCTGTCAACATCCCTTTTTCTCAGAAAATAGAAAACGCAGAACGACGATTGAGATAGCATATGAAAGGATTTTGAACAGGCTTCTGACATAGCACACTTAACATTTCGTTAAAACATGTTTTTGATTAAAAATTCCTGATAGTTAAAAATTAATTCGGCATTGTTTTCATAAAGGAAATGAAAGATTTTCCTCAAAATATTGTTGCCAAAAAAATAAAATACCACATTATAGGATGCTCAGCAAGTATTATAAAAAACACCGCACGGGTTTATTTGATATTTATGATTAAAAAGCGAAATTGAAATTGAAATGTTTAGATTTATATTTCTATGTCCCATGTTTTACCCGAAGCGGATGACGTCATCCTCTAATGCAGTTAAAATATGATTGTTACCTTTTTTTTTCTCGCGCGTGCCTTTAGCAATCTTGGATCAGTTTTTACTCTTAACTTTGATGGAATAAATTAGATGATATTCTGGCTTGACTAACAACTAAGTGTTGTTTGCAGATATTTTTATCCTTGCTTTTTCTTTAGAAGTGTAAACCTGCATCTAATAACTATTACATATTGATAAAAAATGGTACTTCTCTTTTATCCCGTCGACCACTTTTCATAACAAAAAACTATCGCCAAATAAACGGGAGAACGTTGCCATTGGAATATCAAAATACATAAATAAATAAAATATAAGAATTTAAGGACACAATTGTTATTTTAATGAATGAAATAACTAATAAATCAGTAAAACATAATGAAAAACACACGCAAATGATGAATTAAAAACCACTTGATGACGTAACAAACACGTATAATGCTTCTGACATCAAATAAATGTGACTGCAT
Organism: Maratus michaelseni; assembly: GCA_963931845.1. NCBI lineage: Eukaryota > Metazoa > Arthropoda > Arachnida > Araneae > Salticidae > Maratus > Maratus michaelseni. The sequence continues at coordinate 154,765,233 of OZ007595.1, read as the reverse complement.
TTTTGGCGTTTAATCTTACAATTTGGCGATAGTTTTTTGTTATGAAAAGTGGTCGACAGCATAATAGAGAAGTAAATAAAAAATATTAGATTTCAGTGCGAAATCCTCGCACCTCACCCTCTGGTGACTTTATAATGATCCTTGAATGTACGGAAGAAGTTCGGCTAGTAATTGTACATTTAAAAATAATCATGGCTTTTAGCTTTGAGTCACACTCTAATTATTCCAAAGTTAGAAGTTTTATAATTCAATTAATGTGTAATATATATTTTCAATTACATTTTATACTTATTCATTAACAATTTTTGATCTCGTAAAGAAAATAATAAATATGCTGAATATCAGTTTTGCATGTGACAAATTGTACGGCTTGTAATTGTACATTTAAAAATAATCACGGCATTTTGCTTTGAGTCACACTCTAATTATTCCAAATTTAGAAGTTTTCTAATGCAACTAATGTGTAATATTAATTTTCAATTACATTTTATACTTATTCATTAACAACTTTTGATCTAGTAAAGAAAATAATAAATATGCTGAATATCAGTTTTGCATGTGACAAATTGTACTAGAATATTCTTTTCCAAGCTTGTTTCTTTATCTGATATAGAAACATTTATAAACTTTACTGTTTGGAAGCAAAAATATATGATATTAAGGAAAAAAGGGTTGAGAAATGTAACCGAAAAAATTATTTATAAAATAATTTATAAAAACTTAAATTTATTTCTTAAAGAAAACTTCCTCGTGATATGCTCGAAAATCTTATATGTGCATAATATGCATATAATATGTGCATAATATGTGCATCTAATATGTGCATGCTTCATACAATAGCTGTGGATCTTTCAAACACAATGCTACACTGTCCATAGATAGACAGATTGATAAAAAAAAATGTTTTACAATTATTGGTAGTATATAATTTTTTATACTAAAAAGAGTCGTTAAATTGAAAAATAATTTGTAAAAAAAAAAATAATACAGATATTAAGCTTTGTAACAGATATAAAAAAGATTATAATATCATAAATTAATACACAACCAAGCTAGATATATTAAACAAAGGAACCTCTCTATTTTCAGTTTTTATACCCAACTGTTACACAAATTATTTATTATTATTATTATCATTATTTATTATTATTATTATTTTTGTAGAAATTTACACTTTTTAAGTGTTTTTACTTTTAAAATGAAATGGTAAAACTCCGTTCCGTTCAAAGGGTTTATAAGTACAATTAAAATTTGGTTCTTACTTGGCCAACACGTACTTAATATTATTTTTTGACGTGATGCTAATTCATAATGAAAACACATACCAAATAAACTGTTTTCATAAAATTCTTACGATTTTTTTTTTTTTTTTTTTACACTTTTGTAAAATATTTCTTGAAATTATTTGAAAAAGAAATATATATATATATATATCATTCAGTAGTTTATATTTTATTTGTTTTATTTTCAATTATCTGAATCTCGCTTTTCAATTTAATTCGTCAGATAAGTCATTTCTGACTTACAGATAATAAAAAGAAAGATTTAAACACGATAAATAAAAAAAAAAATCTTATCAAGCGTCATAACTTCACTTAAATTGAAGAGCGTAGCATTTCTAGGAAGAAAAGTACGTGATTTTTATAAGTAAATAAAGTAATAAATAAAAATGAAAAAATATAATAACAAAAAGTAAATTTTATAATCTTATTTTCATAATTGAAAGAGGAATGAAAAAACATCCAGGAAATAATATTTTCAATAAGCTTGATTATTTATTTTAAGTCTGTATGAGATGAACAAAGCATTAAAAAAAGTGAAATAAATTAATTCAGTGGTTTATATATATATTTTATCTGTTTTTTTTTTTCAATTATTCCAGTCTAACATTTAATTTAAATATGGAATATACCCGACTTTCGGTATAAAAAAATTAAGGGCTCAAACGCTTTCCAAGAATTTTTTTTTTTTCTTGAACGCTATAACTTCATTTAACGTCAAGAGAGCGTATCAATTAAGGGAAAGAGAATAAAACTAAATTAAAGTATAAATTAAAAAATAATTAATTTTTTATCAGTTAGCGTGCAGGATGAAAGATGTTTTAAACCCAACTAAAAATTTTAAGTACTTAAATGGAGTGAGAAAATAAAGTACATAAAATAAGTATTCAATGGTAAAATAATTATGTACAATTATTTATTGTTATTATTTTATTGGTAATTGTGTAATTAGAGGATAATTAGGTTTGAAAAATGTTTCATGGTTATTTTAGAAGGAAAAAGTAATTTAATTTCAAATATTTTTGAAACTACTTATATAAGTAATTTAAGTACAAACGCTTTTGAAAATATGTTTATAAGTAATTCAATTGCAAATACTTTTGCAAATGCTTTTATAAATAATCTAATGTATAAATTTAAAAAATAAAACATGAATAATATTTGTAATAATATTTTGAATAAGTCAAAACTTCGAATACAAGAAAAAACTTAATTAAAATTCACATCAAATTCAAACATTATTCAAATACTGAAAAAGTAATTAAAGCAAAAAGCATTCTTGAATGAGTTATTTCATAATCATATGATAAAATCACGAATTATCATTAAAATACAGATGTAAATCTTTAAAGTGATGAAAACGGAACACAAAAAGGTTTATAAAACATTTTTAATATGTTGATCGACATCAAGAACTTCACGATAAACAAACTATCCGAGCAAAAATAAAAAATAAAAAACTTGAGAAACATAAACCATGTGATCATAAATGTAATAAAAGCAGGTGCTTAGTTAAACAATCAACTGTAAACATGAGAATTAATATTTCTTTATTGCTTTTATAAAAATGAAAAACAAACTATCCGTGCAAAAATTTAAAAAAACTTGAAAAACGTAAACCGCGAGATCGTAAGTGTAATAAAAGCAGGTGCTTAGTTAAACAGTCAACTGTAAACGTGGAAATATAAATTAAAATTATATTTTCATTTATATTTTCTTATTATATTTTCTTTTTATATTTTTAAAATTGATAGTTCTTTATTACTTTTTTTAATTGAAAAACAAACTATCCTTGCAAAAATTAAAAAAAAACTTGAAAACATAAACCACGAGATCGTAAGTGAAATAAAAGCAGGTGCTTAGATAAAACAGTCAACTGTACACATGAAAATTAATATTTCTTTAAGGCTTTTTTAAAATTTAAAAACAAACTATCCGTGCAAATATTTAACTTGAAAATCATAAACCACGAGATCATAAGTGTAATAAAAGCAGGTGCTTAGTTAAACGGTCAACTGTAAACGTGAAAATATAAATGAAAATGATATTTTCATTTATATTTTCTTATTATATTTTCTTATTATATTTTCTTATTATATTTTCTTATTACATTTTTAAAATTGATATTTCTTTATTGCTTTTTTTAAAATTGAAAAACAAACTATACGTGCCAAAATTAAAAAAAAACTTGAAAACATAAACCACGAGATCATAAGTTTAATAAAAGCAGGAGCCTAATTAAAACAGTCAACTGTACACATGAAAACTGATATTTCTTTAATGCTTTTTTAAAATTGAAAAACAAACTATCCGTGCAAAAATTAAAAAAAACTTGAAAACATAAACCACGAGATCATAAGTGTAATAAAAGCAGGTGCTTAGTTAAACAGTCAACTGTAAACGTGAAAATTGATATTTCTTTATTGTTTTTTTAAAATTGAAAAACAAATTATCCATGCAAAAATTAAAAAAAACTTGAAAACATAAACCACGAGATCATAAGTGTAATAAAAGCAGGTGCTTTAGTTAAACAGTCAACTGTAAACGTGAAAATTGATATTTCTTTATTGTTTTTTTTTTTAAATTGAAAAACATCCAGTACCAATCGAATCAGCCTCTTTTGAATTACCTAAAATTTGTCACGAGATGTTTTTCAATTAAAAAAAAGCTATAAGGAAATTGTGGTATTAGGACATTAACTGTAAACCGTCACGGAACAAGAACATTAACTGTAACTTAGATTAATGGAACGCTAGCTGGTTTTATGTTGTGTTTTGTGATGTCGTGTTTTGCGTAACCTAAATAGTTATGTGTGAAATATATAAATGCAAGTTAAATAATTGTGTCTTCATTGAAGCCTCTACGGTTCGCTACATTAACGTAAGACATAACAACACATGGTGGCAACAGGGCCTGATTACCAACGGGGCACACTTCCACCAGTAAAAAAGAACAGAAAGTTTTCCCTTAATCATGGCAGTAATTTTGCAACAATAGGGCGTTTAAATAAGAAGAAATTTTCTAATTAATTTTACTGGTGGAAGTGTGCCCCGTCGGTAATCAGGCCCTGGGTGGCAAGCGGTTAAAAGAATGTTGACTACAATCGGATATTGAAACGAAACCAAAACTTCAAGTAAGAACATTCCTTTTCTTGCATAATTATACGGCACATATCTATTCATTTTGTTAAGAAGTATAATGTCTAAAAATATAGAATATAGATCTCAGGTTACACCACCAGAAAAATTTACCTTTTCATCACCGGCATTTTGGATGAAATGTAAGCAACATTTCGAACGGTATCGATTAGCTTCCGGTTTAAAAAACCAAACAGAAGTAGAACAGGTAAATTCTCTTATTTATCTCATGGGAGATAAAGCAGAAGACATTTTTACGTCTTTTAACTTGTCGGAAGATGATCAGAAGAAATATGAATTTTTTCTCAAACGTTTTGATGATCATTTCACAGTAAAGAAAAACACAATTTTCGAGCGTGCACAATTTAACCAACGCATTCAAAATGAAGGGGAATCTGTTAATGATTTTATAACTTCACTTTATACTCTGGCTGAACATTGTGATTATGGAGTTCTTCATGATGAACTAATACGCGATAGAATAGTTGTCGGTATTAGAGATAAATCCTTAAGTGAGAAGTTACAATTAGATACTGAAGTGAACTTAATCTACGTGACGTCACACCCCTTTTGGCGATATTTTGGATTTTTTGACCAATCGCGCCAAACAGCATAGAATATGAAACTCCTCCCATACTACGTTAGTTAAAAATTTGTAAGAGGAAATTTGGTACTTTTCCGTTATACTGACACCATTGTCGCCAAGCATACATTTACATACATTTAATACATACATTTACATACATTTACATACATTATGCATTAGCATACATTTTGGCATGGTGGACGGAAAAGTACCGGAAATTTTTTGAAAAACAACGTTTGTCTAAAAAAAGCATATAGCCGCTGAAAGGTTAATAAAGGATTAGAGTTCGCTACACCTCTTGGGTGTATCGCAAGTGATAACAATTTTAATTTTCACACTTTATGAATTAGATTTTTTGGTACTTCTCTATTAACCCTTTGACCACTTTTTATAACAAAAAACTATCGCCAAACTGTAAGATTAAACGCCAAAAATTCAGTCCCATTTATTTGATGTCAGAAGCATTATACGTGTATGTTGTTATGTCCTCAAGTGATTTTTAATTCAACATTTGCACGTATTTTTCATTATGTTTTACTGATTTATTAGTTATTTCATTAATTAAAATAACAATTGTGGTTTTAAATTCCTATATTTTATTTATTTATTTTGATATTCCAATGGCAACGTTCTCCCGTTTATTTGGCGATAGATTTTTGTTATGAAAAATGGTCGACGGAATAATAGAGAAGTACCGATTTTTCACATATAGCTGCAGAAATCCTGCACTGAGAAAAATTTCAGAAATCAACACTGATTTGAAACATATATAAGGTTTTTGTCACATGCCCGAGCAATATTCATATAAAATTTGTAATTCATATCAAATTGCTTACCGTCAAGTTTTGACGGGTTCCATAATTAAATCTTAATAAAGTTAAATTAGTGTACTATTACTGAAATTCTTAGTTTATTCCAAATGATGTTGCAGCATACAATATTACATTCTAAATACGTCAGTATAATCAAATATTTCGTTTTTTTAAGTCAAGAAATGGTTAGTTTTGAGTAATTTTATTCTGTTAATTTCATAATGCATCAAGTGTTTATTGTTGTTATTAATTTCCAATCCATTCACTAATTATATGTAATATTTAAACCTTTTTATAACAGCTTCAAGTCACAGAGAAGAATTTCATTAAATTTGTCCAGAAAAGAAAAGATAAATAAAAATAAATAAAAATAAATAAATAAAAATAAAAATAAACTGAAACACACGTTTATATTCTTCTTTTTTTTTTTTTCTTTTTAATGGTTGTTATCAAGAAGAAAACATTATTTCCTTGGTTAGCGCACTGTAATGCATTTATTTGAAACGATTTATTTGTCAAGTAGGTTATAATTAGTTATAAGAATTAAATATTATAAATATTTAATAATTCTCTAAATTAAGTTCGAAAATTCATTCTCAGTTTTTCATTTTTTTCTTTTTCTTTTTAAGTAACTATTGAATTGTATTAATTTAAAATGCAGTATACAGAATGCTAATAGCAATTTTTCTGTGTCAATTTGCAGCAAACCAAAATTTATCTGCGAAAATAAGAAATAATAGAATAATTACCCATGAAATAAACAAAATTCTCATTTACAAAGAAAATTTTATTAAACATATAAAATATATAATAAATCTAGAAGCTGTTATATGTTATAGCAGATTTTTTTACGCTCAGTATTTTTGTAAGTTGTTAAATTAATATCCAAGGTCTGAAAAATCCTTCGCAAACACTTGTTTGTTTTTCCACTGAGAAGTTCACAGCGGAGGGTTGAGGGAGAGGACTTCCGAGAAGTTTCAAACGTTCTCCTCCAAGATAATTGTTGCCTTGTTATCTCACCAATCTCCACTTCTCTGACTAATTGTATGGGGGGAGTGAAAATATACGGCCAATTTAGAAAATGATCTTTGAAAGTGGGTGGTTTTTTCGCGTTGTATTCTAACATCTTGTGAAACTGAGTTATATATATATCCGTGATAGCTTAAATGCTTTGTCAGTGAGAGGGTTTGAGGCAACGAAAGTTGTTCCCTCCGGATTCTTCTTTTCATTTTGCAACCTCCAAATGAATTTATCTCTTTCGTCACCCGCAACAATACAAATTATTGATTCATCACTAAACACAACTTTACTCCTGTCTTCAACAGATCAGTCTTGCTGTTCTTTGGCCCATCGTAATCTGGGTTATTTGTACCGTTCTGTCAACTTGGGTTTCGTCAAGCGAAACCCAAGGTAACGATTTCCTATAAAATATATAATATAAATATATAACGATATCCTATATCATCAAGCGAAATCCAAGATAACGCTTTCCGATAACGATATTCATTTAATCTGTTGCGCAACGTTCTGTTTGCGCCTTAGCGTTGGATGCTTTTTACCATTCAATATTCATATAATTAATTATTTTCCATCCCATATTCTTGCATATTTTCAATAAAATACGAACCTGACATACTGATAGAGATCATGATTTACCAAAACGGGGGGGGGGGGGGCAGTGTTTCACACTGTTAAGCTCTATGAACTTCCTCAACAGTGAACATAAGAATGTCTTTAGTACATTTCTCTGAGATTTCCCTTGCTTTTACAGCTTAACGATAGTCTTTGATTTTCAAGGTTGGCGATCTCTTACAGGTGCTCACCTCAAGTGGAACTGGACAAGACTCTTATATAACAGTAAGCTGATCACAAGACATGGAAATTTGCAAAAATAAGCTAGTGATTCCAAACTTTTTCCTCAGAATCGATGTAGTTCCAATTTTTTTTCCGCACAAATTATAGAAATATAATTATAAATAATTATTGAGTGCTTATTTCATCATTTCCTAAGCGTCTGTGGGTCGCTCTAATGTTCATGATCGTTCATTTAAAGAGGAAAGATTACAGCTTTTCAATTATGTGTAAAATGTACACATTTTATTGTTAGTTGTCATATACAGAGTGTTGATTCAATACTTTTTGCCGCGGTAATATTTCTCCAAAAAAATTTTTAATGAAGCATTTGCTTTATAAAAAGGTTTTTAACAATTATTTGTATAATACAGTACACGCCACACATATAATTTTGCACTTCAAATTATATAAATGAATACAAATAACTATATTAAATTAAATCAATTTTGCAAGCAAGTTACAAAGCATTCTGTCGTAGATTACAAGTCATTTTTAAAATGTTATTTAAATTTTTTGAATTTGTCACATTTAATAACAAAATTAATTTTAAAATATATATTTATAACTACTTATTTTTGATAGTTTTTGAAATTCATAGTATTGTAAAGATAATTTATTGTTTGAATTCTTAATAAATCCTATTAAAATATTTAAAAATAAAGAACACTCAAAACTGAACTATTTCATTCATTCCACTTAAAAGAATCGTCTTTAATCGTTTATAAAAATTACTAAAGTATAAGTTTTGTTTGATTTTTCAATCTAATTAGCAATGGATTCATTTCTTATTAAATATAATCAAATATTTAATTAACGTTTTTTTCTCTTCTGAAATTGGCAACTTATGATTTAGGTGATATATTAAGCAAATGAGTTTTAAACTATTAAATTTAACGTAATTTTATAATCAAATAAGAATTTCCATTAGAAAATTACGAGTGGTAGTATTTAAATAGAGATTTTTTTTTATGTGAAACTGATCAAGTTTTATAATTTTTTGTTTAAAAATTTAAAAATTGTTAAGTGTATTCCATTCAGTGATATGCAGTTTAATATAAATATATTTTTTAAGCTATTAAATTTAACATAATTGAAATATAACGATATTGAATTTAACATAAAAATTAGAAATTTCATTACGAATGTACGAATAATTTTACATTGGAAAAACTGAAATTTCATTATTATTTTTTTTTTCAAATTATGAAAGCCCTGAAGCTTTGATATATTTACTTAATTTTTAAATTATTAAATTTAAATTCAGTTTTGATACACAAAAAATGTCAAATAATTTTATATTGCTTGAAAGATTTGCAAAATTCATTATGCTCTGAAAAACATAATTTATCAAAGAAAATAAAAACTGAAAAATACCAGTAAATTCTATGCATGTGCATGATTCTTCCAAAACTAGCATCTTTCGGTGAAATTTCACATATCCAAAAGACGTGAATTAAACAATGGTACCATAATAATTAAAATTGGGATTTTAAAATGAATATTTTAAAGACCTTTTAAACACTTGCTATTAATTTTTATTTTATAAAAAATATAAAAATATAAAATTATTATACTTTATTCTTCACTTTTATATCCATACTTTTAGAATACATCCAACAAAATAAAATTACATAGCTATCACTGAAAAGTGCCTTGTATTTTAGGGATTTTCCTTCTTCTTTCTAACTGTTTGAACAAGTGAACTTTTTATTTGTTTTACTTCATTAACTTTTTTTATGGACTTACTATAGATACTATATATATTTTTTTAAATGTAATTATATTACTCAATTTTAAACCTATCTTAAACTCTTCACTATGTTTATTTATACCAGAGGGGAAGACCGAGCTAGGTTTGGTTAAAATTAGCTTCACGGGGTTCATAGTACAGACTCCCTTTCTTTCTTGCTGTTGGAAGTTAAAATTTTTCCGCTTCGTAGGACGTCCTATGGACATAATTTTGATAATCCAGAGCAGTCTTCGCAATACAACAGGAAACACGAGTCTGGTAGTTCAGAGCAGTCTGTACTGTACAGTAGGAAGCGCGAAAATTAAGCACAAACTTCAATTCGTAGACTTCTAAGTCATTTGCAGATCGCAAGATTCACTGCTCAAATTCACAGACTTTAGGCTTCGATCGAAGAACTTCTTTATGTAGGTGTGGGATTAATTGCGAGAAAGTTGTATGTACCCTGATTGGTTGAATTATGTTTTCGAGAATGTTCTATGGACTCTGATTGGTTGAATCATATATTTCGGCTCCTATTGAGAATTTCTAGAAAATTCCTTCTGATTCTGAAAGCCAATTTTTTCACCAGATGTCATTAAAATTTGGCAAAAAGTCGCAAACTTGGTGACATTCTTTCATTTGGCGTCAAGCATACGTTTTGGCATTGGTAATCTTGAAAGTCAATTTTCTCGCCAAATCACCCTAAGGTCTCCAACTTTTCGCCAAATATCGTCATATTTACCGAAATGGTGCCAATTTTGCGACTTCGTTTACTGCCAACTGTTCAACAACTGAATAACTGTTTCAATCTTCATTCACCCGTAGTGACCCCAATATGACATATTAGTAGAGTGTTCTCGGACATGTGACCTGGTCCAAGGGTCTTTTTGTACCCCAGAACGATACGATACAAAATTTAGTCAAAATCGTTAGAGCTGTTTTTTAGATAAAATTTGCATACACACACAAAAAAGATTTGCTCGTATTATAATGTATGACTTATAATAACACTCACTCTTAAGTAGTTTAGGCTACAGTTAGACTTCTCTTCTATGGCTCCCTAAGTTTTAGAAATACAGCTACTCTCATACAGGGCGTCAACTACACTGTAAAAAAAAAAAAAATGGGTCGATATACTAAAAATTTTTTAGTTTTTCCCATTTATCTTTGGAATTACTAAAAATGATTTTGTATTCTTACTCAGTTACAAGAAAATCTGTAAGAATTACTAGAAAACAGCTAGCAACGATTCCGGTTTATAATACCGGTTACTAAAAAAATTTGAGGAATATAAATATACTAAAAAAATTTTAGTAACCTCAGGTTTTTTTTTTTTACTGTGTAGGAATCCCATGAAATGCCTAAACTGTTCAACTTTTAGAATCAAACTCTACTAAAATTGCTGTAAATATTGGTTAAACGAGAAAATTTGACTTTTGAAACAAAACAGCGTTTCAGATCTTGCCATTAGATGACTAAAATTGCAGTCAAGCTCTATTTTGAAGGGTTCGAGACCATTATCGCAAATCTCTGATAGCCAATGAGCATTTCGTTGGGCCATTTCATTTTGTAATTTTCTCGAAGTGCACCAAAAACCGACAAGTACAGCCTTAAAAAATCTATTCTCCTCCTATCAAAATTCACCGAGTTATGATATTTCGAATTTTATGAAATTTTTAAACTTTTCAAAGGTAATAAAAAGTAAAGAAAAGAAAAGTAAAAGAAAGAAAGAAACTCGTTTATCATGCGAGAAAGCTATGAAATTTCAAAAACTTTGAAGTATTCTAACTCGGTGAGTTTTGGTCGTAGAAAAATGAAAATTTTACTGTTGTACTTGTGAGAACAAGGAGAAATGTTTTCTAAATATACATTTTATGACTCAGGGCACTTGCAAAAATTTAAATTGGTGTAACATTTTGAAAATCAATGGCAGGACTATTTCATCAACATAATCTTAATTCTTACCTTATTTTGAACACTTTTGCAATTTACATTGCCTGCCTATCTCCAACGGGTAAAACATAATATCACATTTCAATCTTTTTGGGATACCCTGTATATAATCTTACAAAAAAGTATCCGCATCAAAAATCACATGTAACATTCTGTTTGATTAATATATATATATATATATATATATATATATATATATACAGGGTGTTCCGTTAAAGGGGTCCAATATTAATAGGGGTAATAGAGGAGATCACACGGAGCATAAATCAGTATATAATGCCTGGCCGGTTCTCAATAATTTTCAAGTTACAGCAAATAGAATGAAAATTCGGAAAATTGTAAAAGAACCCTCATTGCTCATTCACTATCGATAATGCTACATAAAAACGAAGCACATATTTAGAAAGAGCAGAAAAAAACCTACAAAATGACATCAATTGTATTAAAATAGCAATATTTATTGACGAGTTACAAGCCCTGAAACAGTGAAAAAAGTACGAAATCCAATATACATCAAAATAGTTAATCATTAATTCCAAAAAGACAACTCTAGCTACAACAAGGAAAATGTAGTAAAATTTGGTCCATTCCGAAAACTTTCGAAAAAGCTTACAATGAACCATATCGGTTTAATTGTGTGAGAGAAATTAATCAGTTTCTTAGTTACAACTCCGCTTTCTTTGACACTAGCAAAGGTTAAACTCCGCCCATCACGATTGGAAACACCGCCTTTTTAATTACTCTCAACTATACATTTGCGATCATGCTTCTTCTGAGATGCAACATTTTTAATTATTCAAGAGTTGAATGCACCAAAATAACTTTTACAATAATAGTCTACATTTTAAAGTGGTCTTTTATTGATATAAAGCTTAAGTTAAATTCCTTAAAATTAAACTGGTGGTGAAAATTCGGAAATAATTAAAAATATTGCGATTTGTAACTATGCAAGAAGTTTCAGTACATGTTTTACATCGACAATTATTGTATGTATATGTGCATCATAATTTATGATAGGAAATAATAATAACAAATAGCATAATAATTTTATTAAATATAAATTTAAAAAAGACACTAAATTTTAAATTAATTCATACAAACTTTGTAATTTACAATTTGAGTACACCACAGTCTGTGACTTACAAAATACTTTGCCAAAAAGTGTTGAAAATAAAAGAAAAATGACAAATAAAGAATTACATTCCACGTACTTTATGACATATGTGAAGCATAGTCTTCTGGCCTGCGCTGCACAGTTCAATGTCGGAAGGCAGACGAACGGACATTATTATAATAGGTGTTCGAAGTTGCGCCCATTAACAGAATCGCACAGCCGACAGCGACGTCGTAAAGATTGGTGAACACGCCGAAAAACTCCGACGGAGTTGGGAATGTCTCCTGCAGCGACAACGATTCGCGCTAGTAAATCCTCCGGTGTATCCACAGGCGTTTCATACACCAGCGATTTAAGGTGTCCCCAAACAAAAAAGTCTAACGGATTGAGGTCTGGAGAGCGTGCAGGCCAAGCAACAGGTCCACTGCGTCCAATCCATTTCCCAGGATATGTTGAATTGAGGTGATTGCGAACACCTATGAAAAAATGTGCCGGTGCGCCATCGTGCATAAACCACATATTGTGGCGCAATGTTGCTGGCACATTTTGCAGTAACTGCGGTAAGATATCCCGTAGGAAAACCAAGTACGTACTGCCATTGAGTACATCTGGGAGTAAATATGGTCCTATGAGATAATCGCCGAGGACACCTGCCTATATGTTCACACTGAACTTTTGTTGTGCGTTCGACGGGAAAACAGTGTGCGGATTTGTATATGACCATGTGTGCATATTGTGCGTGTTTACCACGCCCTCTCTCGTAAATGTTGCTTCATCAGTAAATAAAATATTTTCCAGAAATTGTGGATTATTTTCTGTTACATTAAGCAACCAGCGTACGAATTCTGTCCGCTGAGCACAATCTGTTACTGATAACAGTTGTACCCGCTGCACATGAAAGGGGTGCATGTTTTCTGCACGCAGAACACGCCACACACTTTGGTGAGAAACACCGACTTCAGACGCAGCAGCTCGTGTACTCGTGGAGGGGTTATCTTTAAAAATATTCAGTACATCTTCTTCCATTGCAGGTGTTCGTACATGTCGAGGTTTCCCTGCATCAATGCTTGCTGTATTAAACGATCCAGTCTCCTGTAATCGTCTATCGATTTTTATGAAGAGTTTCGAACTTGGGCAACGTCTCCTTGGAAATTGCTCACGGTAAATGCGCTGTGCTAGACATGCATTTCCATGAGCTTGCCCGTACATCAGATGCATGTCCGCATATTCTTCGTTAGAGTATTCCGGCATAATTATTATACATCAACTTACTACAATCCCACTTACAACAGCCTCCCTTTAACATAACGCCCACTGATGACTGCTGTTTTATTACACTTTTCTTCCTATACACATAGATAATTTGCATAAAAAGTACTTCTTCTTCATCATCCTGAAAGTTCATGGAGGAAACGCAGCAGTCACGGAGTTTGCTTTAAGACAAGGCGAGAGCTGCACAATATGTCATTCACTTGACCAGACTGAATAATGAAAGGGTATTGATAGAGGTTGATCAGAAATGTATAATTGAAAGATATTAAAACGGGGTGTTTACAATCGTCATGGGTGGAGTTTCGCTCTTTCCGAGTGTGCAACAGTACAGAGTTGTAACTAGGGAACTGCTTGATTTCTCCCATACAATTAAACTGATATGGTTTATTGTCAGCTTCTTCGAAAGCTTTCGGAATGGACCAAATTTTATAACATTTTCCTTGATGTAGGTAGAGTTGCATTTTTGGAATTAACGATTAACTATTTTGCTAAATATTTGATTTTGTATTTTTTCACTGTTTCAGATCTTGTAACTCGCCATTAATTCTCAATATTCTAAAACAACTTATGTCATTTCGTAGGATTTTTTCTGCTCTTTCTAAATATGTGCTTCGTTTTTATGTAGCATTATCGATAGTGAATGAGCAATGAGGGTTCTTTTACAATTTTCCGAATTTTCATTCTATTTGCTGTAACTTGAAAATTATTGAGATCCGGCCAGGCATTATATACTGATTTATGCTCCGTGTGATCTCCTCTATTACACCTATTAATATTGGACCCCTTTAACGGAACACCCTGCATATATATATATATATATATATATATATATATATATATATTTCCAGATTGCCAAAAACCTTTAATCTAGATCTAGAGAATCTCTCTTTCTTTTTTCTTTTTAGAGCCTGTGAGCTTATGTGCCCGCCGGTTCTGTATGTACGTACGTATGTATGTATGTACGTAACGCGATAACTTTTCATAGAAATATCCGTTTACCTTCAAATTTTGTTTATAGGTTCACTGTGTTAAGGCGCTTCCCTGATTAGTTTTCGGGATTGATTGGTTAAGTATAAAGGGGGAACGGGGGGGGGGGGTAATCCCCCCCTTAATTTATATAAATGGATTTTTCATGCAGAATTATCCCATTTGCTTCAAAATTTGTTTATAGGTTCATTGGGTTAAGACGCTTCCCTGATTAGTTTTCGGGATTGATTGGTTAAGTATAAAGGGGGGGAACTGGGGGGGGGCTAATCCCCCCCTTAATTTATATAAATGGATTTTTCATGCAGAATTATTCAGTTTTCCTTCAAATTTTGTTTATAGGTTCACTGTGTTAAGGCGCTTCCCTGATTAGTTTTCGGGATTGATTGGTTAAGTATAAAGGGGGAACGGGGGGGGGGGCTAATCCCCCCCTTAATTTATATAAATGGATTTTTCATGCAGAATTATCCCATTTGCATCAAAATTTGTTTATAGGTTCATTGGGTTAAGACGCTTCCCTGATTAGTTTTCGGGATTGATTGGTTAAGTATAAAGGGGGGGAACGGGGGGGGGCTGATCCCCCTTAATTTATATAAATGGGTTTTTCATGCAGAATTATTCCGTTTTCCTTCAAATTTTGTTTATAGGTTCACTGTGTTAAGGCGCTTCCCTGATTAGTTTTCGGGATTGATTGGTTAAGTATAAAGGGGGGAAACGGGTGGGCTAATCCCCCCTTAATTTATATAAATGGGTTTTTCATGCAGAATTATTCAGTTTTTCTTCAAATTTTGTTTATAGGTTCACTGTGTTAAGGCGCTTCCCTGATTAGTTTTCGGGATTGATTGGTTAAGTATAAAGGGGGGAAACGGGGGGGGGGCTAATCCCCCCCTTAATTTATATAAATGGGTTTTTCATGCAGAATTATCCCATTTGCTTCAAAATTTGTTTATAGGTTCATTGGGTTAAGACGCTTCCCTGATTAGTTTTCGGGATTGATTGGTTAAGTATAAAGGGGGGAACGGGGGGGCTAATCCCCCTTTAATTTAGATAAATGGGTTTTTCATGCAGAATTATCCGATTTTCTTCAAATTTTGTTTATAGGTTCATTGGGTTAAGACGCTTCCCTGATTAGTTGTCGGGATTGATTGGTTAAGTATAAAGGGGGGAAATGGAGGAGGCTAATCCCCCCTTAATTTATATAAATGGGTTTTTCATGCAGAATTATTCCGTTTTCCTTCAAATTTTGTTTATAGGTTCACTGTGTTAAGGCGCTTCCCTGATTAGTTTTCGGGATTGATTGGTTCAGTATAAAGGGGGGAACGGGAGGGGGCTAATCCCCCCTTAATTTATATAAATGGGTTTTGCATGCAGAATTATCCCATTTGCTTCAAAATTTGTTTATAGGTTCATTGGGTTAAGACGCTTCCCTGATTAGATTTCGGGATTGATTGGTTAAGTATAAAGGGAGGGAACGGGGGGGGGGCTAATCCCCCCCTTAATTTAGATAAATGGGTTTTTCATGCAGAATTATCCGATTTTCTTCAAATTTTGTAGTTATATTCATTGTAATTAGAGACTTCCCTGATTAGTTTAAGGGGTTCATTAGTTAACTATGAGTGGGGGGGGGTAACGGGGGGATGACCCCCGCTTAATATATTGTTGCTTTCTTTATTTTTCTCTTATTTCAAATTTTTTGAAATAAGAGTATAATACACATCTAGTGTGAATAGCCTGTGAGCTCAATGCCCTCAGTTTAACTGGGCAGTTTTCTTTTATTTAATTTGTTTTTATTCTAATTTTCTAGCATTTTTCTTGATTACCACTGGGCAATCGTAGAAAACAATATTAAAATGAATATATCTTCTTTAATAGTTTCATTAAATATATATATTTTTTTAATCATAAGAATTCACCATTCATTTATAAATCGTGTTTTTATTGATGAAACTATCTGCTGATTAAATTTAATGTCACTTTTAATCGAGTGTATGAAATGTCTTATTAGCTCACAGGCTATCAAAGCCTGAGAGCTTATGTGCCCGCCCGTTCTGTATGTATGTATGTATGTACGTACGTAACGCGATAACTCTTGACAGAAATAACCGTTTTGCTTCCAGTTTTGTTTATAGGTTCCTTGTGATAAGGCGCTTCCCTGATTAGTTTTGGGGATTGATTGTTTAACTATAAAGGGGGGAACGGGGGGGCTAACCCCCCTTAATTAAGATAAATGGTTTTTTTCATGCAGAATTGTCCAATTTTCTTCAAATTTTGTATATAGATTCATTGTGATAAGGTTCTTTCCTGATTAGTTTTGGCGGTTCATAGGTTAAGTATAAAGGGGTGACAGGGGGGGGGAATCCTCCCCCTTAATTTAGATAAATGAATTTTTCATGCAGAGTTATCCAATTTTCTTCCAATTTTGTTTATAGGTTCCCTGTGATAAGGCGCTTCCCTAATTAGTTTTGGGGATTGATTGGTTAACTATAAAGGGGGGGGGGAACGGGGGCTAACCCCCCTTAATTTGGATAAATGGTTTTTTCATGCAGAATTATCCAATTTTCTTCAAATTTTGTATATAGGTTCATTGTGATAAGGTTCTTTCCTGATTAGTTTTGGGGGTTCATAGGTTAAGTATAAAGGGGGTCACGGGGGGGTTAATCCTCCCCCCTTATTTTAGATAAATTATTTTTTTCATACAGAGTTATCCGATTTTCTTCAAATTTTGTATATAGGTTCATTGTGATAAGCTTCTTTCCTGATTAGTTTTGGGGGTTCATAGGTTAAATATAAAGGGGGTAACGGGGGGGTTAATCCTCCCCCCTTATTTTAGATAAATGATTTTTTTCATGCAAAGTTATCCGATTTTCTTCAAACTTTCTATATGGGTTCATTGTGGTAAGGGGCTTCCCTGATTAGTTTTGGGGGTTCATTGGTGAAGTGTAAAGGAGGAAAACGGGGGTTACCCCCCCCCCTTAATTTTGATAAATGGGTTTTTCATGCAGAATTATCCAATTTACTCCAAATTTTGTATATAGGCTCATTGTGGTAAGGCACTTCCCTGATTAGTTTTGGGGGTTCACTGGTAAAGTATAAAGGGAGGAACGGGGGGGACTAACCCCCCTTGATATAGATAAATGGGTTTTTTTAAGCAGATTTATCCGATTTTCTTCAAATTTTATATATATGTTCATTGTGATAAGGCGCTTCTCTGATTAGTTTTGGGGGTTCTTTGGTTAAGTATAAAGGGGGGACGGGGGGCTAACCCCCCCTTAATTTAGATAAATGGATTTTTCATGCAGAATTATCCGATTTTTTCAAATTTTGTATATAGGTTCATTGTGGTAAGGCGCTTCTCTGATTAGTTTTATGGGTTCATTGGTTAATTAAAAGAAGGAGAAACGGGGGATGGTTCCCCCCTCTTAATATATTGTCGATTTCTTCATTTTTCGAGGGCTTATTTCAAATTCTTTGTTATAAGAATATAATTTACAGTTAGTGTGAATAGCCTGTGAGCTCAATGCCGTCAGTTTAACTGGGCAATTTTCTTTTTTATTTTTTATTCATGTGTTCAAAGAAATTTAACGAATGTTATGCAAAAAATAAAAGAGTAATGTCAAGGCGTATGCGCACTTCGTATATTTTATACTTTGGAAATTTTTTACTATTTCCTACGTTTTGGAAGAACCCTGTATATAACATTAGAAAAAAGTTTCCCCATCAAAACTCACATTTAACATTCTGTTAATTAAAAAAAATATATTTACAGATTGCCAAAAACCTTTAATCTAACAATCTCTCTCTCTCTTTTTAAAAATTTGTTCTCATCCTAATTTTCTAGCATTTCTCTTGATTACCACTGGGCAATCATAGAAAACAATATTAAAATGAATAGCTCTTCTTTAATAGACTCATTAAATAAATATATTTTTCAATCATAAGAATTCATCATTCATTTATAAATTGTGAAAGCATTTATTGTTGCACTTACAAGTTCAGAATCCAAAAACTTTGGGAGGGGGGAAAAAAGAAATGTTTTTATCATTATTTAACAATTAAATTCTAAAAAATGTGATAAAAGCAACAGTTTGAATGAAAAATTTCCCAAACACTAAAAATGAACATTGAAATCGTAAAGTAAAATCGTGTTTAAGTGATGTACATAATTTATAAACAAACATCAATGGAAACATTTCAAATTTCACTCAGTTCTATTGACATCAAGCTAATTTAATTTAACATTACATTTCTATAACATTCGATAATGAGCACAGATTTCCTTTCTGTAATTAAATGAAAATTTCTTATCTTAATCAGATCTATTGGATACATTTGTATCATTTCAGTAGCAGAATACAAAATAAGTGCCTTCTTGAAGAACATAATGCTTTCAAAGGGAGTTTTCAAAGGGGTTTAATGCTTTCAAATTGATGAAACAATCTACTGATTAAATTTAATTTCACTTTTAATAGAGTGTATGAAATGTCTTATTTTTATTGATGCGTTCAAATAAATTAAACGACTGTTAAGCAAAAAATAAAAGAATAATATCAGGACGTATGGGCAATTTGTATTTTTTTACTTTGGAAATTTTTTACTATTACCTACTTTTCAGAAGAACCCTGTACATAATCACACAAAAAAGTTTCCCCATCAAAAATAACATTTAACATTCTGTTTAATTCAAATATTTATGCTGGTAAGTTCTGGGCCTCCTAATTGGAGATGGTTACTAATGCCCAATTGCATAAACTCCCTACATTAGTTAAAGGAAGCACGGGTTAATGCTTCTTCCGGAAACGCTGGGTGTTGGATTATCAGGTTAAAGGTGTGATCGTGGCTTCTGGACCTCGGTGAAAATTTATAATGATCCCATAAAAGTTACCCATATTATTGAATTAAATTAACTACTCTAGTAAAAAAAAAAGATCAGATTATTACGTTGTGATTATTTACGCCGCCCTACGTCTTATGAAGCCGGACTAGATAAAGTATATAAATCCCTAACCTCTCATAAATTATAAACTAGTCCTCCTGATAAACCAACTAAAATTAATAAACAATTAAATTAAAGAAAAAGAAGAAAAACACTACTCGATGACATATGAGTGTTAACCCATATAAATTAAATACAAAGAGTTAAAAGTAAACGAAAAAACATTTATTTACATATCTATTTACAAAGACATAAAAAATAAAAAAAACAAACATCCCTAACAGAATGTTAAATTTTAAGTATAAAAAATAAGATGAAACAATTGAATACTCATTAAAAGAGTTAGTGAGTCTTTTTCCGACTCGCACTACCGCACTTACGTGCATTAATTATATTTCAGAGAAGGAACAATTTCTCTACATTTACTAAAGTACCTCTACCAGTATTTATTTATTATTATACACATTCAATATGAGGGAATAGTAAATTACAGATACCTGTACCTTCAGAGTACTTCTGGTCTGCATTGTTAGCAATAGTCTACCTCCACGGGATAGGCAAAGATCATCTGTTAGGTCATTCTTTTGTCTTTTGTCGCCACTACACGATTTTTGGAACTATCTTCGTTTTTACACACTATCAGCACTCTACTCTTTCTTTTTTGATGTTACTTCCTCGGACAGGACGTCAGGTACTGGTCCTCTTCCAGATTTTCTCTTGGGGCTCACTTTTTTCTTTTCCCTCATCACTGGGCCGTCTATTGGCTCCAGTGGTTTTGTAAAGACGTCTCCCCCCTCATCTCTTATTGGTTTTCGCTAAATGTTATTCAGGACCACCTAGATGGGGTCCTAAATTGTAAATTTGCTATGCACTTCCAAACAGCTATAAATTTTTCAGCTCGTAAATTTTTTTCTCCGTAAAAGATGTCCTTGTTAGATCGCAGACCAGTGTCTCCGAAGGTAATAAAACTACTCTGGGTGGTCGTTTCTATTTTCCCATACGAAAAAGAAACTGTGTACACTAATAAAATAAATACTCCACAGAAATTCCTTGTTATACAATATATATACATAAAAAATACATATTAAAAAAATAAAAGTATATAAAATAAATAGTCCACAGAAATTCCTGGTTATACAATATATATACATGAAAAATACCTATTAAAATAATAAAAGTAAACTAATTTAGTCAGAAATTGGGAGGTGGCTCATATCTGACCACCATCCTCCCCCCCAAACAGAGAGCTGAACGGCTCACGTCAGCTGTCAGGAACACACTATGAAATTCAGTCCATTGTGTAGATCCATAGGACAATCTCCATCCTCCGAAAGACCGGAAGAGATCCTAAAAAGTTTGTAAGAAATGTCTCTGTAACACTGGGCAGAGACGAGCACACAGAAAAGTTTTTTTTTCCAGAATTGTCTCTATAAAACTGAGCAAAGACGAGAACACAGAAAAGTTTTTTTTGAGTTGTCTCTTATAAACCTGGGCAGAGACGAGCACACAGGAAAGTTTTTCAAGAGTTGTCTCTATAAACTGGGCAGAGACGAGCACACAGGAAAGTTTTTCAAGAGTTGTCTCTATAAACTGAGCAGAGACGAGCATACAGAAAAGTTTTTTTTTTTTGAATCTGTAGGTGGGACCACAGAACGGTTTGTCTGTCGACCAGATTTACAGTCGCTTGTGGAGTCGAAGACAGGTGAACACATTCACGTACCCTATTCCCCTCTGTGTATAACCAATTTTGAAATAATCACTTTTAAAAATTAGCCAAAATCCATACAAAGCAAACGCAATTTTGAACTAAACTTTTAAAGTCTAAAAGCCTCAACACATAGAACAATATACGGCTGGCACATACTTTTACATTGGAATCATATCAGTCATGACTTAATATACACCAAATACACTAAAAATTATATATATATACAAGGACGTGATACCCAGAAAGAGTTTGTACTGCATAACCTTCTATACATTGTAACATTTAAAAGAAAAGTGAAAATCCACCTAATACATTAACGCTAAGTATATGAACACGTACAACACATTACAACAAAATTTCGTTCATATATTAGAGAAAAAAAATGTATTGTATGATAGAAATTACATTTATGAAATATATACATGTCCTACCGAGAGAATGTTCCCTTCTCTCCCACTTTAATATTACTTAAAAATTTTCTTTTTAAATTATCACCTAAGTGAAAAACACAAGAGAAATACATGTGAACTCTAGTTCACTTAATTATATGACCGCAATCAAGAGTAACGACTTCAAAATCCAGCGGGAATAGTCTACACATGACAACGAAATCGACCACTTGAAGTCATGCTCTCCATCCTCTCCCCAAGTGGAGGAAGGATCCGTGGAGAAAAAAGAGAGAAAAAATCTCGCTCTATCTTCGCTAACGAGGAAAAAGAAGAAACACATCGAGACTCTGCGCCTCCCTTCTTGCCTAGCAACCGCTTGACCGGGGGTCGTGTGAAATCGCTAATCGACTCAACACCCCCTCTATCCCATCGATAATGAGTTGCTCCAACCCTTGCTAGAAGAGGAAATGACCACTTGGCGCCAGCTTCCGTCTGAAAATTTTGTCATCTCATCCTGTGAAAGACGTCGGATCGCCGCAAAATAAAAGGTACGTTACCATTTTGCCTTTATAAATTATCCTTTAGTCGTAAAACCTTTGAATAAATTTTCCCAAACTCTTGTCTAGAAAGAGCCCTAAACTTAACTCTAACCGTACCTAAATTTTGAGACAATTACTGCAAAAATAACCGACTTTACGAATAGAATTTATGTGAAATGCTATCCAAATTTCTTTCTTTCGTTACAGGGGACTCACCGGCTACCGTGAAATCTGCTTGACTCGTTACAGAAGAAGAAGAAATCACATTTTGGCGTGGTCGGACTGTTGGTAACTATAGCTAATGGTACAATTTTATTTACAGCTGTAAAATTTAATACTTCTGTCTGAATGTACGGAACGCATTTTGCTGCCATTCCCAAAATACTCCTTCCCGAAATTTAAAGCGTATGCTTCCCCTGCCTAGAGAAGAATTACTGCGAACAAGGAAAAAAAAAAGTATTGGAAACGGAAAGGTCCCATAAATATGGCCAAGAAGAAAGAGAAAGGAAAAAAAATATATTATTATCTCTCGATACTGACCCGCAAGAAAATGGATGAAAAAGGCTGTAGAAACCTGCTGTAACCGTAGGAAACAAAAAGGAAAAGAAAAAAAAAGAAAAGAACAAATCGACCTAAGAAAAACAATTATTATTATTATTATTATTATTATTATTTTTAATGGTTTAATTTCGATAAGCTAAAACTTGTGTACATCAATTTTACTTAAGTGTCTTCATATGTTTTATGTCAATTTATATAAATCATTTATTGTGAATTCCCTCTATTATTTTGTTTGTTTTATCATTTTAAGGACAGATGAAACAAGAAAAATGCTTATCTCCCCTCAAGAACACTGAGCTGTGCAGAGCCTCACCCGAGTCGCCTGTGGCCACAAGCTTAAAAAAAAGGCCCCGGTTGACCAGCAACCAGGAGTCAGAAGGAAAAAAAAATAAAACCCAGGGAGCCCCACCAACGCTGCTACAAAAGAGGGGTAAGACATCTTCTACTTCAAAATTTAATTGTTACTATTGCATATATTTATAAAAATGTGCACTAAAAGGAAATATATATATATATATATTTTTTTTTTACTTAAATGTGCATTTAAATTACTACTACAGAAAGTTAATAAGTAAAAACCAGTGAATAAATCAAACTCTTAAGCAAAAAAACAAAAAAAACTGAAATATATGTATTTATTTATTTATCTAAATTTTTTTTGTTTTCAAAAATCTCCGAATACTATACCTTTCGGAAAATTAAAGAAGTGTGCAGAGCGTATACTAGCCTAGTATTACCACTAAATCAATGTCAATTTCAATACTTTCTTATAAAATACCAGTATTATATTTGTACAACACTATGCAATTTACAAGTACAATGTAATTTTTTTTTTTTGAAAATAATTATAATAAATATATTTTATACCGAAAAAAAGTATGTTTTTATGATATAAGTTGTTCTATAATTAGAAAAAGAATTAATTATACCTACACCCGCGGTGTTGTGCTATGATATTTAAATAGCATATTTACCTATCTTTCTAATGTACATAATATCTCTTTATAAAAGAGAAAAGAAAATTATATGTTTATCCTGATCGCTACAATCTTGCATCCAAACCACTATTATATGTTTACTTTTGTTACCTAGATTCAGTGACATTACAAACCCCCCAAAAAATTGTACTCTTTCATAAATACCCTTCTTAATACCAATAATCATTACCTTCTATCCCGTCGTAGTACTTTTGAAGGAATTTTGAAAATAAAAATATGTAACCGTAGTTTTAAGACTCTCCGCTAATAAACTCTTCTTCGTGTTGATCGATAAACTATCATGTTTGTTTACCTACTCCGTACCTAATCATGTACCGTATTGATTTATTTAATTTCGATTTTCAAAAGAAATCTACTTTTTATTTATTTATTTATTTATTATTATTATTTTTTTTTCATATGTTTTAGTCCCTAATTACTATCCAAAAATCTCCTCCTGTCAACAATAATATGTATCAATATCTTCACACATCGTACCCAATTTTGCAAATCCAAGAAAAAAAAACATTGCTTTCTTATTACGTAAATATTCTATACACGAAAGAAGTACCTGACACTTATTCATTATGCCATAAAAGAAGTAAAAACTATTTTACATATGTACATATGCTTACTATTGTTTATATACTAACCGAAGTACCTGCGTAAGCAATATCCAACTACCTATTATTATTATTATTAAGTACAATCTTTGTACACTGGAGAAAACATTATGTAAAGTATATGTCCACATAAATAATAAGTTATAGTTGTTCTGTAAGTCACGGAAACCAGAAAGAGGATTCGCTCTTGGCTTCCCTCTTCAATCTCTGTCCCCCCCTCCGCTGGCTGCAAACCCTTGCTAACACATTTGCAAAAAAAAGGAGGGTTCTCCCCGAACAATGGAGGTCGGAGAAGAACGGCGCACGAAAACCAGTCTGTGCATTTGCATAAAAAAACAAACTACTTTTCTCTCCTTTTACTGCTCTGCGAACCTGGAGGGAAGACAGAGGATGGCCCCAAATTCGCCTGCCTCTCCGGTGCGATTTTTTTTTTCTCTCAAAGCCCAGAGAAACGAAAACAAAACTGCATCGCAATTTTGAATACTGAGCTCGCTCTATCCAAAATAGAGGTCTGTAAACGCCAACCATACTCATTCCTCACCGTAATAATAAATGATAATTGTTTTTAATCTAATAAAATGTAGTTTTTTTCTCACAGCACTCAGAAGCAGATGTCTGTCTATACGTCTAAGAATGTACAAGAAATTTTTCTTTATTATTATTTTATATGCTGTATATATATATATATATATATATATATATATATATATATATATATATATATATATATATGTCATCTAAACATATTTTACCTATATATTATTAATAGTGCATTCATTATTACATTTTTTTTTTGAAAGGCCCCCAACTATTTGTAAAATTTTGTCTATATATACACTTATTATTATTATTATATACATATATTTTTTAATTTTCTTACAATACTGTTAAAATAGGTGAGGAGGAAAAAACCAATAGTATACAAAAACTCCGAATTTCTAGAATATAAATTTATAAATACCTACTTAATAGAGAATAAAAAAGAAAAACAACGACTGAATGTTAATTCTTTGTATAAATTATTCTTCTTGAGTATTCTCTGTGCTAGTTTGAGGCAAATTAATTTTAACTTTTGGTTGCCAGAAATGGCTTATGTGGCGCTTAATTTTCTTAGCATGGGGTTCAATCATATGTTGAACCAAATAATTATTGTTTCTAAAAATCCTTACAACTTCATAAGGCCCTTCCCATGTTGATTCCAAAGCCCCCGGTTTTATAACTTTTTTTAGATAAACCTGATCGCTATACTGTAATGTTTTGACTTTTTCAAAATCTTTGTTGACGTATTCACTCATAACGCGTTCCTGGTTGGCCAAGGACAGTTTTTGTATCTCTTTCATGTGTTTGATACGCTGTTTCACATAAGCTTGGGTGCATTTTTCATCGGAAGTATTCAGCGCTGTAAAATGATTCGATACCTCCCGTGCAAAAAAAAGCATTGCAGGCGTGTACCCTGTGGCCCGATTTATTGAGGTGTTGTAAGCCAATTTATAAAACGGTAAACGAATATCCCACTCTGCCGTTTTGTCACACATACTTTTTAAAGATGACTTTAACAATTTGTGACTCGCCTCCACAATTCCATTTGAATTAAGTTTGTAACAGCTTGTAAAATGTCTCTCTATGTTCAGTGCTTTTAAATACTGGCAATAAACGTCACTCCTAAAATAGGGCCCGTTGTCCGTCGTAATTGATTTAGGTATCCCGAAAGAGCTAAAATAGTTATTTAGAGCATTCAAAATTGTCTGCGCTTCTACTCCACGTAGAGGTATGGCCTCTAGGTACCTCGACGTCGAATCAATTATAGTTAGAATGAAGGAGTTTTTTTTAAATGTCGTATGCAATTTGCCTACTATATCACAATGTAGGGCTGTCCCTATTGGGGCATCCTTAATAACCTTTTGAATAGGTACTTTAATAGCTTGGTGTTGCTTATTTTTGTTGCATGGGATACAACTTGTACAATAGCTCCTTATATCTTTGTACATCCTATACCAAAAGAAACGAGACTTTACAGTTTCGTATGTTTTCGGGAACCCGAAATGACTTTTATGCGCCTCTTGTATAATTTCAAAAACCAAACTATTAGGAGCAATGAGGAGTTGTTTGTGCTTATATTTCTGTTTTAAAATTAGTGCATTATTCTCATTTAATTCAAATTTTCGAGTAATTTTGTTTTGTTTATTATTTTCTATCTTCTTAATGATTATGCTAAGTTTTGCGTCTTTACGTTGCTCGACTTTCACATTCTCTTCCGAGAGATTAACATTTACTTTGAACAAATTATTATGAATTTTGGTTTGAGCCGAAATATTATTTATATTGCGAGAGATGTAATCTGCCGGATTTTTCACACCCTCAATAAATTCAATTGAGTAATCAAAATCACTAAGCCTCATCAGCCATCTAGCGACAATGTCACTTTGATGTTCCAATTTTAAAGGGTGAGTGAGAGCTTTTGAATCAGTGAGTACTGTAAACTTCCTTCCTAGCAGGATATTTTTAAAATATTGAACAGCATCGTGGATTGCCAAAAGTTCATATTTAATGCTAGGGTATCTCTTCTCAGACTCTTTTAGCTTTCTCCCATAAAACTCTATTGGAATATGTTCCTCGCCTTCCTTCTGTGTTAAGACCGCAGACAAGGCGACTTTTGAAGCGTCCGTGATAAGAAAAAATTCCTTTTCGAAATTTGGGGGTTTTAATGTAGGATTGTCAATAATTGCTTTCTGAATGGCACAGAATGCTGCTTCTGTTTCGTCCGTCCATCTAAACTTAACTTTGTCTTTCGTAAGCTCGATCAAGGGGTCAACAATGTCAGAGTAGTGATGAATTAACGTTCTGAAATAATTAGAAAGACCCAAAAGCGACTTAACTCCTTTTTTGTTCTTCGGTCTAGCTAATTTCTGTATTTTCTCCACATTTTTGGTTGATGGGGAGTACCCATTCTGATTAACCTTAAACCCCAAGAATTCAATTTCTTCTTTACAAACCTGCATTTTGCTGGGTTCTATCGTTAAATTATTCTCTATGAGTGCCTGTAAAACTTCTTTTAATAGCTGAGTCATACGTTCAACGGAATTCGCGGAAACAATGACATCGTCAATAAAATATCCGACTTCCTCCTTGTTAAAATGTCCCAATACTTTATCCATTAATTCGGCGAAAATTGTGGGACTTAATTTTAAACCGAAATTTAGCCTTACTGGGGCGTATTTTCCGTCTTCTGTAATGAAAGCCAATTTATCTCTATCTTCCGGGCGTAAATTTATTTGAAAAAAAGCACTATGCAAGTCTAACACAGTGTAAAATTTTTTTCCGCTTATTTTTTGTAAAAGTTCTTTGATATCCGGTATAGCATATGGGTATGCCTCTAAGATTTCGTTTAGCAAACGATAATCCACCGCCATCCTATATTTAGGTTTCTGTTTATCTAAAGACTTCTTTTTTACAAACAATACCGGGAAAGCATAATGAGAATTACTTTTTTCGATAATATTCGCTTCCAGTAATTTTTTTATTTCCTCTTGTGCATATTCTCGCACCGTATGAGGAGTCTTATAGGGCTTACACTGTATAGGGTAGTCGTGATGTAATTTTATCTTTGGGACGACCAGAGAAGAACTACCCAAAGTTTTATACGATTTTGAGAAAGCCTGGGCGTGTTCTATTAGTACGGTTTCCATCTGTAATTTTATCTCCTCGGATAAATGAGCTAAATCAAAATCCTCTTTACTAAGTTCTGCCTCTCTAAGACTGCGTACTTCCTCGATGGTCAGGTTGTTTACCTGGTATAACGAACCCTGTTCCACATCGTCTAAATCCTTTCCCGACTTTGCATCGAATTGTGTAGTAATTCTACCCAAATTTGCATTTGCCTGTATGACTACTTTTTTATCTGATACATTCTTTAAAATTATATTTATTGTTTTACTCTTCGTTACCTGGTGTATTGAGTCTTCGCATGTAAATCCCCTTTTTATTCTATCTGGCTCGAATAAGATATCATTTTCTGGGTCTAACTCTTCCGAAAAAGTTAAGGTGACAATTTTTTCGCCCCCCGGTGGTAAAAATACTCTTCTCGTTGCTCTAGCGACAATCAACTTATTTTCCTTAGTTTTTTTTCTACCATTGTCCATATTATTTTTTTGCTGTTTATTGTTTTTCTGCGTGCTCGAGGCGTTTATCTGGCACCCCTTTTCCTCGTCTTCTTCCTCATCTATTGTAATTGTAGTGTTTTTTATTCTTAAACAATTTTGTTTTAAATCAAGCACCATCCTATTATTTTTTAAAAAATCGTAACCGAGTAGCATGTTGTAATTTCCGCTAAAATTGTTACTCGTGACATAAAATGTACCCGAAGTAAATACATTATTTAGTTTGAATGATATTTTAATACACTGTTTAAATGGAATATTTACTCCATTAAAAGATCTTATACGAATTCTATTTCCTAAAAATTTCATTTTAACCTGTTTTTCTTTTAAAATATCAAATAAATCACATGAAATTAGAGACACCGCTCCGCCGCTGTCCAAAAGACCCTCTACATTAACCCCTTCGATTTTAAATTTAATAATAGGAAGGTTATTACTATCTGCGCCCTTTACGCTAGCAATCACTCGCGTATCCGGGGATCTGTTACGGGGCTTTTCGACCTCTCTCTCGCTATCTACAGACCCCCTTTTCCATTTCCCGGGTGAAAACCTTTCTTTTGATATTTTCCATTTTTCCGATAATTATTTCCTGCATTACTGCTCCCCTCATTTCTTCTGTTTTGTTGACTTTCGTAATTTTGGGTGTTAGGGAAATTTGTATTCTGAACTTGAAAATTCCCCCCAAAATTCGGGTAATTAGCGCCCGTACGTTGAACAAAATTATTCTGAGGTGAGAAACCATTATAAGGATAAGGATTTGTAGTAAATTGAGGCCCTGGAGCCGGTGGCAGCGAATGAAATGTGGAATTAGGATTATAATTTGGCATGAAGCCATACCCTTGAAAATTATCCGTAAAATTTGAAGGGTGAGCCCCCGGAAAATCTACCTGTTTGAACTTAGGAAAATTCGTTCAAAAATTCTGTTTATACTCAGATTGCTTAGAAAATTTATATCGACAATTTTGTGTCGTGTGGTTGCTGCGTTTGCAGATCTCACAGTACTTGTCTTTAACAAAAGTACTTTTTTCGACTTTATTTCGTTGCGCTAACTTTAAACTTTCCAATTCTAACTGCAACTTAGCCATACTCTCGGCTTGCAATTGATTTTGCTTAATTAGGCTTTGACACAACTCCGCGGTCCCATCCTTACTTACGTTGTTTACCTCTGCAAAATTTGTAGAGTTAATTGCGGCTTCCATAATTAACGCTGCTTCCGTTGCCTCAGAGAAAGATTTTACCGCACGCTTTCGAATTTCAAAAGAAATATCGGTTTTGACTGCATCCATAAACTTATGCAATTTCATAAGTTCGAAAAGTTTTTTCGCGTCATTCTTATTTGATAATCCAGAAATTTCAAAAAACTTCGCTGCTTCTATATTAAAACGAAGAATAAAATCACTTATCGACTCCGTTGGACCCTGTTTTAATTTTGAAAAATTCTCGTGGGCTTCACCAAAGGAAAGTTTTGAGCCGAAAGCATTCAGAAGATTTTCTTTAAATTTTTCATAATTAGTTTCGGTATGTAGCTCCGCATCTGATATTAGTTTCTCGCGAGCTAAGCCGGTTAGTTTAGATTTTAGGATAATTAATTTGGCTTCCACAGGAATTGCTGCTTGTACAGCCGCTTCATCAAATTGAGTAACGTAGAAATTTATATCATTTTCCCGTTTTGCATCAAAAGCGGGGATACAATTTAGTAAATTGTCCATTTTAGGGGTATTATTATCCGTATTTAGAACTTGAGAATTTTGAAGTCGTGTTCTTGCTTTATACAAAAAACTGTTAAACTCCGTAGAAGAACGCTTATTTCTCTTAAATTTGCTACCCATAAAATTTGTACACAAAATTTATATTGATCAAATTTCAAGGTTTTACGCATATAAATAGCTTCTACAAATTTCAAGAAATACAAATACACAAAATACTTATGATACCGAAAAAATCTTTCATAGTAGTAATTTCACTTTTGCACCTAGCAATCTGTACTACAGAAATATTATTTAGAATAATATATAAATACAGAAATATTACCTAAATTATTTGTTTTGTGTGCCAAGCACTACATTACACTACCTGTTTTATTATTTGTCATTTCCTTTACTATTTGTAAAAACACTTGTAAACAGAAATTATTATTATTATTTTTTTTTTTTCAAAATAGCATAATTACCCCCAATTTGTAGTACTGCGATCACAAACTTATCTATTTACTTAACATATTTTATTTATGAAAAATATATATATGTATATAAGTATCATTTGTACTACTCAGTAATTTTCAATAAATATTGTCATGACTGTGGAACTATGTGCCAGCTATACTTGACATAGAAAATGAGAGAAATTGTCCTTAAAAAAAAATTATTTAATTTATTTATTTATGTTAAAAAAAAAACTAAAATCAAGAATTTTAGACATCGAGTAGATAAAATAATAGTTAAATTTTGAAACATATAAAAAAAAATTACTTTAAATACAGTATTAAAATTATAATCTCAGAATATTCATAATAATAATAATAATCATAATACTAGTAATAATAATAATAGAAAAAAAACCCGTATTGTAACCATAAAATTAATGAAAATAATAACCTAGGCTTTAAAGTTGGCAAAGGTCACGTCACCATACCATTCCCGGGGCTAATGCTGGTAAGTTCTGGGCCTCCTAATTGGAGATGGTTACTAATGCCCAATTGCATAAACTCCCTACATTAGTTAAAGGAAGCACGGGTTAATGCTTCTTCCGGAAACGCTGGGTGTTGGATTATCAGGTTAAAGGTGTGATCGTGGCTTCTGGACCTCGGTGAAAATTTATAATGATCCCATAAAAGTTACCCATATTATTGAATTAAATTAACTACTCTAGTAAAAAAAAAAGATCAGATTATTACGTTGTGATTATTTACGCCGCCCTACGTCTTATGAAGCCGGACTAGATAAAGTATATAAATCCCTAACCTCTCATAAATTATAAACTAGTCCTCCTGATAAACCAACTAAAATTAATAAACAATTAAATTAAAGAAAAAGAAGAAAAACACTACTCGATGACATATGAGTGTTAACCCATATAAATTAAATACAAAGAGTTAAAAGTAAACGAAAAAACATTTATTTACATATCTATTTACAAAGACATAAAAAATAAAAAAAACAAACATCCCTAACAGAATGTTAAATTTTAAGTATAAAAAATAAGATGAAACAATTGAATACTCATTAAAAGAGTTAGTGAGTCTTTTTCCGACTCGCACTACCGCACTTACGTGCATTAATTATATTTCAGAGAAGGAACAATTTCTCTACATTTACTAAAGTACCTCTACCAGTATTTATTTATTATTATACACATTCAATATGAGGAAATAGTAAATTACAGATACCTGTACCTTCAGAGTACTTCTGGTCTGCATTGTTAGCAATAGTCTACCTCCACGGGATAGGCAAAGATCATCTGTTAGGTCATTCTTTTGTCTTTTGTCGCCACTACACCATTTTTGGAACTATCTTCGTTTTTACACACTATCAGCACTCTACTCTTTCTTTTTTGATGTTACTTCCTCGGACAGGACGTCAGGTACTGGTCCTCTTCCAGATTTTCTCTTGGGGCTCACTTTTTTCTTTTCCCTCGTCACTGGGCCGTCTATTGGCTCCAGTGGTTTTGTAAAGACGTCTCCCCCCTCATCTCTTATTGGTTTTCGCTAAATGTTATTCAGGACCACCTAGATGGGGTCCTAAATTGTAAATTTGCTATGCACTTCCAAACAGCTATAAATTTTTCAGCTCGTAAATTTTTTTCTCCGTAAAAGATGTCCTTGTTAGATCGCAGACCAGTGTCTCCGAAGGTAATAAAACTACTCTGGGTGGTCGTTTCTATTTTCCCATACGAAAAAGAAACTATGTACACTAATAAAATAAATACTCCACAGAAATTCCTGGTTATACAATATATATACATAAAAAATACATATTAAAAAAATAAAAGTATATAAAATAAATAGTCCACAGAAATTCCTGGTTATACAATATATATACATGAAAAATACCTATTAAAATAATAAAAGTAAACTAATTTAGTCAGAAATTGGGAGGTGGCTCATATCTGACCACCAATTTATATTTCCAGATTTCCAAAAATGTTTAATCTAATAATCTCTCTCTCTCCTTAAAAAAAAAAAGAAAAATGTTTTAAATGTTTTTATTCTAATTTTCTAGCATTTCTCTTGATTACCACTGAGCAATCGTAGAAAACAATATTAAAATGAATAGCTCTTCTTTAATAACCTCATTAAATAAATATCTTTTTCAATCATAAGAATTCCCCATTCATTTATAAATCGTGTTTTTATTGATGAAACAATCTACTGATTAAATTTAATTTCATTTTTAATCGAGCGTATGAAATGTCTTATTTTTATTCATGTGTTGAAAGAAATTAAACTGGTGTTATGTGAAAAATAAAAGAGTAGTATCATAACAATTGATGAAAGAATCAATGTCATTTTTAATCGAGCATATGAAATGTCATATTACTTATTCAAGTTTTCAAAGAAATTAAACGAATGAATTTTATGCGTAAAATAAAAGAGTAATATCATAATAAATAATGAAAATATCTACTGATTAAATTTATACGTTAAATATCAATGTCACTTTTAATCGAGCATATGAAATGTCTTATTTCTTATTCAAGTGTTCAAAAAAACTAAACGAACTTTATGCGAAAAATAAAAGAGTAATATCATAATAATTGATGAAAAAAAAAATCAATGTCACTTTATTCAAGCATATCAAAAATCTACTGATTAAAATTAATGTCATTTTAATCGAGCATATGAAATGTCATTTCTTATTCGAGTGTTCAAAGAAATTGAACAAATTTTATGCGATTAATTAAAGAATAATATCATAATAATTGATGAAATAAATATACTGATTAAATTTAATGCCACTTTTATTCGAGCATATGAAATGTCATTTCTTATTCGAGTGTTCAAAGAAATTGAACAAATTTTATGCGATTAATTAAAGAATAATATCATAATAATTGATGAAATAAATATACTGATTAAATTTAATGCCACTTTTATTCGAGCATATGAAATGTCATTTCTTATTCGAGTGTTCAAAGAAATTGAACAAATTTTATGTGATTAATTAAAGAATAATATCATAATAATTGATGAAATAAATATACTGATTAAATTTAATGCCATTTTTATTCGAGGAAATGCCTTATTTCTTATTCAAGTGTTCAAAGAAATTAAACGAATTTTATGTGAAAAATAAAAGAGTAATATCAGAATGCATGCGCACTTTGTATTTTTGTACTTTGTGAGTTTTTTACTTTTACCTAAAAACGGGATTGATTCAGCATTATATAAGAAAAATGAAAATATATATTAAAATATAAATATATGTGCAATAAAGAATTAAAATGAAAACATATATGCTACAAGTGATTACAGTAAATATAAAGACTTAAAATCTTTTAATAAACAGACTTACTAGTTTCGTACACACAATCGGCGACATTCTCAAGATCAATAATGATAGAAATAAAATGATAACTTATATGCTAAAAGTGATTACAGTAAATATAAAGGCTTCAAAATCTTTTAATAAACAGAGCTCCTAGTTTCGTACACACAATCGACGGCATTCTCAAGATCAGTAATGATAGAATTAAAATGAAAACATATATGCTAAAAGGGATTACAATAAATATAAAGGCTTAAAAATATTTTAATAAACAGAGCTCCTAGTTTCGTACACACAATCGACGGCATTCTCAAGATCAGTAATGATAGAATTAAAATGAAAACATATATGCTAAAAGGGATTACAATAAATATAAAGACTTAAAAATATTTTAATAAACAGAGCTCCTAGTTTCGTACACACAATCGACGGCATTCTCAAGATCAGTAATGATAGAATTAAAATGAAAACATATATGCTAAAAGGGATTACAGTAAATATAAAGGCTTCAAAATCTTTTAATAAACAGAGCTCCTAGTTTCTTACACACAATCGACGGCATTCTCAAGATCAGTAATGATAGAATTAAAATGAAAACATGTATGCTAAAAGGGATTACAGTAAATATAAAGGCTTAAAAATATTTTAATAAACAGAGCTCCTAGTTTCGTACACACAATCGACGGCATTCTCAAAATCAGTAATGATAGAATTAAAATGAAAACATGTATGCTAAAAGGGATTACAGTAAATATAAAGGCTTAAAAATATTTTAATAAACAGAGCTCCTAGTTTCGTACACACAATCGACGGCATTCTCAAGATCAGTAATGATAGAATTAAAATGAAAACATATATGCTAAAAGGCATTACAGTAAATATAAAGGCTTCAAAATCTTTTAATAAACAGAGCTCCTAGTTTCTTACACACAATCGACGGCATTCTCAAGATCAGTAATGATAGAATTAAAATGAAAACATATATGCTAAAAGGGATTACAGTAAATATAAAGGCTTAAATATCTTTATATAAACAGACCTAATAGTCTCGTACACACAATCGACGACATTCTCAAGATCAGTAATGATAGAATTAAAATGAAAACATATATGCTAAAAGGGACTACAGTAAATATAAAGGCTTAAATATCTTTATACAAACAGACCTAAGTTTCGTACACACAATCGACGACATTCTGAAGATCAGTAATGATAGAATTAAAATGAAAACATATATGCTAAAAGGGACTACAGTAAATATAAAGGCTTAAATATCTTTATACAAACAGACCTAAGTTTCGTACACACAATCGACGACATTCTGAAGATCAGTAATGATAGAATTAAAATGAAAACATATATGCTAAAAGGGATTACAGTAAATATAAAGGCTTAAATATCTTTATATAAACAGACCTAATAGTCTCGTACACACAATCGACGACATTCTCAAGATCAGTAATGATAGAATTAAAATGAAAACATATATGCTAAAAGGGATTACAGTAAATATAAAGGCTTAAATATCTTTATATAAACAGACCTAATAGTCTCGTACACACAATCGACGACATTCTCAAGATCAGTAATGATAGAATTAAAATGAAAACATATATGCTAAAAGGGACTACAGTAAATATAAAGGCTTAAATATCTTTATACAAACAGACCTAAGTTTCGTACACACAATCGACGACATTCTGAAGATCAGTAATGATAGAATTAAAATGAAAACATATATGCTAAAAGGGATTACAGTAAATATAAAGGCTCCTAATTTCGTACACACAATCGACGGCATTCTCAAGATCAGTAATGATAGAATTAAAATGAAAACATATATGCTAAAAGGGATTACAGTAAATATAAAGGCTTAAAAATATTTTAATAAACAGAGCTCCTAGTTTCGTACACACAATCGACGGCATTCTCAAGATCAGTAATGATAGAATTAAAATGAAAACATATATGCTAAAAGGGATTACAGTAAATATAAAGGCTTAAAAATATTTTAATAAACAGAGCTCCTAGTTTCTTACACACAATCGACGGCATTCTCAAGATCAGTAATGATAGAATTAAAATGAAAACATATATGCTAAAAGGGATTACAGTAAATATAAAGGCTTAAATATCTTTTAATTAACAGAGCTCCTAGTTTCTTACACACAATCGACGGCATTCTCAAGATCAGTAATGATAGAATTAAAATGAAAACATATATGCTAAAAGGGATTACAGTAAATATAAAGGCTTAAATATCTTTTAATAAACAGAGCTCCTAGTTTTGTACACACAATCGACGACATTCTCAAGATCAGTAATGATAGAATTAAAATGAAAACATATATGCTAAAAGGGATTACAGTAAATATAAAGGCTTAAATATCTTTATATAAACAGACCTAATAGTCTCGTACACACAATCGACGACATTCTCAAGATCAGTAATGATAGAATTAAAATGAAAACATATATGCTAAAAGGGACTACAGTAAATATAAAGGCTTAAATATCTTTATACAAACAGACCTAAGTTTCGTACACACAATCGACGACATTCTGAAGATCAGTAATGATAGAATTAAAATGAAAACATATATGCTAAAAGGGACTACAGTAAATATAAAGGCTTAAATATCTTTATACAAACAGACCTAAGTTTCGTACACACAATCGACGACATTCTGAAGATCAGTAATGATAGAATTAAAATGAAAACATATATGCTAAAAGGGATTACAGTAAATATAAAGGCTTAAATATCTTTATACAAACAGACCTAAGTTTCGTACACACAATCGACGACATTCTGAAGATCAGTAATGATAGAATTAAAATGAAAACATGTATGCTAAAAGGGATTACAGTAAATATAAAGGCTTAAATATCTTTTAATAAACAGAGCTCCTAGTTTCGTACACAGAATCGGCAACATTCTCAAGATCAGTAATGATAAAATAATCTATATTCGGAAATAAATTTGAAAAAAATTAAATTTTTTTGCGAATATAGTTTATAATCATTACCGATCTTTAGAATGTGTGTTCGAAACTAGTAGGAGGGTTTATTAAAAGACTTCAAGTCTTTTTTTTCAACACGAACAATATTTGCCATAGAACTTCGGGCTGCCGTCCACTTTTTCAGTCAGAAATACATGGAGTCTTACTCTATCTAAGCTGAACCCAAATTTTCGTTCATACCAATGAAAATAATGAAGATATTACAAAGAAATTTTCAACAAACCGAATATACTCTCTGTGAAATTTGATGAAATCACCAGAAATAGTGTAAATGGCTATCATCCTACACAAAACAACATTGAGCTACATCCTCTATATTTCGAAAAGCAGCTGACAGTTAAAATATTGATTGAAAATTAAAAAATTGATTGACATGCTGTGTATTGTCCGCACACCTTCTGATGTCATGACAATTCGAGCACTATATTCTATTAAAGTTCTGAATTAATTGAAATTATGTAGTAATTATGAGAAAAAGCATTTTAAGGTGAAGTTTTTGCATTATTTTATTCCTAATTTAAATTATCAACTGCTCTTTAAACACCCAACTGTATTTGAAATATGAAGAAAAAAAACGCAAACATTTAAACGTATTGAATCAGAAGCATGCATGCTATAAAAATTTAGATGTAAAAAAACATAATTTTTACAAAATAAAAAATTAATTGCAATTATTCAGTGTAAAAAGGTATTTCTCGGAGAACATTCCACAATTTCGTTTCATCAATAAAACGCATTCTATCTTCTATATCTTTTCAATGGAATTCCTCTTCGCAAAAGTATAACAGCGTTTTATTGAAAAAAAAATCAAATCAAACGTAAATAAAAGTGTAATTTTCAAAGTTTTGAAAACACACTTGACAGTATTTCCCCAGAATTTCTATTAAAGTAAAACCGGTATCTCAAGAGTTTGATAAATGTAATTTGCTACGAGGGCATTTATTCGTAAATATAGAAAGAAAATATTTTTTTGAGTTTGAGTTTAGAAGTAACGTTATATAAATCTAAAAATTTCAGGAAAATTAAAGCTATTATATATATATATATATAGATATATATAAAGAAAAAAAAAAAAAACCCTCTAGTTATTTTGAAAAACATTTCTGTTGAGAATATTTACTATTATTATATTTTCTTTTCTTGCACGCTAGTCAGAAAATTAAAAAAAAAATAATAATACATTTTTACATATGCAAGAAGAGAATCGGTATTCGTAAATGTACAAACTGTAAATTTTCATCCCAACAAAGGCTTAGTAAATATGCACATTTATTATGGATATGTTGAAATCTTTATGTTGTATTCCTGAAATATTCGTCAAATATCTAATAAATTACATTTAACGACTCAGAACCTGTCCTTTTTATTACAAATCTACTTTTACAAAAAAAAAAAAAAAAACAAGTTGGAAATTGTACGTTAAACGTGACAAATGAGGTGCGTTCGTACTAGAACTAGTTTTTAAAATCAGATCTTGATGAAATGGCTGTTACACTCTTATGTAAAAATGCATGAATACAAAATTTATTTTATGTGCAGATTTTCATATTAGAGATGTTAATTTTATTTTATGAAATGAAGGTTCAATGCACTTTTGCAAACAATTAATTAAAATTCTGTTGTATTAACTATACTATGTGTAAATATCCAATACAAGACAATGTAAAAAAAAAAAATCATCGTTATTATTTCAGTGACATGAATTATATCGTTTGTTGTTATGATACGATTAATTTCCGTAATAAAATATGTAAATTTTAAATTGGTAACATTTTATCTTTTGTTGACATTTACTGAAAATTGCAATGAGAAATTTAAGCCTAGCTTTGAAAATTTCAGAATTTGAAATCCAGGTTTAGACTCTTTTTCCATTTAATATCTATTTCTCTTTAAACATCTTTTTAAAAAACAATCGGTAGATCATTGCTATAATTAAACAATTTTAGTATACAAATTCAGTTTCTAAATTCAGTAATCCGGAAAAATTAGTTATGTTAAATATGACGTAATCACTATGGAAACCTAGAATCATTACCTATCATGGTATATCATTGAATTAATTACGTATGATAGGATTAATAGAATCAGGAAAACATTTATTAATATCTTTTTAAGTTTCGATTCGATTTTCATAAAATTTGAACTGACTCGAAAAAGTTCTGCAACGATTATACAGATTAAATTTCAAACCATTCGGTTGGATTGCTTTTGCGCGGTTATATGCGGACAGATGGACGGACCAGACGACGAATATAGATGCTACGTATTTATATAATTACGAACGCACCTAAAAATTTAACATTTTGTTACGTTTGACGCTTAACTTGGGGCACGTGATCTTTCGTGAATATATATATTTTTTAATTGAAACTGTTTGGAAATATTGTAATTTGAGCATTTTAAACATGGCATAAGATTCCCCATTTAATGCTTTGAACGCGTAATAATTTCATTATTATTTTCAAGTTTTATTTCTCTTTTTAATATTCACGCGCTTTTACATTTTTTATGACGTAATTTTCTCCATTTACTGCTTTTAACACGCGATCTTTTAAGTATTATTTTAAAGTTTTATTTCTGTTTTTAATAGTCACGTGTAGATAATTTTTTTTATTGAAAGGGAATATTAATAAGTGAGCTATTTTACAAATTGGTAACAATTCAAATAGATGACTTTTCGAAATATGAAATAAATCTCAATTAAAATGATGAAATTTTGAATTAAAAAATTAAAAAAAAAATCCTCAAAAGTATAGTCAAATTAAAATATAATTACACACTGCACATCGCAAGTTTATTAACCATATCCTTTCAAAATATTATTAAATTCTTATGCATAGTTTTTGTTCCTATAAAATTATTTTAAAAGAACTATTTTGATCAACATTAATATTAAATGTCTCTTAAAACAATTCTTCGATTTAAAAGCTGTCTGCTCCAGCGTATTTATCGAACATTTCTCTATAAAACAACCAATTTTTATATTTTTATATGCAATCGTTTTCAGAAAGACCTCAAGGTATAAAAAATCATTGACAGCGGCCGCGGCGGTTACATTTTTTAATATAGAGAGGTAAATAAAAATTAAATTTTTTTAATTGTTCATTTTTTTTATCGAAGTGTCCAAATTATTCTTATATTGGAGCTATTATCCATTTAACATGTTTAGCAATATCGTTATAGATTTGATTGAAAGAGGCAGAAATATTAAAAACCTTTAAACAAGAATGAAAACCATTAATGTTTTTAAAATTTTCTAAGACTTCATTATGTAGTGGAAAACAAACGTTTCAAAATTTAAACGATATAAATTGTGTTAACATCCAAAAAGCAGAATGAAATTAATCTTTAATTATTTTAATGAAATCATATTCAATTACTTTATATATATATTTTTTATCTCTCCTGATTTTGACAGAAATATTTGTTTAGGAAACATCATATCCAGTTTTGAAGGATTTCAATTACAAATTCAGAATTTAGTACTAAATCAAAGTACTAATACACATCCGTATAAATTACAAGACATGATGAAAGAAGCAAAAAACTAAATTTTTAATTTACTCTTAACGCATTCGCTGCCAATCACGCGCCTGCGCGTGGTTGGCAGCGAATCTCTATATCTAAAATTATAAATTCGTACCAGAAATTACGAAAAAAGAATTTTTATTTCATGGAATCGCAAAATGCCTTTAATTAAATAAAGTAAATATTGCCTTTAGTATTTTTTGGTATGAATTTGAATTTTCTAAATAAAATACAATTTGGTAATTTTAACTCGGCAGCGAGTGTGTTAATTATCAACTTCTAATAATTGAACTTATGAGAGTTGAAATTTCAACAATTATTGTAATTTCAAGGGTTAGAATCATTGAAGCTGTCAGTTTCAATTTAAGATTTGATGTAGCTTCAACACAGTGCTGAATGCGCATTTTCATAATTCTAATACATTTAAACTGTGACAGAACAAAATCTAAACATAAGTTGCATTATCAATCAGTTGTCGTACACAGTTACCATGTAAAATGAATTTTTCTCATACGTCATTCGCGGAAACTTCGTTTGAATGATTACTTTCTACTTTTCAAACTTTAATTGCGATTCCATTTAGAGAGAAAATTGAATTTCGCATTTGTAAACATAAACGCGATTTCAGAGGGGATTCACGAGTCAGCTGAAAATATATAAAAATGAATTAGCAGTTAATTAAAAACTACGAATCTCTGACAGGAAAATGCGTTGGATTAGTTAATTCGAAATAATTTTGAGATACTTCAAGCAATGAAATATAAGAAGATAAGGAAAATGGAAAAAAAATGTCCAGTTAAACTGGTGGCATTGAACTCGCAGGTTATTTCTGAAATGAAATACCCAATTAGCTACATTAGGGGGGGGGGTTCCCCCCCTCGTTTCACTCCTTTATACTTAACCAATGAACCTCCAAATCTAATCAGGTTAAGCCTTATCAGAATAAACATCTATAAAAAATTTGAAACAAATGGAATGATTCTGCATAAAATAACCATTTAGTTAAATTAAGGGGGGGGGGGAGAATTAGCTTCCCCAGTGTTTCTCCCCTTTTTACATAACCAGTGAACCTCCAACATAAATCAGGTAAATGCCTTATCAGAATAAATCGGTAGACCAAATTTGAAGCACATCGGATAATTCTGCTTGATTCACCCATTTAGCTAAATTAAGAGGGGGATTAGCTCCCCATTTCCCCCTTTATACCTAACCAGTGAGCCTCCAAATCTAATCTGGGAAGCCCCCTATTAGAACAAACCGGTATGCGTAATTTGAAGCAAATCGGATAATTCGGCATGAAAAACCCATTTATCTAAATTAAGGGGGTTTTAGTATACCCTTTATACTTAACCAAGAAACCCTCAAAACTAATCAGGGAGGCGCC
Organism: Maratus michaelseni; assembly: GCA_963931845.1. Classification (NCBI taxonomy): domain Eukaryota; kingdom Metazoa; phylum Arthropoda; class Arachnida; order Araneae; family Salticidae; genus Maratus; species Maratus michaelseni. Next base: position 154,723,207 of record OZ007595.1, on the reverse strand, counting down.
TTATCACAATGAACGTATATACAACATTTGAAGCAAATCGGATAATTCTGCATGAGAAACACATTTATCTAAATTAAGGGGGATTACTCCCCTTCCCCACCTTTTTACTTAACTAATGAAACCCCAAAACTAATGAGGGAAGCGCCTTATCAGAATGAACCTATATACAAAATTTGAAGCAAATCGGATATTTCTATCAAGAGTTATCGCGTTACGTACATACATAGATACATACATACGTACATACATACATACATACAGAACCTGCGGGTACATTAGGTTCTCAGACTTAGGTCTCTCAGACTTTGATAGCCTGTGAGCTAAAAACACTACTAAATGTTATAAATTGTAACATTAATGATTAGTTGGATAATATTTCTTATTATTTGCAATTAAAAATTACACTGTAAAAAAAATATTAAAGATTCTTAATCCAGGAAAATATAATATAACTACCAGCGAAAATATACAGTAATATCTTCCGAGTTATCCACGATTCCCAAAAGCATTCTTTATCTTTAGAAACCTCAGAAACCAATAATTTTTTTTTAGATTTAAAGACCTAATTATAAAAACAAAGTTTCTTTTGCTGCCACTAATTTTAGGAAATGTTTACGAGTAGTTTTAAGAGTTTATTAATCAGTTTTCTCAACCCGGAATATAGCTTTACCGAATGCTATGAATTCTCAAGTAAACATTTTCATGTTGAACAAACATATTTTACAGACAAATATGATAAATATACAGCATTTGCATTAACATTGAAATTAACATTATTAAAATAACATTATTAACATTATTAAAATAATTATTAACATTATTAACATTATTAACATTATTAATACATTATTAACATTATTAACATTATTAACATTATTAATACATTATTATTAACATTACTATTATACATTAACATTATTATTAACTTTATTATTATTAACTTTATACATTATTATTAACTTTATACATTATTATTATTAACTTTATACATTAACATTATTATTAACTTTATCATTATTACTATTATACACTAACATTACTATTAACATTATTAACATTATTAACATTATTAATAACATTACTATTATACATTAACATTATTATTAACTTTATTATTATTAACTTTATACATTATTATTAACTTTATACATTATTATTATTAACTTTATACATTATTATTATAACTTTATACATTATTATTATTAACTTTATACATTAACATTGTTATTAACTTTATTATTATTACTATTATACATTAACATTACTATTAACATTATTAATACATTATTAACATTATTAACGTTATTAACATTATTAACATTATTAATACATTATTATTAACATTATTATTATACATTATTATTAACATTATTAACATTATTAACATTATTAATACATTATTAGTAACATTATTAACATTATTAAAATAACATTTTCATGTTGAACAAACATATTTTACAGACAAATATGATAAATATACAGCATTTGCATTAACATTGAAATTAGTATTATTTTTCCACGTTTGCATACATAAATTCAGTTACGCAGCTGTATATGTTTACTTGAGAATCAATTGATAGCATCCTGAAACTCGATATTCCAAATTGAAAACTGATTGTAACTATAAAAACTATTCAGAAATGCTTCCGAAAATCAATGGCAGCAAATGAAATTTTGCTTATATAACTGATTCTTTAAATCTCCAAAATATATTAGTTTATGAGGTTTCTAAAGATAAATTTCGTGTTTCGGTATCGTGTGTTACTGTAGAGGTCACTGTTTATTTCCATTTAAGGTTAAAACATATTTTCGTATATTCAGAAGTATTTGTCTTTTTTTTTTTCAGTGTACTTAGTAATTTCTACATTTTTTACTGCACAGCATGTCTGGAAAATGAGTACTCAGTTTTAAGAGCGGATACCAAGAACACGTTAATTTAAACTTTATGTCAATGAACAGGTGCATAAGTTTTGAATAAGGTAGTCATTGATATTAAATTGGGAAACATTAACATAATTCCATTAACATTAAACAACCGCTTCACTGAAACTCCCCGATCGCGAAATCCCATGTTAACCTACGGAAGTAGTAGGAAAGCGAGAGTTAGGTTTTTTAATTAATATCTCGGCTAATGACCAAAATATGAAAAATCTCAGTCTAGTGTACATTGGAACCCGTCTTCAATCAGATTTACAGATCTCTACGTACGATAGATTTCCACAGCAAATTTCAACAGGCACACACACACTCACACATACAAACATAATTCTTTTATTAATATTGATGGATATCATTTTTATATCTACAGCTTCGATCATTTAAAAGTTAAGGGATCTACGAAAGGATTTGGCTGGACACTTTGTGCAACATGCTCTTATCGAAGTAGGTTAAATAGTTGATTTTATGGTTGGCACAGGATTTATAAACCGCTCTTTATCGTAACAGCTAAAACTGACTGAAAAAAAGATTTAGCAAAATGCTATCATTCCTGCATTGTATCATTCTTTTCGACATCTTGGTATGTTTAATTCTTTGGAAAACCAAATGTTAAAAAATAGTCACGACATCTCTAAATGGACGGAATCACAGCGGGCCAGAGATATATTCCGTTTTAGACATGTTTCTATCAATTATCAATAAGTAATGAAATATAACGTACAGGGCAACCATAATGAAAGTGTACGTGTTTGGAGGGCTCTACAAGATAAACTATTTGAAATAT